>SJYT01040594.1:523801-745283 GCA_006410635.1 Cephalophus harveyi | reverse complement strand
AAAGAAATCCCAGGGTTGATCTCCTTCAGAATGGACTGGTTGGATCTCCTTGCAGTCCAAGGGACTCTCAAGAGTCTTCTCCAACACCACAGTTCAAAAGCATCAAGAGTCTTCTCCAACACCACAGTTCAAAAGCATCAAGAGTCTTCTCCAACACCACAGTTCAAAGGCATCAATTCTTCGGGGCTCAGCCTTCTTCACAGTCCAACTCTCACATCCATACATGAATCATGGTACTGGGAATAAAACTAACACTTTAAAATCTCCATTCAAAGGAGAATTAGATTACATTGTTCCTGCACTTTGTAGGAAGGGGCTTTCCCAACAGAACTACTTGCATCTTGAATTCTTTTATTTCTGTAAAAGAGCAACTCCAATAGGAAGGAATGAGAGAAACAGATTTAAACATGGGTTATTGTTCAGTTGCTGAGTCGTGTCCAACTCTTTGTGACCCCATGGACTGCAGCACACCAGACTTCCTGTCCTTCAGTATCTCCCAGAGTTTGCTCAAACTCATGTCCATTGAGTCGGTGATGTTATCTAACCATTTCATCTTCTGCCACCCTTTATCAATTAATTAATGACCCAGCAGAATGGTTATGAAAAGGCCTTAATAACGAAATGTTTGAAAATTAAACTAGTTCAGAGATAGCAAGTTTTATTTTCTGATTTGTCCTCTCAAGTAACTTGTCTTTATTTGTTCCCTTGTATTGTTTAATTTATAAGTGTGAGTATTTACTCTCTAATTTTTTGTTTTCTCTGAATGTCTGATTCAGACCTGAAGAAAGTGAAGAAAGTGTTAGTTGCTCAGCTGTGTCTGACTCTTCGGGACCCCGTGGACTGTAGCCCTCCAGGCTCCTCTGTCCATGGAGTTCTCCAAGCAAGAATAGTGGAGTGGGTTGCCATTCCCTTCTCCAGGGGATCTTCCCAACCCAGGGATCAAACCTAGGTCTCCTGCATTGCAGGCAGATTCTTTACTGTCTGAGCCACTTCCTGACATTCAAACAAATTGTGAAGTTGCCAGGCTTGCTCTGTCACAGCTAAACCAAGGCATGACAACTGCTAGAGATGCAGCGAAGATTTTTAAGTAAACATGTCACACTTTGTTTAGAGTTGGTTTAGCTCTCCTTTCATTCAGTGTACATTTGAATGAGATTCTCTTCAGTATCAGAGTTTGTGCTGGACCCTGGAAAAGCAAGAGGACTTAAAATCACAAACCCTGTCCTCCAGGTTGCAGAACTTAGTGGAGAAAAGCCCCGTCTGTGGAATCAGACAAATCCAGGATTCCATCCCAATCTTGTGCCACATTTACTAGCAGTGTGATATTGACAACAAATTGAACTAATGACATTCTCTCTCTAAACCTTGGCGTCTTCAGTTCAAAATGGGGTAATGATAGGAATGATCCTATAGTCAATGGAAGGACTGAAATAAACACTTTTCAGTATCTATAGCAAAATAAGCAATGAGTAAATGTCAGTGTTTATGCTCTAAATTGAAGCAACACATTTTAAAAATGCAAAACAGCTATATTGTAGAAGTCTCTAGAGGAGAGACACCGAGGATCTCTTGGCATCTCAGGAACAAGAAGAATGAAAATGAACCATCCTTTCTGAGTAGAGATGTGGTTTAGTCACTAAGTCTTGTCTGACTCTTATAATTCCATACACTGTAGCCTGCCAAGCTCCTCTGTCCATGGGCTTCTCCAGGCAAGAATACTGGAGTGAGTTGCCATTTCCTTTTCGTGGGGATCTTCCTGACCAACGAGTGAACCAGGTCTCCTGCACTGCAAGCGGATTCTTTACTACTGCTGCTGCTGCTGCTAAGTCGCTTCAGTCGTGTCTGACTCTGTGCGACCCCATAGACGGCAGCCCACCAGGCTCCCCCGTCCCTGGGATTCTCCAGGCAAGAATACTGGAGTGGGTTGCCATTTCCTTCTCCAATGCATGAAAGTGAAAAGTGAAAGTGAAGTCGCTCAGTCGTGTCTGACTCTTAGCGACCCCATGGACTGCAGCCCACCAGGCTCCTCCGTCCATGGGATTTTTCAGGCAAGAGTACTGGAGTGGGGTGCCATTGCCAAGCCACCAAGGAAGTGGAGGTATTGGTGGAATAATCAAAACCTGCAATTTTAGAAATATGACAATACAAACATTCTTAAGTGAGTTCAAGGAATTATTCTGTTCCTCATCTCTGCTGAGTTAAAGAAAATAGAATTAAACAATATTAAAAGATTCTAGAGATTGTTAGTAAAATTTGTCACCTCCCAATATGTATTTTTAGAAATATGATGTGTAGCTGTCTTCCCTGGATGAATTGAGTGAGGTGCTGACTGAAGCCAGAGGGGTGGAATCTCTAGGATCTTCCTCTTCTCCTATGATTGATGCAGGAATGACATGCAGAATTGACAACGTGTAATAAACCATCCTGGCAGAGATGGAAGGGCTGTGGTAAAAGGTCAGAGAAAGAAGCCACAGTTATATTTTTAATAAGTAATGGAGCAGATTCTGTAATGTGTGGAATTGCATAGTCATTTGAAGGTTTGATGTGGAAACATCAACATATAAATTCTGTTTGCAAATGTTGCTTAACATTGCAGCCTCCGAATCTTATGGTGCTGTTGCATAAAAGCCCAATAGCGTTTCAGTTCGTAAGATGCTGTTTGACAAGATTTTGAGAACGGTGTCATTTGGAATGTGTGTCAAAAGTATTTGTTATTTTAAACCTAAAAATTCCTCTGTGCCTTCATTTTCAAAATGCATGTCACTCATTTCAGGAAAAAAGAGATTCTAAGCACAACGAACCACGGGAATAAATAAAATTGAAACATACAGATATCTGTTTTGCATGCTCTAAAGTTTGTTCCAGGTGTCAGCAAGCTTTTCTGTAAAATTCCAGAAAATGCATAAAGAAATGAGGATGACTTTGTACCAATTAAACTTTACTTATAGAAATTGGCAAGGGCTGGATTTGGTTGGTGGGCTGTAGCTTGCCAATTCCTAGTTTAGACTTTTTAAGCTATTTTTTCAAAATGATTAATAATATCTTCTTGAGCTGAGTATCAGAGCCCCCCCACTTCAAATCTGGTTTATAAATCTGTTTTCTTCCAGTCTGCAGAATGCAGTGTCTAGAACTGCACTTAGACTAGGGAGTCTCACAGAAAATTAGACAAACGTACTGCAGGTCTGTATTATAAACTTGCATTCAGTTTAAAGAGAATTATTGGACACTTAAAGGATAGCTGAGAAGAATCTAGTTCCGGTGACATGAGAATATCTTTATGGTGTATTAAAACTTTCTGGAAGCAGGGAAAATAAAATGTTATATTTCCCCTTTGCATGTTCAGAATTGCTCCCTTCATGAAAATGTCTCATGAGGCAAGTGCAAAAATTAAAATATTAATGAAAATACATGAAAGAGCATTAAGCTCCCCTTGAAAAAGGCCTGATAAAATAAGACATGCTGGACCCTGCCTAAAGTTTCAGTGGGGAAGAATGAGGTTTCCCATTTTATTCCTTTTTTCTCTCCTTCCTGGCAGATCCCTGAGTTTTTGCCATTCTAATTCTCACACGAAAGTGAAAGTGTAGTCACTCAGTGGTCTCCAGCTCTTTGCATCCCCATAGACTGTAGCCCACCAGGCTCCTTTGTCCGTGTAATTCTCTAGACAAGAGAGAATGGATTGGAGTGGATTGCCACTTCCTTCTCCAGGGCATTTTCCTAACCCAGAGACTGAAGCTGGGTCTCCCACATTGCAAGCAGATTCTGTACTGCTTGAGCCACAAGGGGATCCTTGTTGAAGACAATTTTGCTTTAGATTTTAGATTGGAGTCTAAGCCTGAACACTATTTCTGCCTGCAAGTTAAATAGCATTGCATCCTTATATCCACAACAGCTTCATGTGGCTGTTACAGTGCATCTGATAAGCTTCGTACTCTCAAAGAGGCAGACAGCCTTACTTTACAAATACTTGGCATCTGGAAGCACATTTTTAATTTTTGAATATTGTTATGAGCTTGGCAACTATTTTTGGTGGCATTTCTTAGAGACATACAAAGTGAGAATAGCAAGCATTGGACTCCTTTGAATTTAAGGAGTGAAAACATTTTGAGTTTAAGATTATATCCAATAAGTTGCTGTATGACTGGAGGTGCCAGCAAACTCACATATTAAAATATATATATAACTTATATAACTGTGATATAAGGAATGATGCTAAAGCTGAAACTCCAGTACTTTGGCCACCTCATGTGAAGAGTTGACTCACTGGAAAAGACTGTGATGCTGGGAGGGATTGGGGGCAGGAGGAAAAGGGGACGACCGAGGATGAGATGGCTGGATGGCATCACTGACTCGATGGACGTGAGTCTGGGTGAACTCCGAGAGATGGTGATGAACAGGGAGGCCTGGCGTGCTGCGATTCATGGGGTCGCAAAGAGTCGGACACGACTGAGCGACTGAACTGAACTGAAGTTATCACTCCAGTGGCTTAAAACTGGAAGTGAAGAAGTATAAACTAAAAGTGAAGAAGTATACAGAAAGTACAAATGGGCTTGAGGCAGAACTTTGAGACTCAGATGAAAAAGTGAGAAAATAAAATCTAGACATTTCAAGTCAGAGTCTTTTGATTTGGGGCAACAGAAAATGTTGCCTCTTAGCATGAAAAGAATAATTAAATACTTTGATAAGGAATGCGTCCTATGAGGTGTATGCCTCAGATTGGCTTCTGAACATTTTTAATGTTGTTGTTTAGTCACTAAGTCATGTCTGACTCTTTGTGGCTCTGTGGACTGCAATACTGTTATAGATACTAAAAGAAGAGCTCGGATCAAGAAATTGCAGTTGTGGATAAAACACTCTGGGGAGGTTTGGGATTAACATGGGAATTTATTGAAATGAAAGAAAATTTAAAGATAACGCTTGTGCATATTTATCTACTGTTTGTGCCTCCCTGGCGATGAGCTATTTTTAAAATGTGGGT
This sequence comes from Cephalophus harveyi, assembly GCA_006410635.1. Lineage (NCBI taxonomy): Eukaryota > Metazoa > Chordata > Mammalia > Artiodactyla > Bovidae > Cephalophus > Cephalophus harveyi. The sequence goes on along the minus strand of SJYT01040594.1, from coordinate 740,308 downwards.
TTGCTTGCACCTCCAGCCCTTTCTAAAAATGTACATGTGTTAGGGACTAATTTGTCAGAATTCTAATATTTGTTCCCTCACATTTTCAACTTAGTCACTGATGTTCCTCTGTTTGGTACACAGTAGAAACTCAACAAATGTGATACATTAGCTAAGGAGCTAGACCCAAGACTACTGATATTCATCAGAAATCAGAGTAGGCAGCAATTTGGCAGTCTTTCTTTTTGGCTACTATTCCTTGGGTTAAAATTAAGCAAACAAGAAAATACAGGCTGCTCTTTGTGGTGCTGGATTTTGTTGGCAGTTGTTTCTGATTAAACCTTTTATTGATTGATGTAATATTTATTAAGTTTCCACAACATCAGGTGTCTGCCTAAGTGCTTTGACTAAGGCAAGACCTAGAAGCTGCAGAATAGAGCTGCAGAGTGGAAAATTAAAAGGAAGAAATTGCAATGCAGTGGCCTATGGTAGTTGCCTGAAAGTGCTTCCAGCCAATGGTATCCAGAAAAACACAAGACTGGGTCAGTGACTTGGTTGGAAGGGGCAGCTGTTTTCGCCAGTTTCCATCTCTCTGTCCAGAATACTAAGCTCATATTTCTACCACACTTTTCTGCCTCTGTGAAGAACTTGTTTTATAAGGAACAGGGGCTCCTCTGGCCTGGACATAGGTTGGAGTTTCTATTTCTAATGTACTGAAGTGTATTCCATTCAGTTCAGTTCAGTTCAGTCGCTCAGTCGTGTCCGACTCTTTGTGACCCCATGAATTGCAGCACGCCAGGCCTCCCTGTCCATCACCAACTCCCGGAGTTCACTCAGACTCACGTCCATCGAAGTGATGCCATCCAGCCATCTCATCCTCGGTCGTCCCCTTCTCCTCCTGCCCCCAATCCCTCCCAGCATCAGAGTCTTTTCCAATGAGTCAACTCTTCACATGAGGTGGCCAAAGTACTGGAGTTTCAGCTTCAGCATCATTCCTTCCAAAGAAATCCAAGGGCTGATCTCCTTCAGAATGGACTGGTTGGATCTCCTTGCAGTCCAAGGGACTCTCAAGAGTCTTCTCCAGCACCACAGTTCAAAAGCATCAATTCTTCGGCGCTCAGCCTTCTTCACAGTCCAACTCTCACATCCATACATTAGCATCCTCATTTAAAGATCAAATAACTAAGGTTCCTGGAAGGAAGTGATTTCTCCAAGGTCACAGAGCTAGGAAAGAATGAACTCAAATACAAGACTTCTGACTTCAGGCTTAAGTGTTTGCCTTTTTGCACATTGCCTGATAGGAAACTATCTAGAACCATTCTTACTCCCATATAGGAAGCCCCTGTTTGTGGACCTATATTCGAGTTAAAAATTGCTCAATATGGGTGATGAAAGTAAGCAAAAACATTAAAGAGTGACTTCCACCCCCCTTTTTTCTTGGAGTTAATCAATGAGAAGAAAAGAAAGTGCTTATACCTGACATACCATTGGTTAATATCCACACAGGTTGTAAACTTTAAGAGACTTGTCTGTCTGCTTTGTTTCCTGTAGCTATGACCTTGAGCATCAAGATTCTAATCAATTTGTCAATATGTTTCTGTACATGTCTTAAACTATACCAATCAAAAGGAATTTTATAGTGTGTTGCCCTTTCTTCCAGCAATCTAAATATTTTGAAACCTTTAACTAGTTACATAAATATTCACAAATAATTTCAGGTGGCTTTTAAAAAGGTAATGAAAACTGAAGAAAGACAAAAATGAAAATGTTACTACACATTTGCTAGCAATTGTGGCCAAATGGTTACTAAGTTTCAACTTCAAATTTGGATGGTTTCCTAGATGCTCGGAGATACAGCTAAAAATAGTATGACCCTCTCAACAGGAATACTATAATTCTATCAGTTTTCCCATCACTGAATCTTAAAGAACTGATATCCTGGACAATAATCCCAGTGACATTTTGGCAAGCATAGAGGGAAATTGTATGTAGTTGTTGCCGTCAGTAACCTGTGTTAAAAATGGAAAGCATAGCATTAAAACATTTTAATGATGGAACCTCTGGAGAGCAAGGTGTGCAGAGCTCTCAAATTCTAATTGATACCAAGGAGAGATTTTAGCAAGTTCAGCAGGGCTGGTGGGCAACATGTAGGCAGTCAAGTGTTACTTTACTTAGCTACACATTTGGTAAGAGTTGAATTTCAAAGTGTTCCAAATTGCATGCTTTGATAGGGAACTTCAGAGCTGATGGCCTATCTTCCTAAGTATGGAAGGGTGAATGCTTTTAGAAACCAGAGGAAGTGGTATCAGGGTTGATACTTTATTATGAAAATTGAGAATCCAGTGAAATTTTCAAAGGGATAAAGAACAACTTTCTCTCCTCTCTGTGATATAAATTAGTTTACTCACTAAGTTGAACTTGTCATTGCTAAGTTACCTTGGAAACAGTTTTTAAACAAAGCTCATCTCACTGAAATTAAAAAAAAAAAAAAAAACATTGATAGTTTAGATCTAATGAATTTATTTCTGGATTTTAGTTAAAACTTGAGAATCAGAATGAATACCTGCCACAGTCATCACCAGGAGTTTTTATATATCAGAGATACAATTTCTTAGATGTTTCTGAATAACCGAATGTGCATGGTGAAGTGAAAGTGTTAGTCACTCAGTTGTGTCCGACTCTTTACGACCCTATAGACTGTAGCCCACCAGGCTTCTCTGTCTATGGGATTCTCCAGGCAAGAATACTGGACTGGGTTGTCATTCATTCCCTTCTCCAGAGTATCTTCCTGACCCAGGGATTGAACCGAATCTCCTGAATTGCAGGCAGATTCTTTATCATCTAAGCCATCAGGGAAGCCCAATGTGCATGTTATCTCTTTGCTCCTTTCTAGAAGCTACAGGGAGGCAGTATGATGGGCCAAAAAAGGACAGTGCCTTGCAAATTAGGTGGTTTTCATTTTTACTCCATCTATCATGAGATGTGCTGCTTTGGATAAGCCACTTGACTTCACCCTATTATTCTTCACATTTTATGTGAAGAATAATAATACTCATTTCACAACTTGTAGAGAGAATTAAAGCATAAGAAAGCACCTACCAATGTATCCAGCACGCAGTACAAACTTGATAGACAGGTTTTACTTTTTTTTTTCTTCCTTACTCTACACCCACTGTTTTCCATGTTGTAAAGTCTCCATGCTATAAAACACTCACCGTTCATAATTTAGAACCATCCTGCATGCATGCTAAGTCGCTTCAGTCGTGTCTGACTCTTTGCGACACCATGGCTTGTAGCCTGCCAGCCTCCTCTGTCCATGGGGATTTTCCAGACAAGAATACTGTAGTGGGTTGCCATTTCCTTCTCCAGGGGATCTTCTCGACCCAGGGATCAAACCCGCATCTCTTAAGTCTCTTGCACTGGCAGGCAGATTCTTTACCACTAGTGCCACTTCGCTCACAATGATCTTATTGACCCTGAAATTTATAACTAATCATTATAATCACTTATGAAAACTAGAAAACAAGTCACACTTAATAGTTTTTCCTTTCTTTTTGATCACCCTGAGACAAAACCTGACTTATTCACAGTATAGTTGCCCTGAGGGAGGGAGGAAATTGCCTCTGGACCATGGTGGCTAATCTTTCCACTCTGTGGGTTACGGAGAAAAAGTTAGGATGAATAGCTACTAGAAAAGACCCCGATGCTGGGAAAGATTGAAGGCAGGAGGAGAAGGGGATGACAGAGATTGGATGGCATCACCGACTTGATGATGATGCCGTACTAAAAGTGTGGTTTTTGTGACCGTTTCTTTCCTTGTTTTCTTTTACAGTTTTTTCACTTAAGTATACATGTTTAAATAATGATTGTGTTTCACCTTTTTTGAACATTATATAAGTGGAATTTTACGGCATGTGTTCCTTGCTAATTCTGTTGTTTTTATAGTCATGTCTGACATTTTGTGATCCCATGGACTGTAGCTCACCAATCTCTCTGTCCATGGGATTTCGCAGGCAAGAATACTGGAGTAGTTTGCCATTTCCTTCTCTAGGGGATGTTCCTGACCCAGGGATCAAACCCACATCTCCTGCATTGGCAGGTGGGTTCTTTACCACTGAGCCACCAGGGAAGCCCTTGCTAATTTTATTCAAGCTTGTATTTGTATAAGTTATCCATGTTGATTTGTTTAGCTCTCATTGGTTTATTTTCATTGCTGTTGTAGTATTTCATTGACCACTGATTTCACAAGTTATTTTAATGTTGATGAACATTTGTGTTGTTTGCTCTTTGGAGCTGTTATGGACAATACCAACATGAACACTTGTGTACAGATCTCCTAGTATCTATGTGCAAAGCTGATCCAAGCTACCTAGCTGAGAGAGGAATCCCAGAGTCCTGGAGTCTCTGAATCTCCAGTTTGGCTTGATGATGCTGAGAGTCCTATCACTAACATTCATGTTTACATGACAATCAGCCGAGTAAGTGAGAATCCAGTCACTGTCTAGAAGAGATGTTTTCAGATGCTGCCTTGATAGAGAGGTCCTCTGTAATTCTTCACGGATCTGTCTGCGATTGTTTTTGCTTTAAAAACAAAACAAACCAACATTTCATTAACCCTATCTCTTATCTTAAAATTGTTTACCCACTACTACCTGGAATATTAGGTTTCAAATCAACATCTGTCCTTATAGAAGCAGGTGAGACATGTCTTTCCTTTTTAAACCCAGATTACATTTGCTCATCCCCAGGCTCCTGATCTCACATCGTTCCCCATGGTTGCCTCAACATCACTGTTTGCAGCTCCTGTTCTCTTGGAACGGTAGGTGGTAATTAACCCAGGTCAGGAGACAGATCCTTTAAAAGCACTGTTCAGCAATGTTTTCAGCATCTTCTGTCCATTCCTTAGCTTAAATTCCTTTTTCCCCATATTCTTCCCACTCCTCCATTCTCATAGAAACAGAAGACAAAAACTAAGTAGTAGTTTTAGTCTTCAGTTTTTTTTCTTCTTTGTTAACCACCAAGAGATACATTAGGAGCACAAAACTGTGGGCCTATTTATTCTCTGAACTGCTCTGTCCAAAGAAAAACAAAACAAGTCAAACATTAACAACGACAAAAAAAAAAAAAAAAACTCTTTTCTTACGTTTAGCAGTTTGGTGGCTTATTTTAAATTTAGCCTTCTGAAAATTATTCTTATAGATCCATGATGTTCTTTTAAATTACTTCCTTCTTTTCATTATTTGGACTTCTCCTTTTAAAAGGTAACATCATTGGAGAACATTCTGTCCCCTCTCATTCTCTGTAGGTTTCTTCCCTTTTCCTTCCTCAGCGCATTTTCTTCTATTAATGCAATCTAAGTGGTATTTTAAAGACTTTTCCAATTTCTGAGCTTTCTTTTTCTGTTTTGGAGCTGCATGACATAGATTATGTCAGCTTTTTCTTTAAACCTTTGAAATTCTTTCTGAAATTCACAGTGTATGCCTGATTAAGCGTACTTGATCAGAATGAGGTTTTTTAAAAAGAAAAAAAAAGACACAGATCTGTGTATACTTCCAGTACGATGAAAGGACCTTTGTTTCTAGAGTTTGTATACTCTGTGCTTCTTCAGTATAACACACCATCATTAAGTACTTTCCTACCTCCTCACTTTAGTGTTTTCACTTTTTCTCCTGGTGGCCCATGAGCCTCAATCTGCCTTATTAGCATAAACTTTCTCTTAAAATTTTTTTTTGTCTTGTTCCCTTCTTTAAACCATCTCTCTGCTGATATATACATTCTAAAGTTCTTAAGGGCCCCTCCTCCCCCAAAAACTAAACTTCTCACCATGTTTCTGATATGAAATTTGACTCATCATCACCCATCATGCTAATGGGAAGGTCCCCTGGAGAAGGGAATGGCTACCCACTCCAATATTCCTGCTTAGAGAATTCCATGGGCAGAGGGACCTGGCAGGTTATAGTCCATGGTGTTGCAAAGAGGCAGACACAACTGAAGCAACTGAACATCCATGCATGCGAGGGCTTATTAAAGTAAACATAACTCAGAAAAAGACCTACATGGGAAAAGAACCTTAAAACAAAGTGGATATGTGTATATGTATAACTGATTCACTTTGCTGTACAGCAGGAACTAACAAAACATTGTCAATTAAATATCCTCCAATAAAAATTAAAAAAAAAAAAAACATAAAACTGGGCCATACTCATAAGGTTTTGATTCATGGAAACAGAATTTTATAGAATTTGTATTTTTATCAAGTTCCCAGGTGATGTTGATGCTGCTGGGTCCAGGGAAACACATTTACAAAATCACTGTAGTCAAGTGAAATACTAGAATCTTCTGAAAGATTGATTTTCCTAATTCACAGAGACCATCTTCATACTTTGTTATTATATTATAAAGTCTCAGTTGTTAGTGTGGGTTCATGCGTTGCCATCTTCTAACTGTTTCAGTGGAATATTAGATGTATTTAGGAAAAAGCATTTTTAATATCATATATTTCTTTGCAAAATGAAGAGGTCATTATCTAGCACAAAGAGAATAACACACAAAAAAAAGATTTAAAGAAGAAAACTAAGAAAAAAGCAGTTGCATTTTGCCTTTGATACACGGTATACAAGGACAGTGGTGCATCGTGATGCAAGGGTCCCATTCTCTGAGAAATAAGTCTTCTTTGGGTAGGGATGGTAAGTGCAAAATGTGTGCAGCAACTATTCTGGAAGGTACTTCACTGTCCCTGATAAGGTAGCTCACTGCCCAGATAGCTTTAACCAGCATTTTATTATTGCTCATTTCTTCAGAACATTTTATCTTCTTCTCATTGTTTGGGGAGTGAGAAGATGAACAAGTGAAAAGCAAAATTTTCATTGATTGCAAAGGGAGTTTATTCTGATAAGAGATGGTGCCTGCAGTAATCAGGTCTTGAGAGAGAGACTTGCTGACAGATGTGGAAAGGTGCATAGGATGCCAAGACTTAGATGAGAGAAAGCAGCAAAGGAACCGAAAATAGGTCTGAAGACACCTTTTCTCCCACCCCAACACTCTGCCTGTTAGACCTTTGGTGTTAGTCTCTCAGTCCTTTCTGACTCTGTGATTCCATGGACTATATCCTGCCGGGCTCCTCTGTCCATAGAGTTTTCCAGGCAAGAATACTGGAGTGGGTAGCCATTCTCTTCTCCAGGCAATCTTCCCAACCCAGGGATTGAAACTGGATCACCTGAATTGCAGGCAGATTCTTTACCATCTGAACCACCAGGGAAGCCCAGTATGCTTTAAAATTTCAAACCTCGATTCAAATACGAATAATACTACAATTCTCGGAAATCATAAATGTTTTTGATAAAATCACTGTAGTCAAATGAAATACTAGAATCTTCTGAAAGATTGATTTTCCTAATTCACAGAGACCATCTTCATACTTTGTTATTATATTATAAAGTCTCAGTTGTTAGTGTGGGTTCATGCGTTGCCATCTTCTAACTGTTTCAGTGGAATATTAGATGTATTTAGGAAAAAGCATTTTTAATATCATATATTTCTTTGCAAAATGAAGAGGTCATTATCTAGCACAAAGAGAATAACACACAAAAAAAAGATTTAAAGAAGAAAACTAAGAAAAAAGCAGTTGCATTTTGCCTTTGATACACGGTATACAAGGACAGTGGTGCATCGTGATGCAAGGGTCCCATTCTCTGAGAAATAAGTCTTCTTTGGGTAGGGATGGTAAGTGCAAAATGTGTGCAGCAACTATTCTGGAAGGTACTTCACTGTCCCTGATAAGGTAGCTCACTGCCCAGATAGCTTTAACCAGCATTTTATTATTGCTCATTTCTTCAGAACATTTTATCTTCTTCTCATTGTTTGGGGAGTGAGAAGATGAACAAGTGAAAAGCAAAATTTTCATTGATTGCAAAGGGAGTTTATTCTGATAAGAGATGGTGCCTGCAGTAATCAGGTCTTGAGAGAGAGACTTGCTGACAGATGTAGAAAGGTGCATAGGATGCCAAGACTTAGATGAGAGAAAGCAGCAAAGGAACCGAAAATAGGTCTGAAGACACCTTTTCTCCCACCCCAACACTCTGCCTGTTAGACCTTTGGTGTTAGTCTCTCAGTCCTTTCTGACTCTGTGATTCCATGGACTATATCCTGCCGGGCTCCTCTGTCCATAGAGTTTTCCAGGCAAGAATACTGGAGTGGGTAGCCATTCTCTTCTCCAGGCAATCTTCCCAACCCAGGGATTGAAACTGGATCACCTGAATTGCAGGCAGATTCTTTACCATCTGAACCACCAGGGAAGCCCAGTATGCTTTAAAATTTCAAACCTCGATTCAAATACGAATAATACTACAATTCTCGGAAATCATAAATGTTTTTGAATACTGCGCCACCCTCAGCTTTGTTCTATATGATGTAACCCAAAGGTCATCGGGCAATCTTTACTGTTTTTCAAAAGAAACTTAGAGAATGCAGTGCAATTAACTTCTAATCTTTATCTATAGTCCTTAATTCTAGTCCCTTTTAGTGAGAACTTTGCCCAGAAACCTCACTTCTCAGGGTTTACCCTGGCAACCATACCTAGTCACCCAATCACAACTTCCTTTAGCTCTCCTTATCCAAATGTGCCATCATTCTGGTCTAAACCTGTCTGCTTAAAACCGACCATTTTAGGTTGTATGCACCTGTGGGCTTTCTTTGTTTTTGTTTTCATTTTTAGTAAAATAAAAAGGACTATTGCATCAGTCACACACAAAAAAAATCCCACAGCGAATTTTAGTTAAAAGGGTAAAACATGCTCAAGTTGCCTTTTCGTCTCCAATATCTGTTCTGGTAGCCCAGGGTTTCCTATAGTGTCCTTCAGGGCCCACAAGTCCTCAAGAAGTGCCGCCTGTTTGATTCTTTAAAGCCTATTTATTGAATCGGTCCTTCTTTCAGGCCCTTGCTCTGTGCCTTCCGAGGTAACAGACTGATACTCTGGGCTGACCTGAGAAAGCAGCAGTATCCAAAGTAACCATTTCCATCGAGAATTAACATTCTTACAGTTGATCTTCTGGGGAATGTTGCTTCCACCCCCTTTGTCCTAGAACACACACCTATAGTGCCTGGTGGTAAGAATTTGACGCCCAGAGAAGAGGTGAAGGCGAGGCTTGGAAATTAATGGGAAAGATATTTAAGAGAAGGCAGAGACCTTCTTGGTACCAGCCCAGCAACCATTCCTACATAAAGAGAAAGCCATGACCTACCTGGACCCCGTCCTTCTCCCTGCAACTGTAACATCCTGTCCTTCTCTTCTGTTGTGACCTAGTGTTACAAGCCTCCACACAATTCAAAAAGAAGAGTTTTTAGCTGATAAAGCACGCACCACTCTTAGTTCAGTAACAGATTTTTGAGGAGCTACTCTGTTGTAGGCAATTACACAAAACATAAGATTTGTTCTGCCTCCGGGAAACTTCCAGTTTAAAAAGGGGAAGAACTAACATAATGAAAACACCATATAATGATTGCAAATGCCACAAGAGCAGTCCAGAACATATCATAAGACTTCAGAGGAAAGCGCTTTCTTCCAATTCAAATTTCTTGAAATGTTTTATATCAGTTCTAACTTTTTATTTACCACTGATTAAAAAAAAATCTCTTACAGATGTTATCTCACACAGTTCTGAGGTTTCCTAAGAAAGAAATATTGTGGCTTTATTGGTCATATTGATTCAACTTGAAAATTTGTCCATTTTATTATTTAGTTATAAGCAGCACATGTAGCAAGTTGCTAAAGTTATTCTTATTGTAAATATGCTATTGGTTCATAAATAGGAGCTCATTTTTGTTATTTCCTTACTATTTAAGCTAATGTCTGTCTCTTGAAGGTGTTGCTATGGCAAATTAAATTAGAATTTTGGACCCCTCTCCCCTTCGTACACTCACACATTGTTATTTTCTTGCTTCAAATGTACTGCTGACTCATATGGCCCTGAGTGACCAAAACTCTTTTACAATAATTCTTAGCATATTCAATGACCTAACCTAACTTGAATCTATTTCTGACCTGTTCAGTCTTCACAGATGCCTGCCTGTGAAACAGGAAATTCATGAGGTCACCTCTAAGGATTTTCTTTGTATTGTGCACAGCAAAGGGGAGGGTGGTGTTTTTCATACTTATTTTCTTTTCACTCTGCTCTTTTAAAAATTTCTGAATCTGTCATTGCTTTATGCTAAGCATATGGTCCAAAGAAGTTCCTGCTTCTGTGGAGAATAACCAAGTCAAGGACAGAGGGTACATTGTAATAATGAAATGCAAAGTTCTCATTAAAAGGCAAATCCTTCATCTTGAAAGATTGAACAGGATGCAACCTCAGTTGACTGGTGGGAATCTCCTATTAAAGCACTAAAATAGTATTCCAACTGAAGACTATTTTTTGGATCTGTACCACTTTCATTTCAATGAATTGAAATATTTGAGTGCACTTTAAGCGCACATCCTATAAAAATTTATTCTGGGATAAATAAATGTCAGCAAATGGGTTGCCAGCCATTATAATTCCTTCTTTGTTTAATACATATTTTCCCATCAGGGATTGTGACATGTTTCATCAATATAGACTCGACAAGAAGTGTTGCCAGTTTTCTGTATTGTGCCTCTTAATAAAATTTCCTGACCTTATTTTTCTCATTCCTGTGGAATCTCACCATAACTTCCTTGTCTTCCTGCAGTCTGTTAGCTGCATACTAATTTTTGAAGTGTTCATCTCTAGCCTGTCTTAAACACTCTACCCATAACTTTACTCGTTTCTAAATATCTCCACCTTAATGTTTTTCACATGCCTAATAAAGCTCAAACCCCATTCCCCCTCATCCCACCTAAATGTGATCTTCAGCCAGGGTGGGACTACTATTGTGTACAGGGCTGCTAAGCCACCATTGCGGAACCACCACCCCCCTCCCCCCTTCCATTTCTCACCTTCAGTCAGGCACCGAGTTCTATTCATGTGCTTCTTAAATACCCCTTTATTAGCTCTCCTCTCTGCTGCCATTTGCTCCATTTAGGGATTCATTCTCTCTCACCTGGATCTCTACTGGAATTTACTCATCTGCTGCTGCCCTGTCAATATTGTCCTAAAATCCTGACATCAGTTTAATTAGGTCCCACTTGTTTACTTTTGTTTTTATCTTCATGACTAACAAGAACCTACTGTGTAGCACAGGGAACTCTATTCAGTGCTCTGTGGTGACCTGAATGGGAAGGGAATCCAAAAAAGAGGGAATATATGTATATGTTCCGCTGATTCACTTGGCTGTACAGCAGAAACTAACACAGCATTGTAAAGCAACTATCCTCCAATTAAAAAAAATTTTTTTTTAAAAAAAACAAGAAAAAGAAATGGAATCCAAATTGGAAAAATAAAATCCTGACACACACATACAAACATAAGTAAATATGCACAGGCATTTCAGACCATCCCTCAAACTGCTACCAGAGGGAACTTCCAACATATACATCTCCCCAGGTCACTCCTAGTTTTAAAGATGGCAACTCTTCCCAGTGACTCAGATGTTAAAGAGTCCACCCATAGGGCGGGAGACCTGGGTCCGATCCCTGGGTTGGGAAGATCCCCTGCAAAAGGGAAAGGCCACCCACTCCAGTATTCGGACCTGGAGAATTCCATGGATTGTATAGTCCATGGGGTCGCAAAGAGTCGGACTTGACTGAGCAACTTTCACTTTCACTTTCAAGCCCCTTTTGATGTCTGTCTTAGGGTGGGATCATCCTTTTCCATCCTAGGTGAGCAGTAACAAACATCATTGCTCAAGCTGCTATTGGAGGGTTAGTGGCCCTCATCGCCCTTCCAGGCAGGGGTCCTTTATTATACCAAACTGGGTAGCTTAGCCCTGAGTGCCATTTTACTCCTTTAGAACCTCACTCAACATTTCCTTGTAAAGAGCTCCAATGTGGTGCAGACAGCTGCCAGCACCAGTTCTCAGGGGTGCTGTTTTGTGTGTGTGTGTTATGACCAGTGTTTTTAACAGCGCATTGACAGCAGTGTGTGTTTGAAAAGTCTCCCCTAAATATCTGCTTATGTAACTGATTGCAGTGGCTTCAAGTAGCCCTGATCTTCTCAGCCAACTCAGACACCCACTTACCAAGTTAACTCTGCTTCCACAAAGTAGTTCCATGTAAATGAAAGATGTTAGACTTCTTTACATAAGCTCTGTAAAAAAGAGAGCCTCTCACCTTTTTTCCAAGGAGGCCTGACATATTCACCGTGAATTCTCTTACTACCTGAAAAATTACAGGGAATTAATCTCTGTTGCAGTAAAGAAAAATGACGGTGAATAGTCTTAAGGAGAATGAACCAGCCTTTTATATTTTTGTGTCTGTAAAGCAGCTTCATTTGTAGCAGGTACTTAAAAAAAAAAAAAAAAAGTCTAGTTCTTTGTTGAGTGTGCTTAGTTGAAAGCCATGTCTGTGTCCACTTTTTGTATTTGCACATCTCAGTAGGCACTTTTTTTCCTTCTCTTTCTTAGATGTAATGGACTCATTTGAATGAAGATATCTGTGATCAATGGGGAAGATGAATTATATGGAATTTTTATTGACACTGCATTAGACACTGTTCTTGGTGTCCTTTGAACAAACATCAATGATGCCTGTGACATGTGATAGAATATTAGAGACAACACTGAATATCTATAGCAAACATGAGAACTGGTACTGGAACAAAAACATTAAAATCAAAGTTTCATCAAATATTTGGATGAAATTATATCCCTTGGAATGATCCAGTAGAGTGCTCAGATAGCACATCAGAAAACACAAAATGAAACCTTGTGAGTATAGGGTCACTTCATCTGTCTTTTGTCTGCTGGCATTTTATATGTGAAATTTAAAGACAGGGGGTAAAATAGGGAAGTCATGTGAGGCGCCTGCCTGATTTCACCAGGTGCTCTTAGTTACAGGGACTGGCAGTGGGGGCCATCTGTATTGTGAAATCTGGAGGTTTGATTCTTATTTCCGTCATAGTCTTAGCTGCAAAGAAAGTCACAGAGCCGCAGCAGGCCCTCTTTTCACCGTGGAGTGTGTCACATCCAGAAGTCCACCTGTTTGCTGCCTAAAATAAAAGCACATGGGCCTGACTCAGTGTCTGGATCCAGTGAATGCTGGGAGCCCCACAGCGAAGGAGCATGAACTTCACAAGCTCAGTTGACCCAAAAGTTTGCTTTGACAATAGATTGTTTTCTGGATTAGAGAAATCCTATGTCCAGGTGATCATTTGGCATATATTAAAAAAAATTTTGAGCCAACTCCTCTAGATTTCCCCCGAAAATACTAGGTACATTTTGTCTTCTGAACTTGGAGCAAGTTCTCAATCATAAGGCGAGTAGACACCCAGGATTGGAACACCAGGACAGGATCTTTTTGTTGCTCCTTTTAGCTAAATATACCCTACTTAGGGAACCCTGGAAACTTCCTGTATTTGTAGTGTAGGCTGGGGGTGGATGGAATGTCTTTGGTATCAAGGGTCATGGTCTGTTTTTAATTCATTTTAAAATCACAGAATCCCTCAACCATCATTTTGTAATTAGATAACAACTGTTGAGAGAGCCCTTGCAAAAATAACAGAGGGTGCCATCCCTCTTTCACTATCATAAAACATTTCTCATAATAAAGCTTATGAGCTAGGCATCCTATTTCATAACTGAAGAAAGAGGCTCAAAGAACCTAAGTAACTTTCTAAAAGTCACAGAGCTGTAAGTGGCTGAATCAGCACTCAAATCCAAATTTTTAAGCTTTAAAGTCAAGCTGCTCTTTCCAGCCCTGCGGCCCTTGTTGCCGAAGTGGTTTCTGCTTCACCATCACCAGCATGGCACCCAGGCAACATGACCTGTAGTATGTGCTTCGAGTCTTTCCTCTGAAGAATGGGAGGGAACCTCAATCCATTTTCTACTGAGAGCTTTGGAAGAAATTCTCCCTGCCAACGTTTTATAGTTTGAAAAGGAAGGTAGTGATTTGTTAAAGGAAAAAAAAAAATGTTGATTGTCAGATTATGAGAAATTGGGCTGCTGAAACTTGGCCCTGTTTTGAAAAATCCAGAAGCAAATTGAAACCAACTTAAAAGAGGACTGCAGTTTTGATTAGAAGCCTTGTCTCCAGACTCCACGAAATAGGGCTAGGTGACACAAGAACTGACACAATGAAGTGGGGTATTTATGTCTGGCTAGAAGTGGCAATCATGTTTATGTAGGAAAGGCAATTAAGCTCCCAAAGGCTGGAGTGTGGGTTGGCCCACTTAAAATAGTCCTAATTTTGAATAGTAAATTTACAGTGATGATTACTTTCATTATAATGAGACTGTCTTGTCTTCATATCTTTCCCTGTTGCCTGAAAATCTAAGTAAATCAATTGTCATACCTTCTAGCATTACACATTGTTATTTACCCATCATAACTTTCTACCACCTAACTTACTCAGGTTACCATGTGATCCAGGCCAAAAGGAATGTGCAATCAAATTAAGGACTCTAGTTTGTGAATATTATTAATTAAAAAGCCTCACATAGGCATAGGACTAAAACCACACACCTGTAAGTGTTCCATGAATTGATCTTGTTTAAGTAATAAATTACTAAGCTTTATCTGCCTTACTAAAACTAAACTCTGCAGTCATTAGACATAACTTAAGTGCTTCTGACTTACTCCCTTGCTTAACACACTCAACTTTATGAGTCACTTTATTCCTACATCAGACAAGCATTTATAAATGAAATGCCAATTAGCCTTAAACAGAAACAACCAGAAAGGCAACAAACCACCAGAAAAATTAAAGCAGAAATTTATTTTATAAATCTTTAAAGATTTTGGGATAATATTTTCCTGGAAGTTAAGTTATTGAGCAAAAAAAGCATGCACTTTACTTTTGGGTTAATTTTTCATTCAAGTGCTTTCAAAGTTTTAATTAATTTTTATTTTTATTTATTTTTATTATTTGCTATTTTTATCTTGTGGCTATGCCATGCAGCATGTGGGATCTTATTTCCTGACCAGGGATCAAACCCTCACCTCCTGGATTGGAAGCATGGAGGCTTAACCACTGGACGGTCCAGGGAAATCCCAAAAGTTTTAATTAATTTTTAAAAGTTTACCTCCCAAGACAGCCAGAGGCTCCTCTGTTAAACATCCAGGAATACAGAGCTAAATTAACCCATATATCTGACTAAAATATGTCCCATCAACTTGAAAAATGTTAACATGGTTGCAAAGTGAGTCATGGGAGCCTCATCTCCTCATGACACCCTCA
The DNA here is from genome assembly GCA_006410635.1 of Cephalophus harveyi. Taxonomy (NCBI): domain Eukaryota; kingdom Metazoa; phylum Chordata; class Mammalia; order Artiodactyla; family Bovidae; genus Cephalophus; species Cephalophus harveyi. Next base: position 725,043 of record SJYT01040594.1, on the reverse strand, counting down.
TCTCCTAGAAGTAATATTTAGCTCCCTTATGGAGCTGTGAGCTAGGAGTATACCTACTTTCTTGGGTTTATCGAAAGGCTTTCAATTATTTTAATATCTTTGAGACTGAATAGGTTGGTAGTGGTCAAGAGCAATTGCATGGATCTCATTAGAATGTATATCACACACAATACTTCCAAAGCATGTCTGTCCTTTCAGAGATTAAAAAGAAAAGGTAATTTAGGGAAGATAGAATGGACTTAAGCAAGCGCTGTATTCTTTATCTGGCATTTTACTGACATAGTTCAATAATTACCCCTCGCTGTGGCTTTGTGGGAGTTGTCTTTCAAATAAAGGAAGGACAGAGATGGGAGGGGGAAGAGGAGGAAAAGGAAGAGGAAAGGTCAAAGTGGAAGGAGCTGAGAATGAGAAAAATAGAGAGAGCGCTGGAGAAAGAGAGAGACAGGAGGGGTAGGGAGAAAGGAGGTGGGATCAAGAAAGAGGATGGAGGATGTTGATACAAGACCATAAGATGCTGTATTAAGGTCTGGTTCATCCCCAGGATAAGTCAAAAAGAGAAAAACAAATATCGTATGTTAACGCCTATATAGGGACTCTAGAAAAATGATACTGATGAACCTATTTGCAGGGCAGGAATTGAGATACCGATGTAGAGAATGGACTTTTGGATGCAGCGCGGGAAAGATGTGTGGGGGTGGGGGTGGGGGTGGGGGGAATTGAGAGTAGCAGTGACCTGTACACACTTCGTTGTTGTCTAGTTGCTAAGTCAGGTCCAAATCCTTTTCAACCCCATAGACTTTAGCCTGCCCGTCTCCTCTGTCCTTGGGACTCCCCAGCAGGAATAGTGGAGTGGGTTGCCATTTACTTCTCCAATATGTATGCTACCATTCTATAAAATGGATAGCTGGTGGGGAGCAGCTGTACAACACAGCTCTGTGGTGACCTAGAGTGGCCGGATGGTGGAGAAGGAAGGGAGGCTCAAGAGGAAGGGAATATATGCATACTTACAGCTCATTCACGTTGTTGTACAGCAGAAACTAACACACATTGTAAAACAATTATCCTCCTACTAAAACATAATACTTTAAAAAAAAAAAGATCTGATTCATCTTCAGTAGAGAAACGAAGGTGCACCTTCATTTTATTAAAGGATTAAGACACAGGTAACCTCACCCACAGCTGCAAATAAAGGCTGCATCACTGGCTTCTTCTTTCTTAGTATGTCAGTTTCTCTACATTTTGTTGAGATATGTGCCTCAAATTAATTTCCTTTAGCTGGAAAAAGGTCCTACCTTCATTTCCTATCTTCACGGAATTTGGAAATCTAATTGGAGTGATAAACAACAATGAAAAAAAATGCATATTAATTATCGGAAGAGGCCTTTTGAATGAAAATTTTATACAATCTTGGAAAGCAAAGAAAAATAGAAATTAGAAAAATGGGGCACATAACTGGCAACATTGTTTTCAAACTGCTTAAATTAAATGGCCTGTCTCCTGGAAGTTTTAATCAATCGGATAATGAAGACCTCTACCATTACAATTATCTGGATAATTTAAGAAAAGGAAATCAGCTTTTGCTTAGCCTGATGTTTTGTGTATATCAAATCCTCAAAAAAATTTTTAATTTGATTGGTCAAATAATTTGGCTCTGCTTTCAAATTAAAGAAAAACGCATGGGAAAGAAAGGTACAGAGACAAAAATTAAAGAGAACCTCATAAGGACCATTTCTGAACTCAAGTTCAATACAAGGAAAACTATATTGAACTACCAAGCCAAGGGCAAGGTCAGATCACCTTGAGAGTTAAGTGAATGTTAGTGCTGCACGCTACCCTTAGAAGCCAGGAATCTGCTGTTACTCTAAGCCGAATACCATCATTCCTTCCGTCTCAGTGGGCAGAACCACAGTCCTTCATGAGAATGAATGAACCACCATAATTCCTTTCCTTAGAAGCCTGGAACTTGAACTCAAGTTTAGAACTTGAATCTGGGACTAAAGGCCTCTTGATTCTTGGCCTTCCTCCTCTCCCACTCCCTGTTAGAGTGAAATTTGAAGTCTTATTTTTTTATCCCTCTCCCTCCCATCTACCCTTTATTCAGTTCCCTTCACACACTTATTTTTATTCTTCTTGTGGGTGAGTCAATTGGTTTTTTTAAAGGATAGTATAAAATAGCATAATTAGCCAAGGAGGTAGGCATGACCTGTAATTTTATACCAGATAAGAGCCAATGTTAAAATTTTGATACTTTCCTTTGACTATTGATATGTGCATATCTAGTTTTACATGGTTGAGTTCATGCTCTATGTGTATCATTTTGCAGCCCTCAGCAGTTACCTTGATTCTTCAGTGGATGTCTCCTGAGTTCTAATGCTGTATGCAGTTTTATTTTGTTACCATCTAACGGGCTTTGTTTTCATAACAACAACATAAACTCTTCTAAGGAAGAGACTTTATTTTCCATTTATTTGTCCCTGTTCTGCTTTCTACACATGCCTTCCTAAGCAGTCAAAGCATGTCTTGTTTTAATTCATTAGATTTATGGAAATCATTAAAATAAGTAGATCCCTTTCAGCAACCCCTTTACCTCTAGAAAGTAAGCTTTCCTCCAAGAATCTCTCAGCACTCCAAAATGAGTTGTTCTTTGGGGAAAGGACCTGGGTGTGGGGAAAATTGATTTTCAGACAATGTGCATGCCATAAAATCTGAAAAATCTCTTTTTGATGCTCATTTAATCAGTTAGATAAGTCTTGGATTCGGCAGAGCTGTAAGGAAGGCAAAAAAACCAAAAAACAAAAAATGATCCCATGGACCCTCTCTAGTGTCCATCTCCTTCCTTAAGGCCATGCATGAAGTTCATTTTTCACACTGCACTTAAAGAGAACTTTCGAATAAGCAAATCTCCATACTCACTACCTGTACACATCTCTGCCTCACTCTTTCTTGCCCCCCACTGTATATTCCAGTCATTACCAAAGTGCCAGTAATACAGTATCTTATGCTTGTCTCTAGGCCTTTGCACATGCTGGTCCCTCTGCCTAGAAGACCACACCTCCCCATGTCCACCAACCAAATCCCCCATCTTCACCTGAGGAATTGTTATCATGTTTCAGGTCTCAGCTAAGAGGCCACCTTCTTTGGAAGTCTTCTTAGTCCTCAATAGGCTAGTGATTCCATCTAGCGGTACCTTAACACCTTGTGTTAACTAGTATCATAATATATAAAATGCCTGCCTGCTTATTTATCTTCCTTCATCTCCCACTGCACCGCAAAACCACAAGCTGTTTGAGGATAAAAATTGTATCTGTTCACGATTCTGTCCTCAGTAGCTGGCTCTCATAGAGCAGGTCCTCGCTGAATATTTCTGGAGTGAAAGAGTGACTTCCCTTCTTACCTGTTTCCACCTCTGTCATGTCCTTGGTGCCCCATCAGTTTACCGTACTACCGCCTGTCGTACCTACACCTTTGATCCTCCCTAACTTTCCCCTTTATGGAAGGATGTCCTGGGCTCTACACTGAGGTTTGCCTCAGTAGTTTGTTAGTCTGATCAACTGTTCCACTCACAGGTGCTAACATCACACTCCTTACAAAGCGTGCATGCATGTGTGCTAAGTTGCTTTAGTTGTGTTAGACTCTTTGTGACCCTGTGGACTATTATCCGCCAGGATCCTCTGTCCATGGGGATTCTCCGGGCAAGAATACTGGGGTGGGTTGCCATGCCCTCCTCCAGGGAGTCTTCCCGACCCAGGGATTGAACCCATGTCTCCTTTGGCTCCTGCATTGCAGGCAGATCCTTTACCTCTGAGCCACCCGGGAAGACTTCTTACATAGCACACGATTGAAAACTAGAGTCTTAGCGCCAAAGAAAGCCTATCACAGCCGACTTTCAATCCTTCTCCGGAAGGGAGCTTTCTGCATTCCTCAAACGCTGGAGTGAGTGGCCAGCCAGCTTCTTTTGTGTAGACCAGTGTCAGCACTAAATCTCTTTTAATAGTGGATATTGCCCTGAGTGGTCATTTCACTTTGTGAAAGACTAATTTAAAATGAAATTTAAATGAGTCATTTTAAAGGCAATGTGGGGGATAGGGTCACTAATGATTTACAGAGAAATAAAAAAGTCATTGTTACATGCTTCACACTTAATGTTGATATTAACTCTACTTCCACATGTTACTTACACGTTTGTGTAAAGATTTCATTTGAGCTGAGGAGAAATTAAATGTATTTATTTTACTATATAAGTGGGAAGGATACTCATGAAATAGAGATCTGAAGAAAACACGAATTTTACTATCTAAGAAATAAATGAATTCATCTGAGCTACTGAGAGATGATTTCCATCTAGGTAAAATGGGGCAAAGTCTTGATTTTTTACCATTTGAGAAAAATTCTCTCTGGAAATTCCTCAAAGAGGAGAAAAAGCTACTTGGTTCAGATTTAAGAGAAGATAAAAAGTTTCTTGTTTCTATGGAAATGAACATGGGTCATCTTGCGTTTCTCCTTTCTTCTTATTTATTTTTTTCCTTAGGGCAGATTTCTCTAGCCTGCTTTGTAGTGTCTGATAACTTTACCACGGATGAATCATTAAATAAAGAGCTAGTGAAATCTTTAGAGAAAATATAAGCCAAATCTTTTATTTTGGAGATGATATAGCTGGCATTCAGACAAGGCAAGTATTTTGTCCTTTGTCACCCTCCTATAGAACAACAGACTTCGAATTCACAACCAGTCTGGACCCTGGACCCTGTATTCTTTCTATCACATCACAGACATTTACTGGGAAATGTGAAATAATGCTAGATAGCTAAGTAGATAAACGGCCCCACTCAAATATTTAATTGATGCCATGTTAACAACTTCCAACTTTTTCTGACCACTACTCTAAGTGCTTTATGTATATTAACACACCTGATCCTCACAATACCTTATAAATCTTGATGATGAAAGTCGCTCAGTCATGTCCAACTCTGCGACCCCATGGACGATACAGTCCATGGAATTCTCCAGGCCAGAATACTGGAGTGGGTAGCCTTTCCCTTCTCCAGGAGATCTTCCCAACCCAGGGTTAGAACCCAGGTCTCCCGCATTGCAGGCGGATTCTTTACCAGCTGAGCCACAAGGGAAGCTGAAGAATACCGGAGTGGGTAGCCTATCCCTTCTCAAGAGGATCTTCCCAACCCAGGAATCAAACCGGGATCTCCTGCATTGCAGGCAGATTCTTTACCACCTGAGCTATGAGAGAAGCCCTTATATATCTTATTTTAGCCAATAATAAAGCTGACGTGCCCAGAGCTCAAGAGACTTCCACAGCTTGATGGTGGTGACACTGGAACTTTAATTGAGACAGTGGCGTCTTTCATTCAGGAATATTCACAGATTATTCAAACATATGTGCAGGTGTGTTAAGAACATGAGCATTGGCGTTAAAAACAAGAATCAGATGACTGGCTATGCCTCTTAGCTGTGTCACCCTGCTTTTCTTCCTCTTGCTAGGTCCCTGTGTCCCAGGGGGTGACCTGAGGCTACTCCAGAATAGCACTTCCTCTGAGAGAGGCTGGAGAGTTACCTGCTACTGCTATGTCACTTCAGTCGTGTCTGACTCTGTGCGACCCCATAGACGGCAGCCCACCAGGCTCCCCCATCCCAGGGATTCTCCAGGCAAGAACACTGGAGTGGGTTGCCATTTCCTTCTCCAATGCATGAAAGTGAAAAGGGAAAGGGAAGTCGCTCAGTCAAGTCCGACCCTCAGCAACCCCATGGACTGCAGCCTTCCAGGTTCCTCCATCCATGGGATTTTCCAGGCAAGAGTACTAGAGTGGGGTGCCATTGCCTTCTCCAGGAGAGTTACCTAGGAGAATGTAAATAAAGTGCTTGCATCTAGAAACTGAGTATGCTACATGTGTTAAAAATTAATAAGCTAGAGTGTTTTGTTAAACTTACTTTACATTCTCATTGGCTAAAGCTCTCATTTTATTTCAACACCAAAACCTTACTTTTTTTAACCTTCCTCTTTGAAAAAAAATTTTAAAAAAATTTATACCTTTTAGTAATGTCAAGCTTAGCAAGATCACATGAGAGGTTTAATTTATTCTTTATTAGGGCATTTTAACCTTAGGGCATTTAACCATTTTAACCTTTAACTTTAAAATCTTCCTTCTGAAAATGGCTTTTTTTAAAAAAAAAAATCCAAGTACCTTGTGGGAACTTGCTTTCTCATTATTCTTTCTACTTGTTTCTACTAAGCATAAGGCTCTAGAGAAGAAATTCAAGATAACTGAAGATTTTGTTTAATCCTACTTTGTGTGTGTAATCAGTATTGAGAACAAAACAGAGATATGTTAAGAAATAAATATAAGAAAAATATTTAAACAAACAACAAGAACAACAAAATGTACCATTCTTTTAGAAATGTCACTTTCTGTACCATACATAGTGGTTTTTCTTCTCAGCAATTAAAGACTATTGACCATCTAAAAATTTCCAATATCCTTGCAGTGTCTACTGTATTGAAAATCAATGAGATCAAAAGTACAGTTGTTCTAGACAGGAGCTATGCTGCCAAGTTATCTTGTACAGAAAGTATCTTAATATCAACCTAACACATATACTGAGCAGATATGAAACTTAGTCCCCTGTAATTTCAGAGCATCATTGAATAATTTGTTTCTCTGCACAACAGTTTAAAACATTAACATCTCTTTCCTCGGTGTATTTCTTTGAGAATTTATTCTTTGATCTTATCTCTAAAGAGTTTGATTTCATTTCCTACTGCAGAGGTGTGGATTGGGTGGGAGTAATTTTAAAAGCTACAAAGCAGTAGCCGTAAACAAAATAAGACCCGAAGAATGGAAATTTTTTTTTTTTTTTTCTGGCATTACTGCTCCTGAAGAGTTAATGTGATAATGTGATGAGCTTCCTGGCTGTGAGATAGCATCGTGACCTGTAATTCTATTGATTCACCTTGGAACCGTTCACCTACCAGAGACTTTTTTTTTCCATGCTGCATCGAGAAACTGAAATATTGCAGGGAGTTCCTAACTGACCTCCTTCGTTTAGAGTCACCCCAACTCCCTAAATCATTTCCCACAATACAGTGAGAGAGCACTCCGGAAAGTAAATCATGTCATCCCCTGCTTAGAATTCACCTGTAGTTTCCTATTACAAGACAGTAAGTCCAACTCCTTTAATAAAGGTTTCACGGTCCTTACAGAAGAGGACGCGCTTTATTGTCTAGTCTCAAATGCCATCACTTACTTTGGTTCCTTAAACATCATTTGCTGTTGCATGATGTGCATAATCCATGATCCAGCCCCATGATGTACATAAATGCCTTTTCCAGGTACTCCCCAAGTCCCCTGTCTGTTCACTAGCTTATGGCACATGCTTGCTTGTGCAGTGAAAAATAAAAGAGGAAACATATTTTGGACTAAGGTCACACTAGACAAAAGAGATTGAAAAAAGGATAAAGTTTGTTTTCTTCTCTACCAACTTCTAATCTATAAAATATACCTCTCTTCATCTGACTGCCTACTAATCTCAGACACTTATATTATCTCTTACTTTCCCTGTTCTTAGGGAAGCAGCCTCTAAAAGATAACCTGTGATTAGTTAAAAACACTCAGCGTGAATCACTGAGCCAGATATTATGGAGTGTTTATTATATACCAGGCTTTGTTCTAGGCTCAGGGAGATTACCAGCAAACAGGATGGTGCCAGCTCTCAACAAGCACACATTCTAATGAAGGAAACGGAAGAGGAGCAACTACATCATTAAATAAGATGGTTTCAGGCAGAAATAGTAGGGAGAAAACAAAATATTTCTGTTACACCCTATGGAAAAATCTGAATGAACTTTTGGGCCAAGCCAACAGGACTAAGTACTGGGAAGAAGGTGTCTAGTTTAGGTTACGTGGTTCAAAGGGTCCCTTTGAAGCTAAGCCCTCTGTGAGGAAGAAGCTTCGGGCATAGAACAGAAGCACCTGGCAGCGGGTTGAGTAGTGCACAGGCCATGAGGTGAAAATTAACTTGGTGTGTTTCAGAGTAGAAAGAAAGACCAGGACAGCTGGAGTGGAGTTCAGGAGAAGAGGCCTGAGGGCTTGGCCAGCAGCAAGCCATGCAGTGCCTGGCAGACCTAGCAACGGGTTCTTATTTTATTCCTAGTGCGAGTGAAAGGCAGTAGAAGGCTTTAGGTGCATAAATGATGTGAGCTTATTTAGAACTATCCAAGCAGGCTCTGGCTTCCATGTGAAGTATACATTGAGAGAGAGCAGAAGTGGACCCAAGGATATGCCTGCAATTCAGGAGACCCAGGTTCTATTCTTGGGTCAGAAAGATCCCCTGAATGGCAACCCACTGCAATATTCTTGCCTGGAAATTTCCATGGACAGAGGAGCTTACTGTCCATGGGGTCTCAAAGAGTCAGACACGACTGAGCGACTAATGCTCACTACTTTCGCTTTCACTTAATGATATTAGTTCAATTCATGATAGAGCTGAAAAAATTCTTCAGTATTATGTAAACATTTTTACTCATATCATTCTTTTTATAGATGAGAAAACTGAAACCTAGAAGGGGAAATGAACCAGCCAAGGGTTTCTTATTCAGTTATTAGGAGATGCACACTACACCCCAGGTCATATGATTAAATGTTCCCTCCATGAATCCAACCTGACTCCTTACAAACCCAGGGAATTTCTACCCAGAGAATAATTATTGTATTCATTCTTTGTTTCTCCTACATAGAAGCACTTATGTGTTGGGAAATGAATTAACTCTTCTACTACAAAAGAGTAGAATTCTCTCTTACAAATAATGTGCAGAAGTGTATTTCTGGACTGTATTGAGTAGATTTGATTGGGCCAATGGTTTGTACAAGATGTTCATTCAATAGAGCTTTCGATTCAAGGATGTGCAAAGACTGTTTATCCTAGTGTGTGAAGTAGAGCAGGTTAAGAGAGAGAAAGGCATTCAATTTGTTACATTCATTTACATATGAGATGAAAGCATATCTTTTATGAAGTCATTTTTGTAAAAAATGGATATTAGACAATTTGAAAAGAAGCAGTAAAGCGCTAGCCAAACCCAGTATAGACCATCTATTTAAAAATCTGTATATTGCCTTCTTCAAAATTTTGACTTCTGTCCAGACACATTATCAGCACCCTCTTTGATCCGGAATAATCTCCAAATGAGGCCTGAAGGAGACATAAATCTTTGTTCTGCCGCTGACAATCCCTCAGAAATCTTTTTGATGACAGAAATGAGTAAAGACAGAACTACACTTTCTTAAGTGAATAAATAAAGCCTTTAAAATACTTTTTTTTTTTCAAATAATTTGAAGCACAAGTCAACATCACAAATGGAATTTCAAAGAAGTGGAAACAAGGGTGGAGCTAAAATATATACCAAGCCTAAAGCGAAAATAAACAAGCCCAAAAGAGAAGCAAATTGACCTGTACTGAAAGAACAAAAGCCATCCTTGAAAACCTCTTAGTACCAGGGCAGGATTTCCCACTTCCTCCTTCAGTGCCACCCCACCTTTCCACCTGCAGCTCACTGGGGGACTCCAGAAAGTTTAATAAAGACAGAGCATTGGGAACCTACAGCCAGAATTTCAGTTTGGCTTTTTACACAAAAAAAGATGGGGAAATTACAGAGATGCCATAGAGAGTGGGAAATAATGCCAAATGAAGGGGAAATATTCTCACAACTCTATTTAGAAATATATTGTTCATTTAGAGTTCAGTTCAGTTCTGTTCAGTTCAGTCGCTCAGTCGTGTCCGACTCTTTGCGACCCCATGAATCGCAGCATGCCAGGCCTCCCTGTCCATCACCAACTCCCGGAGTTCACTCAGACCCACGTCCATCGAGTCAGTCATGCCATCCAGCCATTTTATCCTCTGTCGTCCCCTTCTCCTCCTGCCCCCAATCCCTCCCAGCATCAAAGTTAGGTTTAGTTAAATAGAAAAAAAAAATTATTAATTTTTACTGGAGTATAGTTGCTTTACAATGTTGTGTTAGTTTCTCAGTTCAGTTCAGCTCAGTTCGGTCGCTCAGTCGTGTCTGACTCTTTGCGACCCTGTAAATCACAGCACGCCAGGCCTCCATGTCCATCACCAACTCCCGGAGTTCACTCAAAGTCACGTCCACTGAGTCATTGATACCATCCAGCCATCTCATCCTCTGTCGTCCCCTTCTCCTCCTGCCCCCAATCCCTCCCAGCCACCTCATGCGAAGAGTTAGTTTCTACTGTACAGCAAAATGAATCAGCCATACATATACATATATCCACTTCATTTTGAACTTCCTTCCCATTAAGGTGACTGCTGTTCATTAAGTAAAGTTCCCTGGGCTATATAGTATTCTTTCATTAGCTATCTATTTTATCAATAGATATCAATAGTGTATATATGTCAATCCAAATCTCTCAATTCCTTCTATACCCATCCCCCTTGGTATTCATATATTATACAGAAGTAAGTCAGACTAAGAAAAACAAATATTGTATATTAGAGTATATATGTGGAATCTAGAAAAATGGTATAGGTGATCTTATTTGCAAAGCAGAGACAGACATAGACTTTTATTTAACATGCTGGGAGGAAATGGGTATATGGAGTGACTATTAAGTTTTTCTTGCAATTCTTGATGGTCCTTACTAATAAAATTTGTTATTGTTGTTCTGTCTCAGTTATGTCCAACTCTTTGCAACCCCAGGGACTGCAGCACACAAGGCTTCCCCATCCTTCACTGTCTCCTGGAGTTTGCTCAAATTCATGTCCATTGAGTCTATGATGTCATCCAACCATCTCATCTTCTGTTGCTCTCTTCTCCTCCTGCCCTCAGTCTTTCCCATCATCAGGGTCTTTTCCAATGAATTGGCTCTTCATATCACATGGCCAAAATATTGGAACTTCAGCTTCAGCATCAGTCCTTCTAATGAATACTCAGGGTTGGTTTCCTTTAGGATTACTGATTTGATCTCTTTGCGGTCCAAGGGACTCTCAAGAGTCTTCTCCAGGACCACAGTTCAAGAACATCAATTCTCTGGCATTCAGCCTTCTTTATGGTCCAGCTCTCACCTCCTTATATGACTACTGGAAAAACCACAGCTTTGACTGTTGGCAAAGTGATGTCTCTGCTTTTTAATATGCTGTCTAGGCTTGCCATGGCTTTTCTTCCAAGGAACAAGTGTCTTTTAATTTCGTGGCTACAGCCACCATCCACAGTAATTTTGGAGCTCACTTAAATAAAGTCTGTCACTGTTTCCATTGTTTCTCTATCTATTTCCCTTGAGGTGATGGGACCAAATGCCATGATCTTAGTTTTTTGAATGTTGAGTTTTAAGCTAATTTTTTCACTCTCCTCTTTCACCTTCATCAAGAGAATCTTTAGTTCCTCTTCACTTTCTGCTATTAGGGTGGTGTCATCTGCATATCTGAAGTTATTGATATTTCTCTCAGCAATCTTGATTCCATCCAGCCCGGCATTTTGCATGATGTACCCTGCATATAACATAAATAAGCAGGGTGACAATACACAGCCTTGATGTGCTCTTTCCCAGTTTTAAACCAGTCCATTGTTCCATGTCAGGTTCTAACTGTTGCTTCTTGACCTGCATAATAATATTTGTACTCTCTGTAAATTTCTCAAGCTTTTTGTGTTTCAACACATTCTCTTTTTTTTTTTTTTTTAAATTTTTACTTTATTTTACTTTACAATACCGTATTGGTTTTGCCATACATTGACATGAATCCACCATGGGTGTATATGAGATCCCAATCCTGAATCCCCCTCCCACATCCCACCCCATTTCCTCTCTCTGGATCATCCCCGTGTACCAGCCCCGAGCATCCTGTATCGAACATAGGCTGGTGCTTCATTCTTACATGATAAGTTCTAGGTCTGCTTTGGTATAAAAACAGATACTTCAGATATAAGTATCTGATCTAACGAGTCCACAATAATGTCCCTTGAGTACACAGTGCCTCACAGCCCTGTGAAAATAGTAGTGGTGACCACAGATTTGGATTTGGGGCCCTTATCTACTACCTTTCTGTTTCCTATTCTGACTCTCCACCCTTATATCTTCACAAGATAAACATCTTGCCTGATGTAGCAAGTGCACAATCTATTCATGACATAAATTCACCTTTGTACCTGTGTCTCCTCCAGGACCTGATGCACATTTTCAGAACCAGAATCCATGCTGCAACCTGCCACTGGGTTCGATAATCTGTCTAACAACCACAGCCATTAAAGTACATGACAGTTGTGGCAAAACTAATTAAAATTTGATGATGGCTGTCTGGGATTTCTTTCTGAATGTACAGCACACTGGTTGAGAATTAACTGCTGTGAATCTGGTTAAGCAGCTAGGTGTCCACCTTTTGAATTCTCTGCTCTTTGGGAGAGCTTCCCTTGTGTCTCAGCTAGTAAAGAATCTGCCTGCAATGCAGGAGACCTGGGTTTAATCCTTGGGTTGGGAAGATCCCCTGGAGAAAGGAAAAGCTACTCACTCCGGTATTCTGGCCTAGAGAATTCCATGGACTGTATAGGTCAGACACAACTGAGCGACTTTCACTTCACTCTTTTGATTTTGTCCACTCTACTTCACGTGAAATCCTGAAATTGAAATGACTTTTGACAACCCCACCTGAAGTCTTATCCATCTCACTTGGAGGGTCTGTCCACTGTGTTTCCTGGTCAACCTACAACTGGTGGATTAGGTTGCAGTGAGTGAACAAGTCCTCACCTTATATTTAGTAAACATTTCAATGCTATTAAATTATTTGTTAAAAAGCAGTATTTTCTTCTACTTGTTCTACAATACACAGGTGAACTCCCAAAATATAAACAAGGAGGGATGTTTGTAATGCTTGGGTGTGTTAGTGTATGTGTGTGTGTTAATGTAGGTGTGTGTATTAATGTAGGTGTGTGTGTTAGCCTTAGAAAGTTTAGTATATATTTTAAAAATACATTATTATTGTAATTTTTTAAAGACTGTTAACTTCATGCCATGCTTCATTTTTTAATTATTCACAAAACTGAATAATTAAACTTGATCATGCACAAAGGAGTTACGATTGATTATTCCAAAAGGAAATGGTAAGAATGAGGTTATGGATGAGCTCACCATAATCTGTATGTACATTTTCCTATGCATGTGGCGAGTGTTGTATAACTTCATGATACTCTGCACCCTTTCTAATCCCAGTCACCTTGCATGGTACCTCTTTGAGCTCCAAAAGGTTGACTATAAACTCATCACATGCTACTCCACCCACATCAGGTCCTCAACTGCTAGAGCTTACCTCTGCCTTTTGTGCCCCTTCACTTAGAGTAAGAATCTGTTCTCTGGAATTTGCATCCCCCTGGTAACTTCAGTCTCCCCTCTTTCTGTTTTCAAGGATGGGAGAAACAGTTTTATTGGACACCAGCTGGGCGGGGTAGTGGAAGTGCCAAACAGCAAGGACCAGCGGGTCAAGTCAGCCAGAGCCATTCAAATCACCTACTACCTCCAGACCTATGGCTCTGCCACTCAAGACCTCATAGGGGAGAAGTGGGAGAATGAGTTCTGTAAACTTATGCGGAAGCTCCAGGAGGAGCACCAGGACCTCCAGCTCTACTCGTTAGCATCCTTTAGCCTCTGGAGAGACTTTCATAAGACCAGCATCCTGGCCAGGAGCAAGGTCCTAGTGAGCCTCATGCTGATCCTGACCACAGCCACCCTCTCCAGCTCCATGAAGGACTGTTTGCGTGGCAAGCCCTTCCTGGGCCTCCTGGGGGTGCTCACCGTGTGCATCTCCATCATTACTGCAGCTGGGATCTTTTTCATCACCGATGGAAAGTACAATTCCACCCTGCTGGGAATCCCGTTCTTCGCCATGGGTAACTATCCATCCTTGTGGTAATCAGCTTCTTACTGGTGTGGGGCAAGGTAGAACATTTCGGAATTCTCAGGTGGAAATCTGTTTTAATTTTGCATCGGTGTGTCTGTGTGATGATGTGAAATTTTACTCAGGGTGGTGTCTGTTTTCCCTTAGTCCTTTTTCAATCAACTGTAGACTGACCAAGCCATCTTCCCATTTACACCAGGGACTTTAATGCTGTTCAACCTTTTTTTTTTTAAGTATACACTACTGGAATTCTCTACCAACTTCTTCAAAGATCATAGGATGAAGATCATGGGGTACAAATTTAAAGAGATCCAAAATCTGCTTCACATAAAACTTTATGGTTCATACTTGTCTTGAATCCTCAGATTAAGAGTGGTCAAGAGTGGATATCATGGGATGAAAATTCTGAGAGCCACTGATAAATTCTAATCTCAAATAACTTCTTCATGAAGTCTTGTCTATTAATTCATTTCAAATATTTTGCAAAAATATACTCCATTTCCCCACCTCTACTTAAAATTTTCCTGCAACCACTTAAAGGTGTGTGTTGTGCTAAGTGCTAAGTTGCTTCAGTTGTGTCTTACCCTTTATGACGCTATGGACTGTAGCCTGCCAGGAGTCTGGGATTGCCCATGGGATTCTCCAGGCCAGAATACTGGAGTGTGTTAACATGTCCTCCTCTAGGGGATCTTCCCAATCCAGGGATCAAACCCATGTCTTTTAAGTCTCCTGCTTTGGCAGGCAGATTATTTACCACTAGCACCATTTGGGAAGCCCACTTAAAGATGAGTCTTCTAATTTTTTGATATCTCGGTGAAAACAATTCATGAGTATCCTCAGTCAAGGTTATTCCTTCTCATGTGTTTTCCCCAGACAAACATAAACAGTGTAGAAAGTGGAATGTGCATGTGTGTGTGTTTCTTGCAAAGAGAATATCAAGTCTGGGAAGAAAAGTGAGTGACATTTCATCAACAAGATTGATGGAGCTTATCAGAATAGAGATGATAATGGTGATATTGTGGTACTGCTGAAGAGTTCTGTCCCTTGTGATACAATTCCCTACATAAAGTGAAGGATAAGCTGTGAAAATGGTCTCTAGATGGTGAACTGATATTCACAAGAGAGTTTTCAGCTATAAAATAATTGCTTTGCACTCCCTGGCTTAATATCAGCCATAAATTATAGTTTCATTATTAAGTAACAAAGATATAGGCATGTGGTTAAAGTCTTCAAGGTGATCTGGACTCTTTTCATATTGACTGAAACAAACAGTTTTGAAAACAGCCCTGCAAAATGGATTTATCTAGAAACACATTTTCACTGCAGCCCTGTTAGCTCATCCCCTTCTCAATTTCCTCTTGTATAAGAAGAGGATAAACAAAACATCTGTACCAATTTGACCACCGTGGTACAATAGAATTCCTACTTAAAACTAAAGAATAATAACAATGATAATTATAATAATAATAAAGCTTTGATTATCAGTTTAAAAATAAGGCTAATGACTGAATAAAGTAATGAGGATAAAAAATAAGTCAAAGAATTTTTTTCTGAACATAATAGAATATCCTAAAGGTATTAGTACAGAGTAGCAGAGTAGACACTCAGTAAGATTTATTGTGTTAGTTTTTAAACAGGGGTGTTAAGTGCAGTGTGTTCAATGATGACTAGGAAACAGTTCCTGGCTTCAAGAAATTGAGTCTTTCCTACATTCTGTGTATCATCTTTAAATGCATGTTCATCTTGTTAACAAAAAGAGTTTTTCTATTTCCTGAAGGAATATATGAGATTTTTTTCCACCAATGACAAGGATAGGTCTAGATTTGAACCATTTATACTTGTTATGTTTGGGAGCTCAGTGTTTTAACTAAATACAAGATTCTTATAAATCATGCAGCATGATTCACAAATGAAACATGGATCATTCAAGATGGACAAATTAGATACCTTAGAGCTGAGAAGGCTTTTTCTAAAACTGGTAGCAATATAATTAGGTAGTGGAAATACTTATTAGGAACATTCTATAAAGTATGCAATTACATAGTTTATACAAATAAGGAGAAAAATTGTCTTTAGTGGTGCTGAGTTGTATCGTACGCTCAAATACAAAATCAGAATGATGTTTTCATTTCTTAAAGAAAGAATAAGAACACTGAAAGCCACAGTGAGGAAAATGTTCAAAACCTAAAACCCACATCTTTCACATTTTCTTCTCTCTCAGTCATCTTTATAACCACAAATCAGCCCCGGACTGGATTTGTACAGACTCCAGAAGCCTGGTGAATGGTTACTCTTCAGCATTTCTGCAATTCAAGTTCTTAAAATATTCTTAAAGGAAATTTTCTGCTCTCTTATGAAAACATGGCACCAATAAACCTGTAAACATATACTTATTATTGAAGATATTTACTCCATCAAGGGAATGTTGGTTTTGTTGTGCTTTGTTTTGCTTGTAAAATGATCCTAATATTAATAGTAAAGATATCAAGATGGAGATCTAGTGAAATGAAAAGGACATGCCACAGAGCTCAGACATCTGGCTTTCCATCCCAGCTTTTCCACTAACTTTGTATGTTTTGTTGGGCAAATTATGTATAGCCCCTTTGTCCCAGTTCTTCATCTATGAAATGAAGTATTTGGACTCTTCAGTCAAAATGTTGAAGATCCTATAATGTTATTTGTTTCATTTCTCAATTGAAGTTAGAATTTTGTTATTCTTTTGTAAAAACCTTGAAGATATGTATTATCCTCAGACTTCTTATCTCCATTCTGCTTTCTTGACTTGCGTGTGTGTGTGTCTGTGTGTGTCTGTGTGTGTGTGAAAAAGAGAGAGAGAGAGATGGAAGGGGAACTTTAGAATAGAAAAATCACAGCCTTGCATGCAGAGCCTCAGCTCCACAAAGCACATCTCAGTGACAGTGGTGAGATGTATGTGATGTCAAGCATCCATAAGCTGAGTCTGGCAGATATATACCTCCTGGTGGTACACACAGCATTGTTTAAAAGTAGTCCTTTGATGAATTAGCTTACATGGTGTCAAAACTGCACAGTCCAATGTCAGTTGAATATAAGGGAAAGAGGCCCAACTCTTTTTATAAGCCTCTATTTCTGTGTGCCTTCGTGGATTTCTTTAAGGTAGTGAATATTCGCTCCTTTATGCTCCAGGATTCAAGCCATTCATCCTCATTTGAACTTATCCCTAAAGCTGAGTATGTCACTGAGGTGTTCTACTCTTCAACCATTTTATTTTTGACTGCCTGTCTTTCTTTTATACTTCATCTTCGTGTTCTTTTTTCTGACTATCCATCCACTTAATGTCCCCAGGGTCATTTCAGAAGCGTGTGTACAATACTTCTGTATCCTGTATTTTTTTAAGCCTGTACCAATTTTCATATTTTGCCCTGATGTCCATATTAGTAAGGCTTCCCAGGTGGTGCTAGTGATAAAGAACCTGCCTGCCAATGCAGGAGACAGAAGAGATGCCTGTTCCATCCCTGGGTGGGGAAGATCCCCTGGAGGAAGGCATGGCAACCCACTCCAGTATTCTTGCCTGGAGAATCCCATGGACAGTGGAGCCTGGGGGGCTACCGTCCATTGGACTGAAAAAAGTCAGACTCAACTGGAGTGGCTTATATGTGCCCTGTAAGTAAAGGTATGTTTGTCAAGTTGTACATTCAAGATTTGGGCTTAGAAAGAAGTTAAAAATAGGCATGTGTATTCTTTCTAGAAAAGATTTCAGAGAGAGAAATCCAGACTTAATTTCTTTAAAAATGCCTAAAATGACCCCTTTTAGCTCCAACCTAATGTCCTTTCTCTGCACAAGCATAAACCAATGAGAATGCCACTAATTTAATTTTTAACTCATTGTCAGCTTTTTTTTTTCACCTCATTTGCTTTATGTGGATAGGCTTCCTCTTTCAGGAAGGAGAAATATGGGCTAATATCACACACAGATGCCAAGCTGGCTCCTGCTGTATCTCTTGCTGATCTCCTGTGGATCACTGCCAGGGACATTAAGAGCCTTGGTTCACTATTATTTTTGCTGTCCATCCTGAGTTTGTTTTATATGCCAGGAGTCTTAACTTTAGTCAGTTTGATTCTACTGGACATGTGCAGATGACTTGTGATTTCTTTTTCATGCGAACCCAGGG
Organism: Cephalophus harveyi; assembly: GCA_006410635.1. Lineage (NCBI taxonomy): Eukaryota > Metazoa > Chordata > Mammalia > Artiodactyla > Bovidae > Cephalophus > Cephalophus harveyi. The sequence goes on along the minus strand of SJYT01040594.1, from coordinate 706,993 downwards.
TTTTCAGATAGAAGACTTTCTCATTCATTATCCAAAACTGAGCTCCATATTCATTTAGCTATTAATTTATTCAAATATTTGTTGAGCACCTATCATGTCCTAGAGTAAAAGGTATTGAAGAGATCTGATCAAGTTTTCACCCAAATGGATCCTACATTCTAGGCCTACTAAGGCAAGATTTGGGGCAGTAAACAAATAAATATAAAATGCTATATTATTGATAAGTAACATAAAGTATAGTCGTAAAACAGGATAAGCGATAAAGAGCATAGGTGGGCAGAGAAAAGCCTTTTTAAACAAGTGAAATTGAAACAGAAAGCTAAATAAAATGAAGTAGGAGCCATATACTGAGAAAAGAATGTCTCTAACAAAGAAAACTCTCCATGCAAAGGCTTTGAAATAGCCCTTGGTGAAGTTAAGGAAAAGCATGAAAGGGCCTGTGGCTGGAGCAGAATGGGTCCTTGTCTGAGTTTCATGCAAGGTAGCATAGAGCCATGTCATATAGGGCACTGAGAACTTAATACTTAAGATGCTAAGCTATCTGAAGCATTTTGAGATGAGAGTGTGATCTGACTTACATTTTATGGAAATGAGTCTCAATGGAGCAAGAATGGTTATGGATTATACCTCATACATAGGTAAGAGATTGTTGCGAAGTCTTCATGGGCTATAATGGTGGCTTGAAATAGCATGGGAGCAGTGACAGTGGTAAGAAGGGATTAGACTCAGGATAGAAACTGGCAAATAGAATTGCCAGGATTTGCTGAAGGACTGGATATAGTATGTAAGAGAAAGAGAAGTCACAGATGACCCCAAGCTTTGAGGACTGAATAACTAAGTGAAAGCAGTTGTCACTTACTGCCATAGGGGGATCGTGGGAGGAATACATTGTGGGGGAAAATACAAGAGTTTAGCTTTCTATCTGCTAAGTTGGATGCCTATTAAGTATCCAAGTAGGAAAATTTGGAGCTGCCTATATAAGACAATATATAGATCAGGTTCAGAAGTAAAATCTATTCAGCTGGAGCTGAAAATATAAATTTTGGATTCATCATGAAATAGCTAATAATAAAAGCCATTGAATCTGATAAGATCAGTTGGAAGGATAAATATTGATGAAAAATAAAAGAAGTCTAAGAATCAAGCCCAGGAGTCTTCTAATACTTGCAGATTGGGCAAATGAAGATGATTCAGAAAAGAACACTAAAAAGGATCAGACTATCAAGTGAGATACAAAGAGAATCAAGAGAGAATAGACTCCTAGCAGGCAAGTCAAGAAGATGTTTCATGAAGGAGCAAGAGATCAACTGTTCCAATAGCTGTTATGAAATTGTGTCTAGTGAGAACCGGTCATTTGATTTAGGAACTTGAAAGTCATTGGTGACTTCGACAAGAGTTGCTTTAGAGGAGAGCTCAGAGTAATATAAAGAGATTCAACAGAGCTGGGAAGAAAGAAAGTGAAGACAGTGAGTAAAGCTAATTCTTCCAAGGGATTTTTCCCTAAAGGGAAATAATGATTGTGTGCTGTTGACCTGCAGTAGAAACAGCTTTATAGTAAAGCAGAGAGAAGAAGAGATTGCAGAAGCAATATCGTTGAGCAGAAGAGATAGGATGAGATTCAGAGAACAACTAGAGTTGTTGACTTTATAAGAGCCTAGACGGCTCATCTACAGTTAAGAAAAGGGAAGGTGAAATATATGGACAGATCCAGATAGATTGGTACATGCGGGGGTGGAAATCGTCTTCTGTGGCTTCAACTTTGTCAGTAAAAGAGGAAGCAAGTCATCAGCTGAGAATAAATTTGGGGAAGGAGGCGTTATTGTGAAGAAAGTAAAGGCATTTTGAACTGTCACTTCAGAAAACTGGAGAATGAATTAAAGAAGAAAATTTAGGGGAACAAACTAAGAAGCACAAGGGCCCCCTTGAAATTACTGTTCATGAATTTAGAAAAAGAAATCAGTCAGAGAGGTTGCTGAGTCAGTACCCTCCTCCAACCATATATAGCTGCTTTGGGGAGGAGTTCAGTAGGCATTGAGTTGAATTTAATTGGATAGAAACTCCCAGAAAAAAAAACAAAAAAACAGGGAGTTTATAGTGTATGCAAAAGAATGATTATAATGACAGATCATGAAAATTGTAATAGTTAGGTCAGCTAGACCATGTTGCAATAACAAAAGATGTGTTGAATCCACTTAGCTTAACAGAACAAAGATCAATTTCTTGCTCATATCACAGTTCGGTGGGGGTCAGGAAGCTCTCTTTGGGAACTCTTTTCCAACAGAAATTCAGGGAAGTCAACATCTTCACTTCTCAGAGTTTGTGCTCCAGCACAAGAGAGAATACACAAGAGAGAATAAGTAGAGAAATCACACCTACTTAGAGCTACCATGTCACTGAAGTGATTTAATTACTTCTTATCACATTCTGTTGGTTCAGAACTAGTCATATGGCCATAAGCTGACTGCGAGGGAGAAGAGAAAATGTAGGAGAGCAAATGGATTATTTTATGAGCATCAAATGTCTCTTCTTCATAAACCAAGCCAAACAATAAAGGTAATGAGGATTTACTCTGCCTCAGCATCATGGCAAAACACTGGTAGCATCAAATTAGTATGATCTTTGCAGGGTCAGAGAACCACCTTAGGTTGGAGTCTGTTCTGGTTATCTATTGCTATATGGTGGCTCAGAGGTTAAAGCGTCTGCCTCTAATACGGGAGGCCTGGGTTTGATCCCTGGGTCGGGAAGATCCCCTGGAGAAGGAAATGGCAACCCACTCCAGTATTCTTGCTTGGAGAATCCCATGGACGGAGGAGCCTGGTGGGCTACAGTCCATGGGGTCGCAAAGAGTCGGACACGACTGAGCGACTTAACTAAGCACCACACAGGGACTTCCCAGGTGGCACTAGGGTAAAGAACCTGCCTGCCAGTGAAGGAGACATAAGAGACGCAGGTTTGATCCCTGGGTCGGAAAGATTCCCTAGAGGAGGGCATGGCTACCCACTCCAGTATTCTTGCTTGGAGAATCCCCATGGACAGAGGAGCCTGGCAGGTTACAGCCCATAGGGTCACAAAGAGTCCAGACATGACTGAAGCGACTTAGCATGAACGCATGTAAACACCATAAAACTGGGCAGTATAAAACAACCACCATTATATTACACTCATGGAGTCCGTGGGTCAGTAATTTGGAAATGGCTCAATGAGATGAGCTCCTCCCACCTCTAAAATGTCTAGAGCCTTAGCTCAAAGTAATTTGAATATGTGAGATCTGGAATAGCTGAGGCTAGAACAACAGTTTTCAATATGGCTTCTTTGCTCACAGGGCTGGTAACAAGTCTGGGAATTCTGAAGGAGAATCTCAGCTGGGATTGTTAAACATAGCATCCAAAGGTGACCTCTCCAGCAGGGTGTTCCCAAGGTAGTCAGACTTCTTATATGGTAGTTCAGGGCTCCAAGTAAAAGTATTGCATGAGACTAAGACAAAAGTCCTAGGGCCGGCCTAGACAAAGGGGTCACATAGCATCATATCAGTCATATTCTACTACCTGAGTATTACTCCAGATCCCAGAGGAGGGTACTGGAACTCCACTTATTGAGACAGTGGCCAAAAATTGAGAGAGTGGCAGAGTGACATTGCAGAAGAGCGTGTGGCATGGGCGCTACAGTTGTGGCCATCTTTGGACAATGCAGTCATCGCACAGTCATGATGTGAGTAAGAGATAGAGATGGATTCTAGAGTTGCTTGCTACAAAGGTTTTGAGATGAGATTATTACTAATGAAAATGGCTATGATTTGATCATTTGGGATTGGAAGACAAATGTTCAAGACATTAGATGTTCAAAGGTCCAAATTTAACAGACTTGGGTATTCTGGGATCTCCAAGGCTCAACAAATCCAGCATCTGCTACCCCTCTGACCTCAGGTCCAGCCTGTCTCTCTCTCCTTTACCCCTGGAAGGCTCCTCCTTAGATGTTTCCTTACCTCCTGTGGGTCTTTATACAAACGTCACATTTCTAGTGGGAACTTTCCTGGCCGTGCTATTCAAAACCACAAGTGCCTCAACAGTACTTCCTATCTCCCCTTCTGCTTCAATTTTCTCCTTAAAGTTCATCATTATCTAACATATAGTATTTTTTATATTTTAACTTGTTCTCCCTGCAATAGAATGTAAGCTCCCAAAGGATGTAAATTTCCATTGTTCCCTTCACTCCTGTTTTCCAAATACTTCAAATAGTGCTAGTCTTGGGTAGGCCCTCAGTAAATATATGGGGAATTAATGAATGGATGGTCTCTTAGCATTTCTCAAATGGGTTATGATCTATTGAGTGCATGCTCAGTCGCTCAGTCCTATTGGACTCTGTGAATCCACGGACTGTAGCCCATTAGGCTCTCTGGAATTTTCTAGGCAAGAATACTTTCGTGGTTTGCCATTTCCTTCTCCAGGGGTTTTTCCCAACCCAGGCATTGAACCCCCATCTCCTGCAGCTCTTGCATTGGCAGGCAGATTCTTTACCACTGTGCCACCTGAGAAGTCCTGTGATCTATTAGAGTCATTAAACTAATTTAACACATCGTGACCCACATTTATATTTAACTTATGAGAAAAAAGAGAGTAGAAAGGTATGGGAAAGATCAAAAGATGTTGCACATAATAGTGTATTATTGCATCATATTTCTGCTATAGTTTAATATACATGTGTATACTACATATTATATAAAATGTATTTTCTAATTTGGGTCACAGTCAAAATTTTTGGAAAAAACACTGTCTAAATACTTTTTTGGACTAATGTCTTAAGCCTACATGGTGATAGGTAAGGGTTTATTAATGAGGAGGCAATTGGGAAAACTCATCAAAAGCACAGGTAGCTGCTCTTCTTGATTCTTCTGGAGATAGGATCTGGATGTAGGAAGCAGAAGGTATTGCCAGGAACTTCTTGGACACTTTTATTGCATTACTTCTTGGACACTTTTATTTTCCTCAGTTTGAACCAGTACAATGTTTAACACATAGTGAGCACTCTAAGGTTTGATGGTTGGCTAAAGTTTTTTTTAACAATTGTATTATGGTTTTTGAAGCATTTCTCAATAAGCTGGTTTTGCCCCAGGACCTAATTTACTCAGGGTCATTAAACTCATCAAAGGCCTTCCCACAGCAATCCCATTGCTAGAAGCTCTCTCCTTGCAGCTCTTTTTTAGCCATGTCTGTTGCAGCCATCCTGCTCTTGGTGATAAATAATTATCCCCTTTGGGAAAATGTTGGCCAATGATGTGAAACTGTCTCCATGTTTAGAACTTTGGAGTCAGAAGACCTGGAGTCCAGTCAAGTGCCTCTCAGTTCAGGTGACTTTTTCTGGGGCCATGTTTTCTCTTTCATGAGATGAGGAAGTTGGACCTATTGGTGCTTGACGTCTTTTCCACCTTTACTCTTTAATCAATGACTCATTCATTTGACATTTAGGCTATATGTATTCTCATCTAGATTTTTGGCTTGTTGGGGGTTGAAAGTGGGTCTCTTTGGCATCTTTTCAAGTGTCTACTCAAAGTGCCCATAGAATGCCTTTTACAAATGCTGACTTCTTGGTGGTTTTTGCAAGGGAAAGCTTAACACTGGTTGTTTATCTTAATGTCCCTATTTTCGTTATTTCCTTAGTTTTCATTTCATTATATTGATCTCTGTTCTTTTGTAGCTGTGAAATGGACCTCCTGGGACAGAAGTTTTTAATAAGTTAAGATGTTATCCAAATACTTGGTATTTGTAGATATTTTGAAGGAGGTGGAAAGGGAACAGATCTTGGCATAACAAGTAGAAAGCTGAATTTTATGCCAAGCATTTGAGATAGCATTGAATATGTACTTTGCATTGTGTAGCACTGTCCAACATTGCTAATAATTACATCCCAACTCCTTAAGATTCTTATGTTCTTTGGAATCCGCCTCTATCTATTGCACTTTTTACTGCTAATGAGCTTCTTCCAGTGGTAGCTGGAGTTTAGGAATGAGGAAGAGTACTGTTATGTAACAATTTTACCCATGATAAAGAGAATATAGTCCCATTTTGGTGATCGTGTTTATCTCAAGGGTAACTGACATGCTAGTTTAGATTTTTTAAATGGAAAAATTTGTAAATAAGCCTCATGCTTCCTAATATGTTGTGCCCTTATCTTTTTACTTCTTAAATCAGATAATGAATCAGGCTTCAATATTTAAGCAGACAGGGAAAGGAAAGAGCATCAGTTTATCCAAGATATGGTAGAACGGTTCCTCTGTCAACCCATACCACTTCTCTAGTCTGGACATCTAAGCCTTTCTCAAATACACATCTATAACAAGCAACCTTAACTATCCTCATTGGTTGGAGTTGACTGTCATATCAGAATGTTCGAAGAAAAAATATTTTCCTGATGCAGGAGAGCTGCAATTGTCAGTGAGATTGGGATTTTCGCAGTGCTGCCTCAAGGTAAACACTGCCATTCAAACCCTTGCAATGTGAAGGGTGAAAACGCACTAAGCCCATGCCATTGCTTTTCTGAGGAAAAACAAAGTCTCATCCAGATAAAAATTATTTACAAACTGGAGGCTTGCTTCCGAGATTCAGTTCATTTTCACGTCAGAATTTTTCATACTCCAATATTGAACAGAAAGGAAAATTAGTGGAGAAAAATGAGATAATCTTGCATTGATGTGAAGATCCTAGAGGCCAGCCTTAGGTTTCTGAGAATTGAGGAATCCTTGTACACTGATTTTCACCTTTCTGGAACATGGTGGTTTATATATGCATCAAATATCTGTGCGTCATCGTGGTTGGTTTCCTCTGTAATGAGAGAGTGATGCCTTCATCCAGATCAAGACAAAAAAAAACTCTATCATTCAAGCAAGCCTTGGCTTATGATATCACTATGTGCCCTTCAGTTCAGTTCAGTCACTCAGTTGTGTCCGACTCTTTGTGACCCCATGAATTGCAGCACGCCAGGCCTCCCTGTCCATCACCAACTCCCAGAGATTACTCAGACTCATGTCCATCAAGTTGGTGATGCCATCCAGCCATCTCATCCTCTGTCATCCCCTTTTCCTCCTGCCCCCAATCCCTCCCAGTATCAGAGTCTTTTTCAATGAGTCAACTCTTCACATGAGGTGGCCAAAGTATTGGAGTTTCAGCTTTAGCATAAGTCCTTCCAATGAACACCCAGGACTGACCTCCTTTAGAAAGGACTGGTTTGATCTCCTTGCAGTCCAAGGGACTCTCAAGAGTCTTCTCCAACACCACGGTTCAAAAGCATCAATTCTTCAGTGCTCAGCTTTTTTCACAGTCCAACTCTCACATCCATACATGACCACTGGAAAACCATAGCCTCGACTAGATGGACCTTTGTTGGCAAAGTAATGTTTCTGCTTTTGAATATACTATCTAGATTGGTCATAACTTTCCTTCCAAAGAGCAAGCATCTTTTAATTTCATGGCTGCAATCACCATCTGCAGTGATTTTGGAACCCCCAAAAATAAAGTCTGACACTGTTCCCACTGTTTCCTCATCTATTTCCCATGAAGTGAAGGGACCAGATGCCATGATCTTCGTTTTCTGAATGTTGAGCTTTAAGCCAGCTTTTTCACTCTCCTCTTTCACTTTCATCAAGAGGCTTTTGAGTTCCTCTTCACTTTCTGCCATAAGGGTGGTGTCATCTGCATACCTGAGGTTATTGATATTTCTCCCAGCAATCTTGATTCCAGCTTGTGTTTCTTCCAGTCCAGCATTTCTCATGATGTACCCTGCATATAAGTTAAATAAGCAGGGTGACAATATACAGCCTTGATGTACTCCTTTTCCCATTTGGAACCAGTCTCTTGTTCATTGTCCAGTTCCAACTGTTGCTTCCTGACCCACATACAGATTTCTCAAGAGGCAGGTCAGGTGGTCTGGTATTCCCATCTCTTTCAGAATTTTCCACAGTTTATTGTGACCCACACAGTCAAAGGCTTTGGAATAATCAGTAAAGCAGAAATAGATGTTTTTCTGGAACTCTCTTGCTTTTGCGATGATCCAGCGGATGTTGGCAATTTGATCTCTGGGTCCTCTCCCTTTTCTAAAACCAGCTTGAACATCTGGAAGTTCACGGTTCACGTATTGCTGAAGCCTGGCTTGGAGAATTTTGAGCATTAGTTTACTAGCATGTGGGATGACTGCAATTGTGCAGTAGTTTGAGCATTCTTTGGCATTGCCTTTCTTTGGGATTGGAATGAAAACTGACCTTTTCCAGTCCTGTGGCCACTGCTGAGTTTTCCAAATCTGCTGTCATATTGAGTGCAGCACTTTCACAGCATCATACCCTTAGAGAGGTTCAAACCCTGAGTTTCAATTTAATATAAAGTAGAAACTACTATTTTTTCTCTTCACTAGCGTGTGAGATGAGTGCAATTGTGCAGTAGTTTGAGCATTCTTTGGCATTGCCTTTCTTTGGGATTGGAATGAAAACTGACCTTTTCCAGTCCTGTGGCCACTGCTGAGTTTTCCAAATCTGCTGTCATATTGAGTGCAGCACTTTCACAGCATCATACCCTTAGAGAGGTTCAAACCCTGAGTTTCAATTTAATATAAAGTAGAAACTACTATTTTTTCTACTGCTTCTTCACATTAACTTGGCCTAAATGGAATAAGAATATGTCCCAGCTAGTGATATTCCCCGGAGAAGGCAATGGCACCCCACTCCAGTACTCTTGCCTAGAAAATCCCATGGATGGAGGAGCCTGGTAGGCTGCAGTCCATGGGGTCGCTAGAAGTCGGATGCGACTGAGCGACTTCACTTTCACTTTTCGCTTTCACACAATGGAGAAGGAAATGGCAACCCACTCCAGTGTTCTTGCCTGGAGAATCCCAGGGACAGGGGAGCCTGTTGGGCTCCTGTCTATGGGGTCGCACAGAGTCGGACACGACTGAAGCGACTTAGCAGCAGCAGTGATATTCCCAGTGATTATTCCTATTTTAAGTGGAACATCCTAAACTAAATATCATACTTAATAATATAAATCAGCAAAATATTAGCTAATAATATTTACTAATAGTGTTTGAGATGACATAATAAAAAGCATAGAGTATAACCATGATGGTCAATTTTATAAACCAAATAACAAAGAAAAAAGATAACTTTATCAGACAGAACTGGACATAAAAGTAGGTTAAACTATGTTTTAGCACAAAAAAGGGGGGGGCAGAAAAAGATTAGATAATTCATTGAATTAAAACCAATCGAAATCACAAATACACACACACACTCAAAGAGAAACCAGCGAAAGGCACCTAACTTGTGGATTTTGCGGTGAAACTGTGATGCATATAGGAAGGACTCATTGTAATAATTAACAGCAAATTGACAAATTCACTCTGTAATTCAATCATCTTCCTCTTCCTTTCCTCTGTCAGAGTCAAGGACCGGGACAACTTCATATAGTTTACTGTGTTGGTACAATGTTTTGTAACTAAGAAGTGCTCAATAATTATTTATTGAAGAAGTGACTTGTAATTTCACTAGCTCACAACAGAGATAAAGATGATTTTTTAGAAATAGATGAAAAGCTGTTTGAAATTGTACGTGTTCTTTGGAAAATTTTAGAACCATGGCTTTTGAACAAAGCCTGTGAAATGATTGTGTGATGAGGAGACTGCATTTCCAAACATGAGTATATAGTCTAAATGTTTTCTCTTCTGTTTGCTGCATCCCGTATGGTGCAGTGGTAAAAAATCTGTAAAGAATCCTCCTTCCAGCCCAACCTCCCATTTCCTGCCTCCTAAAGTACCACTTGGGCTTCCCTGGCTCAGCCATAAAGAATCCATCTGCTAATGCAAGAGACACAGGTTCGATCCTTGGCTTGGGAAAATCACCTGGAGAAGGAAATAACAATCCACTGTAGTATTCTTGCCTGGAAGATCTCATGGAATGGACAGAGGGTCCTGGCAGGCTACAGTCCATAAGTCATAGGGTCAGACATGACTTAGGGACTGAGCAGGTGTGAACGCACCTTCAAAGTATCCCTCTGACTACGTGATCATGAAAATGGTTTCCTTATTGGCCCAGAGGAAAGTGGGGCAGTTGTTTCCATTAAATGAGGAAATAAAATTGTGAGATCTTTTCTCAAATCTGGTGTGGAGCCAAGATCAGAACTTTTATTATTTGATTTTTCCTATCTGCTTTCTTGACTCTATTTGCAGTTCTCAAGCTCAGCTCCAGGGGCTCCCCAGGACGTGCTGATGGCGCAATAGGCCTGGGAAAGAAGCCGGCAGAACTCCTGGCTACTTCTTCCTGCTTCTAAACATACACTTTACTCTGATATTTTTACATTTCAAGTCTCCATAGAGACTTAGTTTGAGGAAAAATTCTTATGAATTAAAAAATAGTTTGACAACTGGCCATCCTTTACCTTCCTATAGTGCCCCCTTCATAATGAAATGGAAGGTAGAAACTAAACTTGAGATGAATTAAGTATATTTTATAGTCTGGGTGTCTGTACTTTGATCACCTGTTGTATCCACAGACAGCCTGTAGTCTTTTTTGCTGAAGTGTTTCTAGAGGTGGAAACCTCTAGAAAAACTTAACCTCTAAGTTTTTTTTTTAACCTCTAAGAAACCTCCGCTGCTAAGTCGCTTCAGTCGTGTCCAATTCTGTGTGACCCCATAGACTGCAGCCCACCAGGTTCTGCTGTCCCTGGGATTCTCCAGGCAAGAATACTGGAGTGGGTTGCCATTTCCTTCTCTAATGCATGAAAGTGAAAACTGAAAGTGAAGTCACTGAGTCGTATCCAACTCTGAGCGACCGCATGGACTGCAGCACACCAGGCTCCTCTGTCCATGGGATTTTCCAGGCAAGAGTACTGACTGGAGTGGGGAGCCATTGCCTTCTCCTAAGAAACCTATAAGAAAAACTTAACACCTTACCTTTCTCTCTTGCAGACGAGTCAAGCTATTTTTAAGATGCAGAAAATCCAAAAGGATGGAGGCAGTGAGGTTGTATGGTTGCCAGAACTGAGTAGGACTGCCCCGAGACTCCAAAGGATAGAATTAATTGTAATTTTACTGTATTCTAGGGTTAGAATGGCTGTCTTATGGGTCAAGAAAATGCATTATAAAAACACAGTGGCAAAACTAGATTCTCAGGGAAAGAATCCCATTAACTAAGCTGACAAGGGTAATATGTTAGCCAAAATCTCTGCTCTGATAACCTTTTCAAAAAGTGATTTACACTGGCAAGGCTTCCCTTTCTCAAAATATATTAAAAAGACAAACTATTGCTCAGAAGGCTATATGATGAGCATAAATTAAAACTCAGTGATGTCTAATGAATTTTCTTGTGCCCCACAGAGAACACTGCCAAAATGCACCCCCTGTGCCTCCCAGATTCAATGTCATTCTCCCCTGGGAAGTTCTGTATATACAGAACTCACATTGATAGACCTTACCATTCTATGTTGGCCACCACCATTGATAAGCTTTCTCTCTAAGATGACTCAATATTGCTGACTATGATAGTAAATGAAGTAAGTAAATAGTGGTACTGTTGGGAGTAGGAGACATTCTTTCTCCTTTGATTATTGGTGAAATGAGTTTAATCCTCAAAGAAGGACCGTCTTTCTATGATTTCCAAGTGTTTGAAGTTCCTCCTTTCTGTTCCCCTTGCGAACTTTCTTTTTGGTTTTATTTTTTTAATATTTGTATATTTTTAATTTTATTTTTACTATTTCTTTTTGGTTGTGCTATTTATTTCAGTCTGCTTATCCCTTTGCCCATTCTGTTCATTTCCTTCACCTTATCCTGAAAGATGAGAACCTTAAAGGAGTAGCAGGTTAGGTGAGTCCCTGTATTTCCCCAGCCTCTGCAAACATGGTTACCAACACCCTATCAACTCACTCAGCTTAGCACTGCTGCGTTTCTGTAGGAGTCTGGCCAAGGGGGACTTGTCTGCCAAAAGAGACCCATGAGCTTCATCTCTTTGCAGCTTCTAATTCTAATTTCCTTCACATTCTTTGCTCAGACCAAGACAAAACTGCCCACATATACAAGGCTGCTTCTTGTCTCCTGATGTTCTTTTTCCTAGAGATTCCCTTCTTTCTCTGCTTTGTTCTGATTTTCATAGCTTAAGTATCTCTTGCTCTATGGGAATTTTTAATGATTTCCAAGCCCCCAAATAACTGATTTCCTTTTTTTGCCTATCCTTGTTTACATGCCTATCATCACTTTCACGTTAGGTTGCAAAGCTTTCATTAGAAAGAATCCATTTACTGCTTTTTATCTTTAGCAACTAATAGTGGGTCTAGCACAAGACAAAGGACTTCGCAGGTGGCACATTGGTAAAGAATCTGTCTGCCAGTGCAGGAGATACAAGAGAGGCAGATTCAATCTCTGGGTCAGGAAGATCCCCTGGAGAAAGAAATGGCAACCCACTCCAGGATTCTTGCCTGGAGAATCCCATGAAAAAAGGAATCTGGTGGGCTACAGTCCTCGGGGGTCACAAAAAGTCAGACACGACTGGGCACAGCACAGCAGCACAATACAGGAAGTATTTGTAAGTTATTTTTGGTCTGATCTGCCATAGTGGTCCACTATGCCTAACTGGTCTTCACCTTGGATTCTTTGAAAAGTACTTGTGCCTATAATTTTGTTTGCACTTAGCATCATCATCCACGGATTTTCTTCCCTGCCCTTCTCTTCCCTGATCTCTGTTCTGGAAGGCTGGTTCCTATGAGCTGTGTCACCCAGGCTCTGTTATTCTCTGGCTTTGGCCAATAAGAGGCATCACCAGGAGACAGCAGGACAGAAGGAGAAAGAGGTCAAGGTCTTTCTTCCCTGCTCCCTCCCTCTCTGCTTTGGCACTCTTTCTGGCAGCAGCTGCAGCCTCTGACAGACAGCCATTCCTCTGTATCTGTAGCCCTTACTGGACCCTGGAAATACTATTTCCTTCCTTTATTCCTTTAGATTTAAAAGTGGTAACAATTTCCTGACCTTGATAGTCTCTTGTTAACTCAACATACTTTGTTTTTGTTGTTTGTTTGTTTTTTTTTTTCCATTGACCTTGCCCGTATCTCTGTAAGTAGTCTTTCAACTGAGGCCTTCTTATTTATACCATCAGAGGGATTTCTACATGCCCTGCCAAGCCTTTTAGTCTCTTGCATGATATCCCAGTATCTTGTTAGATCTGATATCCTGCCCTCAAGTCCATCTGCCTGCCTTAAGTCTCTGCTTAATTCTTGCCAAGCAACCTTCTTTAAGGACACTGACTGCTGCTCTCTACCATTCTAACTCCTGGCCATCAGTAGACCTACTTAAGGAGCAGTCTACCTTGCCTACCTGAATTTGATTTCCACTTGACATCTGGACATCTGCCATCATGTTCTGTCTGCCATTTTGGACCTCTCAAGTTCCCAGTTTCTCTTGGACACTGGGCAGTGTATCTCCTTTTAAAGGTGGGTCTTGTGTGAGGATTCCTTTCTCCTACTTTATAATTCCTACTTTGCTTTCTCCAGTGAGCTGAAGTCTTGAAGCATGTAAGCTTCCTATGTTTTTGTTTCTTTCATGGCTATTATGATATGTCTCTTTTGAGAGAGATTCTGCAGAAAAAAATTAAACATACATATTTTTACCATCACCCTTGGTAAACTTTCAGGCTGGTATTAACAGAGGTTATGCCCTCTACAAAGCAAGAATGATAAAATATCTTGTTGGAGAATTCCATATCACTGAAGTCATTTTTAGGTCATGGTGGCTATTTTCTTCCCTGTACCTAGTTTAAGCTAAAAGTAGTTTGATATAAAATTGTTGCCTTACAGTCAGATTTTCCAAAATATATATAAAAAGAGGCTGCGTGTCCTTGTTTTGTGCCATGGGGCCTGTGCTTTTGCAGCTGAAAATAGCATCGGCGCTCATTCTTGGCACATTTTACTGCAAGCTTCTACCTAATTTGCTGTCCACACTCACTCCGAAGTCCTTTTCAGCACTGCTGCTTTCCAAGTATTTCCTTCCCATTGCCTATCTGTGTCTCACATTCCACAAAGCTATTCATTTTCCAGATTTGAGGTTGATACACATCCTTATACCAACCTCTCTTTTTGCTAGAAACCCTATTTTCCTATTCCTGGGTAGAAAGGTTTTTTTAAATTGATTTGTTTCCATTATTACAAAAACAATACATTTTTAGGAAAATACAGAAAGGCAAAAAAAGTCTAAAACTGTCATCCAGAGATAATTGTTGATAAAAATTTCATGTATATCTTTTAACTGTATCTTGACATAGATAAATATGTCAGTGTATAAAACGAAATGAGATGACTTTATATATATACTATTATGCAGCCTATTTATCTTAACTCAGTATTCAAACAATTTTCTTATGTTCAAAAAGGTGAAAAGGAGTGGGTAGCCTTTCCCTTCTCCAGGAGATCTTTAAAACCCAGGTCTCCAGTATTTTAGGCAGATGCTTTACCAACTGAGCCACAAGAGAAGCTCAAGAATACTGGAGTGGGTAGCCTTATAGAGATAGATAAATATGTCAATGTATAAAACAAAATGAGATGATTTTTATACATACTATTATGCAGCCTGCTTATCTTAATTCAATAACTGAACAATTTCCATATGTGCGAAAAGGTATGCAACCTGAGTGTATACTATTTTCACTAGTAGTTATATGTTAGCACATGTATGAATACTGCTCAGATTAAAGCATGGAACATTAACCGTCATTCCAGAAGCCTCCTTCCAATCACGTCATCTGCTTTGCAATTCTGTAATCGTTATCCTGACTTTTAAGATAATCAGCTCCTACCTTTTCTTTATAGTTTCACAACTTAAGTTATAACATATATAAAAAGATGTATTATTATCTCTTCTTGGTAAACTACTTTATCAATGTAAACTAAATGCTTTATCAATGTAAACTAACTTTCTATCTCTAAAAATTTTCTCTTTAAAGTCTGTTTTCTTGTATTAATATAGCTTCATCAGAATATTTTATTTATACTTTGAAAATATGTATTTTTCCGTTAATTAAGTATCAGCCTTTTGTTTTCTTAGATTTTCTGTATGTGTCTTGTAAGTTGCATATAGCTGGTTCTGGAGATTTTTCCCGTCTAAAGATTTTTGTCTTTCAGCTGAAGAACTTAGTCCCTTGAGTTCTTCTAATATAATTTTATGTATTTGGAAGTTTACATGTACCATTTTATTTTGTGCTTCCTTTTCATACTTCCTGTATAGATTCCTATCTGTTTGTCTGTCTCTCTCAAATATGTGTGTTTGTGTGTGTGTATGTGTGTGTGTGTGTGTGTGTGCATGCACATGTGTGAGTGAAGATCCTTGAGCTTACATTTTTTAAAAAAATCAGTCTTTGACATGCTCTGGGTTCAAGTTTCATTAGACCAGATTGACAGAAAACACAATTCATCTCTACTAGTCAAAACAGATCCAGTGACTTGATGCCAACAAACATATAAAGCATCTCATTTAAAGCCTGTGAAGACAGTTAACAGATAGATATACCTCTTTATCACAAGGTTCTGAACTTAAATTCCTCAGGGGACAACTTGCTGATGTGTTTACACCATAGTTGTTCAGTCACTGAGTTGTGTGCAACTCTTCGTGACCCCATAGACTGTAGCCCACCAGGCTGTCCGTGGAGTTTCCCAGGCAAGAATACCAAAGTGGATTGCCATTTCCTTCTCCTATGTTTACACAGATGGGTGCAATAGACTACTATAGGACAATAAAGAATGCCGGGGATTGGTGCATGAGAGAATATATAGGCAACCAAACTCCTTGAAATTTAATTTTTAAAAAATCCTCTATGTGTATGTCTAGTCAAGGCTATGGTTTTTCCAGTAGTCATGTATGGATGTGAGAGTTGGACTATAAAGAAAGCTGAGCTCAGAAGAATTTATACTTTTGAACTGTGGTGTTGGGGAAGACTCTTGAGAGTCCCTTAGACTTCAAGGAGATCCAACCAGTCCATCCTAAGGGAAATCAGTCCTGGGTGTTCTTTGGAAGGACTGATATTAAAGCTTAAGCTCCAATATTTTGGCCACCTGGTGTGAAGAGCTGACTCATTTGAAAAGACCCTGATGTTGGGAAAGATTGAAGGCAGGAGGAAAGGGGGATGACAGAGGATGAGATGGTTAGATGGCATCACCGACTCAATGGACATGAGTTTGGGTAAATGCCACAAGTTGGTGATGGACAGGGAGGCCTGGCGTGCTGTGGTTCATGGGGTTGCAAGAAGTCGGACACAACCAAGCGACTGAACTGAACTGAACTGAACTGAACTATGTATATGAGATACTTCTGCAAACAAGATTGTATGTTCAAGCAGTCAGGAAAACTGACAGTAGAGATTTAATAGTAACTAATGTGTATCCAACACTTGGTATGTCTCAATAATAACATTTACAGGTATTGATTTACCTAATCCTCACAATAATCCATCATATCAATATATGAATTTTGTTATAGATCAGAACACTGAGACAGAATTTTACTAATTGGCTGAAGGTCATATCAGATAGTATGTGGTGGAGCCAGGGTACAAACACAGGAGTTCTGGCTGCATCCACACTCTCTGCCACTAAGCATATGGTCTCTCCAAGTCTTGATAAGTATCTAATTATTAGACAAATTAATATTCTAGAAACAAAATTAATACTGTCTACCAGATTGTCTCAAAACTCAGATGTATTTTCCATCTGATAAAATGAAAAAATGTACATAATATTAATATAATATCTTATATTAATATATTAATTGTATACACATACACATAATTACTCAGTTAAGTATAGCTTGAAATTTTAGCATGATGTAGGTCTGCTTTGGTCTCTACTCAAAAGCAATTTGGATATTGGAAAATCAAACAAGCCAAAAAATGCAAACAAAATTTTAAAAGGAAAAAACTCACCTCAATATAAGAGAATAACACCATAAGTTTTTCTCACCATTTAAACTCCTTGCTAAAAATTGGGTATTTGCTAAAATACTGCTAAAAATATCAGTGTGTTTGAATGAAAATTTTTATGTTGAAATGTTAAGTTTCCTATACCTGCAGTGAATGGTAAAAATAAGGCAGAGTAATAAAAAGTTTTCTAAATATGGATCTCTAACATAAATAGTAATTGAATCAGCATTAATTTTATTTACTTAAAACTAGATTTTTCACCTTCCATTAAATGCAAGATTTATTCTAAGACAAGAATATTAAATGGGAATAGAGAATATATATGTATATAGAATATATATATTGTCTATATCATGAATTTCTCTTCCTCCACTTTTTATATATTTCTAACTTCATAATACTAAAAATATTTTGACTAAGTAAATGGCTTTCAAACAACTTCTCACTATATTGGCAAGTCCTTTGTTACTACAAATAATTTCATTGCTGTTCAAAAATATTCGACCATTCTAGCTAGTTACTTCACAGAATTCCATGTGTCTTCATATCTGTGTTTGTACCATGCTATGCTCAGTTGCTAAGTTGTGTCCAACTCTTTGTGACCCATGGACCGTAGCCTACCAGACTCCTCTGTCCATGGAATCCTCCAGGCAAGAATACTGGAGTGGGTTGCCATTTTATCCTCCAGAGGATCTTCTTGACCAAGGTATCAACCTAGTGTCTCCTGCACTGGCAAGAGAATTCTTTACCACTGAGCCACTTGGGAAGCTCCTGTCTTTGTACCACTTGTAAATTTTTAGCATGACCTTCATTTTATGCTGTGTGGCTTTCTCTAATATTTACTTAAGGCATAGAGAACCAATCCCATCACTATAATTTTTATTCAACTGTGTCAGCCTAAAGGAGCAGTAAGAATGGCAGCTATGTACAAGGAAGGCAGGAGTGGGTAAGAAGTTAGGGCCTGAGAATAATTCCCAGGAATCACATGAAGAGATATGTTTTATGAATAAAAATCAGTTTTGAAAAGTAAATGGAAATGTGTTAGAATGGTCACAATTTAAATTAGAAATTCCTGTATTATTCATTTCACTGCAGAGAATTGAATTAACCCTATACTCATGTTAAAGTTATAGGGACAATCGTAACACAATTTAAAACAGGAAAATTTGTCTTCAACCACAAACTTAAAGAAAATCTTAAATTATAAATTATTTAATTACTTTCCCTATCTTTGAAATTCCTCCAATCTATCTTATATCTCATATCTATTATGCTGGGTTCAGGGCAGGATTCCCCACACTAGGCCACAGTGGGATATTGATTATTTTGAATTGAAGTTGCTTAGCAACCCACTCCGGTATTCTTGCCTGGAGAATCCTAGGGATGGGGGAGCCTGGTGGGCTGCCATCTATGGGGTTGCACAGAGTCGGACATGACTGAAGTGAGTTAGCAGCAGCAGCAAGAAGCAGCTGATGAAGGAAACTCTGACCATCCTCTCCGTGAAAGAAGGAAATAAATCTCCCATATGAAAAATGCCCTAGCTATATCTGGAATTAGAAGGACACCCTATTGTCAGAGATTGGGAATTGGGGGCTGAGATGCCTGTGTAAACAAACCTCATTACTTCTTTAATTTACTATCCCACCTAAAGGAAATCAGTCCTAAATATTCACTGGAAGGACTGATGCTGAAGCTGAAGCTCCCTACTTTGGCCATGGGATGCGAAGAACTGACTAATTCGAAAAGACCCTGATGCTGGGAAAGTTTGAAGTCAGGAGGAGAAGGGGACAACAGAGGATGAGATGGTTGGATGGCATCACCGACTGGATGGACATGAGTTTGAGCAAGCTCCGGGAGCTGGGTGGACAGGGAAGCCTGGCATGCTGCAGACGGTGGGATTGCAGAGTCAGACACAACTGAGCGATTGAACTGAAACTCTGTTTAGATTTTTCAACAATTAAGTACTTAAAACCTAAGTTTCTTTTTCCTGTCAATTTCTCACAAATTTATCTTTTTCTTTTTCTAAAAATTACAATAGCTGCCTACTTTGGCCGTTTCTTAAGTCCTTATTTCTATGAGAGCTCCATGAGCACAAATTAAAATTTGTTTCCTTTTCTCCTGTTAATCAGTCTGTGTCAATTTTATTATTAGTCCAGCCACAGACTGAGGTAGAGGGAAAAATTTTCCTTCCCTGATGGGTGCAATTGTGACATACTACATGTGCATTAAATAGTTAATTAAAACATACTCTTATGGCACCCCACTCCAGTACTCTTGCCTGGAAAATCCCATGGACGGAGGAGCCTGGTAGGCTGCAGTCCATGGGGTCGCTAGGAGTCGGACACGACTGAGCGACTTTACTTCACTTTTCACTTTCATGCATTGGAGAAGGAAATGGCAACCCACTCCAGTGTTCTTGCCTGGAGAATCCAAGGGACGGGGGAGCCTGGTGGGTTGCAGTCTGTGGGGTCGCACAGAGTCAGATACGACTGAAGCGACTTAGCAGCAGCAGCAGCATAAGGTATTAATAGTTATTTTCCTTTCTGATGCATAATCATTCTTAAATATCTTCTGAAACTGTACCCATATATGTTGTTCAGTCACCAGGTCATGTCTGACTCTTTGTGACCCCCATGGACTGCAGCACGACAGGCCTCCCTGTCCACCTCCCAAAGTTTGCCCAAGTTCATGTCCATTAAATTGGCAATGCCATCCAACTATCTCAGACTTTATCGCCCTCTTCTCCTCTTGCCCTCAGTCTTTCCCAGAATCAGGGTCTTTTCCAATGAGTCAGCTCTTCTTATCAGACAGCCAAATTATCATTGGAGCTTCAGCTTCAGCATCAGTCATTCCACAGAGTATTCAGGGTTGATTTCTTTTAAGATTAACTGGTTTGATCTCCTTGCTTTCCAGGGGACTCTCAAGGGTCTTCGCCAGCACTACAGTTCGAAAGCATCAATTCTTCAGTGCTCTGCCTTCCTTATTGCCCAGCTCTCATATCTGTACATGACTACAGGAAAGACTATAACCTTGACTATATGGACCCTTGTCAGCAAAGTGATGTTTATGCTTTTTAACACAGGGTTTATCATAGCTTTCCTTCCGAGAAGCATTTGTCTTCTGATTTCATGGCTACAGTCACCATCGCAGTGATTTTTAGAGCCCAAGAAGAGCTAATCTGTCACTGCTTCCACCTTCTCCCCTTCTGTTTGCCATGAAGTGATGGGACCAAATGCCATGATCTTAGTTTTTTTTTTAATACTGAGTTTTGAGCTGGCTTTTTCACTCTCTTCCTTCACCCTCATCAAGAGGCTCTTTAGTTCCTCTCTGCTTTCTGCCAATAGAGTGGTATCATCCGCATATCTGAGGCAGTTCATGTTTCTCCTGGCAATCTTGATTCCAGCTTGTAACTCATCAAGCCCGGCATTTCATTCGATGTGCTCACCCGTATATGTACCTTCAATATTGTTTAAAATATCTATTGATTTGCACTGAAACTCTATATGAAATAGTAGCTTTCTATTTAAAAGAATCATTTTACCCTTTAATCATGGTTCTGAAGATTTAATTTAATATCTGGCAAAGTAGGGAACCTTTTTTGTAGGTTTTAGTAATTATGAAGTCAATTATAATTGTCAAGTTACATAGTTATGTAGAAATATTACTAGTGAAAAGATATTCATAATAAAAGACTTATTGACTATTAATGTTGCTATTCATACACAGCCTCTCATTTCTATTTAAATATACCATAATACAAGGTGAAGGAACTATGTCATTCTTTTTGTTTAAAAATTACATATGTGATATGACCATGAAGTTACATAGGTACTGGGTTAAAAGATCATTCTGTTTACTGACATGTGTGCTATTTATGATTTATAGAATTTTTGTAAATGCAAAACTAGAATTACTTTGTTTTCTAGGTTCTAAGGCTATAATGACAGGTTAGCATAGATTACCATCATATTTAAAGTTTTAAATTTTGAACTTCATAAGCTTTTGAACCGTTAGCATAGCATTTGCGGGTTTATTGGTCTTTTACTGTCTTCTTTATTTTTCCTTAATATGCTAAATTAACTCCAGGCATTTGTCAAAATTTTATTCAATTACACACAAAGACTGATTGTTGCATATGGTTGCACTACAAAAGACTAAACCTGGAAATCGCAGTTATTTGCCCTTCAAATCTTGAAATAGTAAATGTGCTTTCCTAAATAGAAATATATATATATATATATTTTCAAAACTGTTTTAATGTCATGCTTTTAAATTGCTTTCAGAATGTCTGCCTGAACTGTAAGAAAGCTACATATACCACTGAGAACTAAATCTTCCTATTCTGAGATTCAAAAACTTATTTTGAATCATGAATAAATCCAACATTGGCATTATATGGCATCATCAAAACTTCCTGTAGTCATATTCTTTTAACATGCTTAAATTCAAACCAAAAAAGCAAGCGAAAATACTGTGCACACCAGTAGCCACACAATTCTCTTTCTGTCCTCCATATTACCTCAAACACAGTTTTCTTGCCTTTGTCATTTATTCAACTTTTGATCTCTACTTTTTTATTTTACTCTAACTTTTAGAAATGTGTATTCTGAGTATCTCCCAAAATGTATTTTTATATTTAATTTGATTTATTTTCTTAAATTTATTGCTTCCCTGGTGGCTCAGTGGTAAGGAATCTGCCTGTCAAAGAGGATGACATGCGTTTGATCCCTGGGTCAGGAAGATCACCTGGAGCAGGAAATGGCAACCCTTTCCAACATTCTTGCCTGGGAAGTCCCATGGACAGAGGAGCCTGGTGGGCTATAGTCCATGAGATCCAAAAGAATCAGACACAGCTTAACAACTAAACAAAAACAACAGATATTTAATTAATTTTTTAATTCAATTCCATTCTGAAGGCATTAGTGAAGTGAAAGTCACTCAGTCGTGTTTGACTCTTTGCGACCCCATGGACTATAGAGTCCATGGACTCCTCCAGGCCAGAATACTGGAGTGGGTAGCCTTTCCCTTCTCCAGGGGATCTTTCCATCCCAGGAATTGAACCCAGGTCTCCTGCATTGCAGGCAAATTCTTTACCAACTATCAGGAAAGCCCCTGAAGGCATTAAGGGCATGCCTATTCTGTGCTTTGCCATATATATCATATATATTATTTTATTAGCCCTTTAAAATTTTTTTTTCAGTTATTTATCTTGTTATACATTGCATGCATGCATGCTAAGTTTCCTTATTTATGTCTAACTCTTTGCGACCTATGAAATGTAGCCTGCCAGGCTCCTGACCCAGGGATTGAACCTGGGTTTCCTGTATTACAGGCAGATTCTTTACCGCTGAGCCACTGGGGAAGCCCTGATATGCATTCAGTTCAGTTCAGCTCAATTTAGTCGCTCAGTCGTGTCTGACTCTTTGTGACCCAGATGCCCTCAGAAAATGAAATTTGGTTTACAATTTAGTTTATACTATATTTGTGGGTTATTTTGCTATTTCATTCAAAATTCTTATTGAGCACCTATTGTCTTCCAGGCACTATGCTAGGTAGTGGGGGAAAGAAGGTAAGTCAATCTGATGTGGTTCCATCATTCATGGAGATTAATTTGTAATTTTTACACATTTAAAAAAATAGGGACTGATTTAGGATATAATCTGAGAGGTAAATGGTATGAAAGGGCTATAAAAAAAAGAGATCAAGTTGTGGTTGATTAGTTGAAGAAAATTCAAGGGAAAATACAACTTGATGTCAGCTTCATACATAGGCAATTCTTTTAATTAGAGATATTGCTACAGACATTTTTAATAGCATACATCACCTCCAAACCACTGAAGGCAAACCTACAATCTACACTATAAATTGTGAAGAATATATGCACTTTTGGACCAAGATGAATGGAAACAGTGACAGACTTCATTTTGGGGGGCTCCAAAATCACTGCCAGAGAAGGCAATGGCACTCTTGCCTGGAAAATCCCATGGATGGAGGAGCCTGGTAGGCTGCAGTCCATGGGGTCGCTGAGGGTCGGACATGACTGAGTGACTTCACTTTCACTTTTCACTTTCATGCATTGGAGAAGGAAACGGCAACCCACTCCAGTGTTCTTGCCTGGAGAATCCCAGGGATGGGGGAGCCTGATGGGCTGCCGTCTATGGGGTCGCACAGAGTAGGACACGACTGAAGTGACTTAGCAGCAGCAGCAAAATCACTGCAGATGGTGACTGCAGCCATGAAATTAAAAGACACTTGCTCCTTGGAAGAAAAGTTATGACCAACCTAGACAGCATATTAAAATGCAGAGACATTACTTTGCCAACAAAGGTCTGCCTAGTCAAGGCTATGGTTTTTCCAGTAGACATGTATGGATGTGAGAGTTGGACTATAAAGAAAGCTGAGCGCCGAATAATTGATGCTTTTGAACTGTGGTGTTGGAGAAGACTCTGGAGAGTCCCTTGGACTGCAAGGAGATCCAACTAGTCCATCCTAAAGAAAATCAGTCCTTAATATGTATTGGAAGGACTGATGCTGAAGCTGAAACTCCAGTACTTTGGCCGCCTGATGAGAAGAAGTGACTCATTGGAAAAGACCCTGATGCTGGGAAAGACTGAAGGCAGGAGAAGGGGATGACAGAGGATGAGATGGTTGGATGGCATCATCGACTCAATGGACATGAGTCTGAGTGAACTCCGGGAATTAGTGATGGACAGGAAGGCCTGGCGTGCTATATAGTCCATGGGGTCGCAAAGAGTTGGACACGACTGAGCGACTAAACTGAACTGAACTGAGAGAAGATACCAACTCAACATGTTTCCATCTCCTTGGTCTTGTAGGAGACTGCAGATTTCCTAACAGTTAAATGGCAGAATTCTGAGAAGAGCTCAGACTATCTTTCTAATAGCAGAATGAGACGTTGAGTGTATGCTCAGTCGCTCAGCCATGTCTGACTCTTTGTTACCCCATGGACTGTAACCCACCAGGCTCCTCTTTCCATGGGATTTTACAGATAAGAATACTGCAGTCAGTTGCCATGCCTTTCGCCAGGGGATCTTTCTGACTCAGGGATTGAACCTGGGTCTCCTGGGTCTCCTGCATTGACAGGTGGATTGTTACCACTAGTGCCACCTGGGAAGCCCCAGTGAGACGTAGAAGCCAAGGCACACCTTGAAAGAGTTGGAGCAATGTCCGGTAGGAACTCAGCCTGATACTGTAAAGCGTTATGGAAAATGGAGCAGAGGAAAAAGCGGTCTTCACTGATGTAGGTCAGGCTGGGTGAGGGCTAGAGGGGGAGCAGGGTGGATACCTCTTAATCTCAGAGAAGCTGTCTTTTCAGGAGGGTCTCCACAAGCCATCCAGACTTCCTGAAGAGCAAAAGGTAGAAGAAAATGGGCGAGGTGGATAGAGGACAGAGAGGATTTAGTGAGGGAGGACTAAGATGGCCAAGTCCAAACTGAGGTGTGAAGGGTGAGCCCTCATCACTTCTGCTACCGTCCCCTCAGGATTCAACAATAACTGCTCCAGATAGAATTGCTCCCATTTCATAACCAGGCAGGTGCCAAACACAGCATGAAGGAGAAAAGAATATAAGCAAAATACAGATGATGAAATCCTACCAGAAGAGCAATGTATCCCGGAAAATAACATGCTCCATGGAGGATACGAACACCATGACCTCACTGGGAACTATGAACATGTGAAAAATAGACACGGAAGGAAACAGAAAAACTGCAGAGATAGTAAAAAAAGGAAAAATAAGTTGGTAAAACTCGGGGAGAAAAGAGAAGGAAAAAAATAAAACCATTGTTAGAGAGAAGAGCTACTTTGAAAGCAACAAAACAAGGGAAAACACATTTAGAACCACGAAACACAAAAGTGAGGAAATCACATAAAATTAAATAAGAAAGAACAAAAATAGGAGAACAGAGTGAAGTTGATTGAGAGGGAGACAAAGGCATCAACATAATGAAAAGCTGTGATTCTGAGGGAAAATATAGAAATATGGAACAGAAATAAAATATTCATAATTATCCCAACTGTCTTTCAAGCTTTATGATTAAAGGTAAATTATCTTCTTTGCATAATAGCTCAGGAAATACAGTATACATAACCCTTTCTTTAAAAAGAAATTCCTTTATGTCACTAAAAAGGGAATCAGAATAAAAACTCAAAAAAGGAGAAACCGTGATAAAACTATGGAACCAAAGTGACCGATTCTTATTATTATAGTTGTGGTATTCAAAGATAATGCTGTAAAATTCTGTAAATATATGTTTTAGTTATCTGTTGCTGCATAACAAATTACCCCAAGACTTACCAGCTTATAGCAATGAGCATTGCTATCTACCATTTCTGAGAGTCAGGAATCTGGGTATGGATCCCTTCCAAACTCATTCAGTGATTGTTCATTGTTCCTCAAATACTGTAGGATGGACAGTCTCATTTCATCAGTGGCTGTTGGCTAAGGACTGTCTTCAGTTGCTTGTCACATGAAATTCTCCAAAATGAGAACATGTTTCATGGAAGCACAATAGATCTGTGAGCAAGATGGAAGCCATAACCTTTTGCAAGTTAATCACAGAAAGGACATTCATCACTTTTGCTCTAGTCTCTGTTTTAAATGGAGAAGGCAATGATAACCCACTCCAGTACCCTTGCCTGGAAAATCCCATGGACAGGGGAGCCTGGTAGGCTGCGGTCCAAGTGCTAAGGCTCACTCATGCTCAAGGATGAAAGATTATAGAAGAGTAAAAATAGCAGGAGATGGGGATGACTGGAAGTCACCTTAGAAGTCTGTTTACTACTATTGCTATGCCCAAATTCTGTTTCATTGTGAATATTTTCCAATGCAATGAATGTTTTACAACTTATTTAAAAGTCAGTATACCATTCCATCATATGGATGTGTGATAATACTGTCAGCCCTGTATTCTTAGTAATTATGAACAGAATCTAGAGATGTTTTGCCTGGGTTGGAATCTTGGTTCCCCCGTTTAGTATTTGCGAAGCCTTGAAGAGTTACTTAACTTCTTTATAGCTTCATTTCTTCATTGGCAAAATGGAGCAAATCTTAATACCTATTTCAAAGAGTTAAGAACAGTGCCTGACACATAGTAAGCACTCATTGAATGTTATCATTATTGCTATTATTCCATTGGTTAAAATGCTGCTGTGATCATCATTGAACATGCAGTTTTCTTCATTTCTCTAATTATTTTCTTATGATAAATTCTTAAAAAATGAAATTTCTAGGCAAAGGATATATAACATTCATTGTCAAGTTAGTTTTCAACAAGTTTATGGTAATTTGCCATCCTAGCAGAACATGACAATGTCTGTTTCCTCACACTCTCACCAGTTCTGAAATGTTTCATATTCATAATTGATGATGACTTGAAAAGCAAAAAATTGTATTGCATTTTCATTTTAACTTGTATATCCTTATCATTGACCCTAAACTTTTTTCCATTTTTTTTGTGGATATGTAACTGACATATAACATTATATTAGTTTCAGGTGTACAACATGATTTGGTATTTGTATATATTACAAAATGTTCACCACACTAAGTGTAGTTGGCACCCATCACCATAATAGTTACAGAATTTTTTTCTTGTGATGAGAACTTTAAAGATTTAATCTATTAGCAACTTTCAAATATGCAATACTTAACTATAGACACCATGATGCACTGTACATCTCCTTGACTTACTTATGTTATAACTGGAAATCTGTACCTTTTTTGCTTCCTTCATCCATTTGCCTACCACTCCACTCCCACCTCTGACAAGCACAGATCTGTTACCTGTATCTATGAACTTGGCTTTATTTTTATTTCATGTGTAAATGAGATTATGTAGTATTTGTCTTTCTCTGTGTGACTTATTTCACTGAGCATAATGCCCTCAAGGTCCATTCATGTTGTCACCTGGCGTTTTCTTTGGATGACTAACCAGAAGTGGAATTGCTAGATCAGAGGCTGAACTTTTTAATCTCCTTACTGGCAGTATAAATTTCTTCTTTTGTGAATTGCCATTCATATTCTTTGTCCATTTTCAAGTGGGATATATTATTTGAATTATTAATTTATAATTTCTACTTTCAGAACATAAACGCCTCTGGAATATTGATGAATTGAGATTTTGGCAGGCTTTTGGCTGGTTAGAATTCACTTCCCTTTTGGAAGCAGCTTGTTAGGGCTCTGAGGAACTCATCCTCTGTCTCTGGGAAGGTAGAATGGTGAGTTTGAGCTGACTCCAAAGACAGTCAGAAGCATGTTCATTCCATCTGTGCTGTATCATATCTAATAAGTGCTTTTTATGGTTTTGAGGGCTTCAGCAACAAGCTGAATGAGGTATATCAAATGGAATACCCATTTCAGTAAGTGGTTTATCAAAGTTAAGAAAATAAAAAGTTGGAGAGTGATGTGGTCTGTAAAAGTCCTCAAATGTTATGACCAACCTAGAAGAAGAGGACAGACAAGGCATCTAAGAGCCAAAACAGGAGAAAATAGAAGAATTGAAGGCTTGCTGGGGGACCAGTCTCAAAAAATGACCCATCTCTTCTGGCCCCAGTCTTGTATACAAATGACCAGGGATGTGTGTGTAAAGTAGAAAAAGCATATGGCACATTATACACTTTCCAAAAGCAAGAGTTTCTGCGTTTATCTTTGTATGCAGAATGCTAAGCACAGTGCCAAACTCATAATAGGTACTTTAAAAGTATTATTGCTCTAACTAAAGAGTGACCGTTGTAGCACAGTTAGGAAAAGACATAAGTGGGTGTAATAGTAATACATGGATGCTTGGAGGAAGGGAGGTACGGAGAATAATGATTGGAGGTGGGGTGTGGTTATCAAAATCAACCTCACGAAGTAAAAAAAGAAACACTAAAGACAAGGCAAGATTACTTTACAATATTGTGGTGGTTATAAGCCTCCAATTTAAAATAAATTAATTTTAAAAAAAAGACAAGATTAGTTAGGCAAACTGTCAGGAATTGAGAAATTAATGGAAACCAAGAACTGGTTGGGAATACAGATATTAGGAAACAAGGGCTTCCCTGGTGGCTCATATGGTAAAGAATCTGCCTGCAATGCCAGAGACCTGGGTTCGATCCCTGGGTTGGGAAGATCCCCTGGCATGGCAACCTACTCCAGTATTCTTGCCTGGAGAATCCCCATGGACAGAGGAGCCCAGGAGGCTACAGTCCATGGGGTTGCAAAGAGTCCGACATGACTGAGCATCTAAGGGCACACATACAAGGAAACAACAAAGAGATGTCTTGATATTGGAATAAACACCTGCTTCAGCCAGGATAGTTATATATATTTAATAGATACTATAACATTAAGCATCTTCCAAGTAAATTAGTGATTTACTTACTTAATAGCTATATACTGAGCACCCACAATGTGACTGAATATGCTACTTACTAGGTACGTTTTGGTGAACAAGGTACATCCTGTAACTTCAAGAAGCAAACAATTACTGTAGAGAGTAAAAGTCATGATGGAATAAGAAGAGTTTTAAAGGAGTCTCATTGGGGAAGCCTAACTCAGCCTTGAGGATGATGAAGGCTTCCCAGAAGAGATGAGACAAATAGAGATGATTGTGATGACTGACAATTGAGAATTCATTAGCTGAGCTGAAGGAGGAGAGTTGGAGAGCACCGTCAGCCCTCAGAATCTGCAGGTTCCACGTCCAAGGATTCAAACAAATGCAGACTAAAAATATTTGAAAAAAATTCAGAAAGTTCCAAAAAATAAAACTTCAATTTGTGGAGTGTTGGCAACTATCTACATATCACTTACACTACTGACATAGCACATTGTATCAGGCATTGTAAGTAGTCTAGAAATGGTTGAAAGTACATGAAAGCTATTCATCGATTATGTGCAAATACTGTGCCATTTTCTATAAGGGACTTGAGCATCCACTGATTTTGGTATCTGTGAGGATCCTGGAACCAATCCCCCATACCAAGGGGATACCAAGGGGTGACTTTAAGTTCCTAAAAGGGGGAGCAGAATGCACTAAAATACGAAGTTGAGAAGGAGCTTGGAGCACTCAGGGAACCTCTTATATTTTGGTGTGACTACAACCTGGAACCTATAATAGAAACAGGCATACATAATTGCTTGGATTTAATAGCTTAGTTGGTAAACAATCTGCCTGCAATGCAGGAGACCCCCGTTCAATTCCTGGGTTGGGAAGATCCCCTGGAGAAGGGATAGGTTATCGACTCCAGTATTCTGGCCTGGAGAATTCCATGGACTGTGAGTCAGACATGACTGAGCAAATCTCACTTTCACTTTCAAAAAATGTTTAACCACTAGTCATATTCTTAGTGGCAAGACCTAAAACAACCACATTTCCTGAATGTTATTTTAGAATTGTTGTGGGTTCAAGGAGACGTGAGAGTCAACGATCAGCTAGAACATACTGAGAATTTGCATTTGACTGTAATATGTGTGTGCAGATGCAGACATGTAAGTTCTGTGAGGGACCAGACATAACTATCTCTTTCACCATCGAATCCCCAGTATCTGGAATGGTGCCCAGTAAATAAATATTTGTTAAAGGGAAGTGAAAATGAATGATGCTGCCACAGCTTGATTATAAAAATGTAAGCTTAGTATGAAATGTTTTAAATTCCAGATTGGTTTCTGGCAGCTATTTTTACATTTATTGGCCAGTTTCCCTGTTTGCCAATAATTTGTGGTCAGCAAAGAGTTTACTCATTGGAAAAGACTCTGGTGCTGGGAAAGATTGGGGGCAGGAGGAGAAGGGGATGACAGAGGATGAGATGGCTGGATGGCATCACGGACTCGATGGACGTGAGTCTGAGTGAACTCTGGGAGTTGGTGATGAACAGGGAAGCCTGGTGTGCTGCGATACACGGGGTTGCAAAGAGTCGGACACGACTGAGCAACTGAACTGAACTGAGACACAATTGGAAAGGAAAGTCTGCAAGAAGTAAAAATACTATGCTTTCCAAAATCAAGTCTTTTTCTTAGAGTATTGCAAAGTTCTCAACCAGAGGCAATTTCCCCAGCTCCCCATCCAGCCCCCAGGGGATATTCTGCAATGTCTGGAGATATTTTTCATTATCAAGATGGAAGGGATTCTACTGGCCTCTGGTGGGTGGAGACAGGATACTGATAAATATACTTTGGTGCACAGGATGGCCGCTACAACAAAAAAATATCCAGTCTAAAAATGACAGCAATGTTAAGGTCGAGAAACCCTGGATTTTTTGAATCAAGGTCTGCTTATTTGTTGCAGATCATCAAGAGATGGTTTTATCTTTGAACTCTTTTAGCTCTCAAAATCTGTATTTTTATTACAATGAATATAGTTGGCTCCTTAATAAAATGAAATACATTAGGAAGTAGGGAGGAGAAAATGAATTTTGGCTCTTGAACGAAGTATGCTCTGAAGAGTTAGCCATTTGCCTGCTGCTAAAATGAGATGAAATATTGAAGCCAACTTTTTTCTTGTTTTCTTTCCAGAAGGGAGCCTGGGGAAAATTAACAAGTAGGGAACGTCTTTGGCATCTCTCATAACTTACTCTTATCGTTTCTGGTACTCACCCTCCTCCACATCTTTATGTCTTCTCTTTGTGTGTTGTCACCTCACTTATAAAGGATCCTATTGTTTATATAAGGATCCCCTAATTGCAGATATATATGTCCCTCACTCTCCCAAAATTACCCTTGTCTTGGTGTCCTGTTCTCAATCACCTGATGGGGCCCTGAATCAGTGTTAGGGTACATCATGCTTGATGTACATGCTTGATAACTACATTTTCAGGCTTTTAAGAAAGACAGTAAAACTTAATCCAAAGTTATTGATCAGTGATGGTGAGGTTTCAAGCAGTGACTTATTCAAAGGCACTCTTTAAAGCCAAGTTTTAACTTTGTCTTTGTTCTTTAGGATTGAATTTGTATGTAAACTCTTAACTCTGTAAGCGTAAGAATCTATAAAGATTGGACATCATCCTTGGCTATAGTACTGACTATAGTTAGCCACCGATAGTGGTTAAACTACTAAAATATTTCCACATTGATAGATATGTAGCTGCTTCTCTAAGCCTCATAAATCTCCATCATCATCCCCAATGACCCAACCCCACTGAGAACCTTCCCCATCTCCCCTCTGTTCAGCAACTTCAGGGTTAATAATTGCCCCAGCAGGTGCCTTCAGCTCTTAACAGCTTCTGCTCTGATTTCAACTCACACACACACAAACACACCAGGTTGTTAAATTGTTTGAATAATGTTTTGATTACATCCCCAGCTATAGCTGTTGTCAAGGTATTCTATCATTACTGTTGATAGGGGTGGTTCTTATCTTCCTAGATCCCAGTAAGTAAAAGTAGGTGGAAAGCTTCCTTTTCTTGATATTTGGATACTTGTTTGAATATTTTCAAGAAAAATAGAAAACCTCAGATAGGAACCAAAATTTGATCTGCCACAATATCTTTCTTAAAGCTCCAAAAGTATATATTTGTATCTTTCTGCAAGAAAATTAATTATGGTAAAAAATATCCATGGCAAAAATATTTCCATTCTGTTTGTAACCATTTCAAATGTGAAAGAGAATTATAAATAACAGTATATGTTGAGCACAATTTTCTGACTCATAGGGATAAAAAGTACAACGTAATTATATTTACTTGGAGAAAAATAGTAAATGAAGGAAATGAGCAACAGGAAACAAGTAATTTAAATTATCAAAGTGCTAAAAGCATATTATGAAAGATTATAATATAGAAGCGTGATTAAAAGGGAATGACATCATTCAAATTTCAAGCACTAAAATTTATTAAAAGAAGATCCTTTTAATTTCAAAATTAAAGATGTTTTAATAGTGATATCATGATTTTTTTAAAGTCCAATCAAAACAAAAAGTATAAAGACGAGTAAAAAATAATTTCAGGTCTCACCACTCAGAATAGTCATCATTAACAACTGGTGAGCCTCAATCTGGATATTACCCAAAGCACTATGTAGACATAAGGATGAATAGACAGATGGATGAAAGTTTAGATTAATGACAGATTGGAAAATAAAATTATAACATGCTGTATTTTATCATAAAAGAATACATTTTATTTACTTTAAACTTGTAAGAAGCAAAAGAATTTTTGGAGCTAAAGTTTACTAAACTTTGCACAATATTCAAAAAACAGAAGAAAAATTCATTTCTAGAATTTCTACAAGAGAAAAGGCCTATGTAAAAATATTAGAATTGCATTTTTTAAAATATTTGTTTCCCTTTTTAAGGCCCCCCATCTGTTCCATATTATGAAACATTTTTAGCTCAGCACAGTTTATTTCCTTATAGCTCTCTCATAGAAATATATATATATTTCTATATATATTTCTAAATATATATATATATATTTCTAAAATAGCCTTTATCTTCCCAGTTTTTTAGTTTGAGTTCTACTGTTAAATAGAGTCCAGGCTCATCATTAGCCTTTTGTCTGAATCCATACACAATTATTCTGCTGTTTTGTGATTTATTTAATAATTGTCCATTATCTACTGACTTTTAATCATGGAATGTGAGCATTTAGCCTGTTTATACCACCTCAGACGCACACGCTTCACTCCTGACATCTTTTCACTGTGCCTGTAGCGTCACATTGATTAAGTCAGTAGTCAATGATTACTTTAATATGACTAAATATTTTTCAGAACTGAGCCATGATTCCATTTCTATCCTGTTCAGACTTTTTCCTTAAATTAGTCATTGCCTCGCTTTTCTAGGTTAATGTTGCTAATTCTTCCCAAATTCAGTGTTATTTCCCACATGTCAAAATGCTTTAGGTAGTTGGCTAGGTCCAGTTTTCGCTCTTGGAGATGTCGCTTCTGGACAGTATCTCCAGAACCAGTCAACTGATTACTCTCTAAGTCTGCTGTACTCTTGTCACCTTTGGCTGAATTTGATCTTGAGGACCCCCTTTTTCTATGTCCTGTGATGGTAACCCCACTTCCCAAATCTTCTGTCTTCTTGTTTACGTCATTAGGCTTCATTTCAGAAATGGAGAGTCAGTGAACTTAAGGATTTATTTGGGATTTATTAGACTGCAACACAGGAGATAACAGATTCAAGAAAGCACTTGCTTTGTGTCCAACCAGATTACAAAATGGAGGAATTTTTTAAAGGCAAAACTGCAAAGCTACAGTTAGTTATGTGACTTCTTGGTCAAGAATTATAATTGGAGCTGGCAAGAAGTAAGAGTGCTTGTTAAGCACGGGTTGGTTGGGCTTGGAAATGGTTAGTAGTTACAAGGGGGAACAACCGTAGGACACAAAGTTGCAGCTGGCAGATGTTTTAAAAGCAACTGGTGTACTTGGGTTTGGTATAGTTCATAGAAAGTTCAAATTCTCAGTGGTGCAGTAGGGTAGGGTGTAGGAACCAGATCCTTAGTGGCCTCCAGCTCCATTTTGTATGACTAGATTATGATTACTTCATTATGACTTCAATCTGTCATCACATGGAGTACATGCCAAGAAAGGCAGCTTAGCAGGTAAATTTTTGAGATCTTTTTCTATCCTTACAACTTAAAAATAATTTGGCTGGGTATTAGTTAGAAACTTCTTTCTGAAATTTGGAGGCATTTTCCCATTATGTCCCAGGTTCCATAATATGGTTGCTACAGTTACCAGATGCCAGTTTAATTCCCCAGGCCTTATAAGTAACTTGCTTTCACCTCTCTTAAACTCTACTGTTCTGAAATGTGGGGTTCTGAATTGGTGCGGGTATTTTTTGTTATTCTTACACTGGATACACAGAAGGTAATTTTAGTTTGAATGACCTTCACTTATAAGTCTCCCAGAGGGTTTTTTCTTTTTTAATTTCAGCAATCATGCTTTCAATTTCCAAAGAGCTCTACTTTTGTTTTCCTACTGTTCCTTTTTTAAAAACATCCTATCAGGTTTTGTGAATTCAGCCTCTTAACTTTTGAAGATAGCATGTATAATTCGTGAAGCTTCTTCTGCTCTCTTCAGTATCACATTTCTCCCAATGTTCTTTTTCCTGTTTGAGCTTCTGTATTGCCTATGCAATTGTCTCCTCAAACTGTCTTGTGATCTCTTCCATGTCAGTTTTTTAAAAACATGTTAGGAACTCTGTGTGCACACTTGGGTACAGCCAACTGGCACGCTTCATGGCTGAGTACTTCGGTTGGCATCAGAGTACTCTTGAGCAGCGGTGCTCAAATCTGAGTTTGAGACTCAAACCTTAACATCTCAGACAAACCTTGAAGGCTTGCTGAAATACATAGTGTTAGTGCTAGACACTCCCCTCAGATTTTTGTTCAGTAGGTATGGTGCTGGAAGGAAAAACACAATGTGAGAGTTGTGAGTCAAGTTTTTGGGGGGTAAAAAGAGGACTATAGCTCAGGAGACCACATTTCAGACTGTTCCAAAGAGGTGGAGGAAAGGTCAGCATTACATGTGATTTTAGTGGAGGAGAGTATGTGCAACCAAGCACATATTTTGCCAGAGGTTTCCTGCTAGTCATGAGGAGCAGACTTTACTGTTAGTGCTTACTGTTAGATTTTAGTGCTTTTTTACATATGAGAAGATGCAAGAATTTGGGCTCATAAAAACCTCCTGAAAATATCTAACTATCTGAAGGTATGTTCTGCCAGTTTTTCCTTGAAGTGCCTCGTTCCCCATCTTCACTCTGAACCCCTTCCAGGGTGTGTTGAAGGCCAGCGGTTGCAATGGCTGGTCACTTCATCGTTGTAGAGGCAGATGGCAAATGTCAATCTTTAGTTGGCAGATAGAACCTGAGAATTTACATTTGAAAGAAGTTTGCCGGTGATGATGGTGTTGCTGATCGTGGAGCCACAGTTTAAAAATCATTGGTCTAGAGAAAGCTCAGTTTGATTTCCTGCCTAATGGGATTACCTCTGCTACTGGAAGCAGAGCAAAGGAATCAGACTGGAAATGTCATTCTTCAGTACTGAGCTTTCTTTAAAACCTTCAGTTTTAGAAAGTTCTCATTCCAGAGCTTTTTTCGTACCTAGTATCGTATAAATTACAGTCCCTCTGATAATTTAATCAGAAAATAAACCTCACCCTATTTGACAGTCTAGCTGTTCCTTTAAAGAGTTCAACTAGACTTCGTCTTTTCAGCACAACCTCCCATTTCCTGCCTCCCAAAATACCACTTAGAGTTCCCTGATGGCTCAGTGGTAAGGAATATACCTGCCAAAGCAGGTGACCCCGGTTCAATCCCTGAGTCAGGAAGATCCCTTGGACGAGGAAATGGCAACCACTTCAGTATTCTTGCCTGGAAAATCCCATGGACAGAGGAACCTGGTAGGCTATAGTCCATAGGTTCACAGAGTCAGACGTGACTGAAGTGTCTTAGCACAATGGCTGGTTCATTTTGTAGAAACCAGTATTCTTGCCTGAGAAATCCCATGGACAGAGGAAACTGGCAGGCTACAGTCCATGGGGTCACAAAAGAGTCGGACACAACTGAGCAACTAAACAACCACAAAGTACCACTTGCCTCCAATTCCTGAATCCTTCTAAGCTCTCTGCATCTAAAGTCTGCCTGGCATCCTTCTGTTCAGGCACACACATTTGCTTTCCCCTATGCTTAGTTAGTTATTCTTCTTTCACTTGCTTTCCGTTTTCCTCCCACTTGTTAACATTTCATTATGGTCTCTATTCCCAATTTCTTTTTTTTTAATAAGGTGTATACCTTCTTTAAAGAAAACTATTTCATGGAAATTATAGCCATTACCTTGTAATAACTGTTGATGGAGTATAATCTGTAAAAATACTGAATCACAATGCTCTACACCTGAAACTAATACAATAAAAAATGAATATGAAAATAATTATTTCATTTAATAGGGCTCCAGGAGGAAACATGTGTTCAATCTACTGTTTTATTAAAAATCTCTCTTTCCTTCTTTGCCTTCTGCTGCTGCTGCTGCTGCTAAGTCGCTTCAGTCGTGTCCGACTCTGTGCGACCCCACAGATGGCAGCCCACTGGGCTCCGCCATCCCTGGGATTCTCCAGGCAAGAACACTGGAGTGGGTTGCCATTTCCTTCTCCAATGCATGAAAGTGAAAAGTCAAAGTGAAGTTGCTCAGTCGTGTCTGACTCAGCGACCCCATGGACTGCAGCCTACCAGGCTCCTCCATCCATGGGATTTTCCAGGCAAGAGTACTGGAGTGGGGTGCCATTGCCTTCTCTGTCTTTGCCTTCACCCTACCTCATTTCGTAGTTTCTTTTTTCTAGAACAAAGCAAAGTTATAGACAATGGACACAGTCATAGGTATATGGTTTCTCCTTTATGATAACAGTTCTGTCTTATCCTATGATATACTCATGAGCTCAGACTGTGTTCTAACTTGTAGGGCTAGTGTGAACTACCCAAGGTTTTGGACAGAGTTATGTGTCAACTTTCTCAGCTCCTTCATTATTTTGGTCTGTACTTGACAGTGTTGCAATCACAGCTTATTATTTGAGTTATGGATATGCTCTTGTTCCATTAAGG
Source organism: Cephalophus harveyi (assembly GCA_006410635.1). NCBI lineage: Eukaryota > Metazoa > Chordata > Mammalia > Artiodactyla > Bovidae > Cephalophus > Cephalophus harveyi. The sequence goes on along the minus strand of SJYT01040594.1, from coordinate 670,534 downwards.
ACAACTTTTTCTATATTTTTTATTTTCTGTTTATATTGGTAAATTCCAAGGAAGAAGACTGGATTAGAAAGTTGCATTCTCCCATTTTCAGTTGAAGTTATGATTTATGAGAATTTTAAATCCCCTGAATTTTTATGTAACCTAGCTTGAGGTAAAATGAAAATTAGCCACTTGGAAATTCTTTAAGCTCCTTGAAAAAATCCTCTTTCCAATAGCTGCACAGTTTTATTTCATTTCTTTCTTTTATTAAAAAATTATTTTAGAAAAATTAAATCTATTTCAGCTATAGCTTTAATATTTAAGTTTACTAATCTTTGAGTTTAAATTGGTTAGAATTTTCCAACCTTACATAAAACACATATCTATGAATGTAAATTTTTAAGAAAAAATCTTTTTTAAGGATGAGCCAAAAATGATATAACAAATATATTTTTCAGATTTTCTGGTGTGATTCCTAAGATTATTAGATGTTGAAATATATTATCTGAACCAATGAGTGCAAAAATGCAAAGAGCAAAAATATACTCCCATCAAATATAGGCATACTTGTCAGATTTCATGCCCTGTTTTTGGTTCCATCAATGTAAGCATGTCACTGATAGGGGTATTCAAGAGGAAAACACAGCCATGTGAGAACAATAGCTTCCTCTGTACTTCTAAGATCCTGAAGTTAAAGGCTTTACATGTTCAATAGCCCTACTTTCTTTTATTTTGTCTTAATTTAATGTGCAGTCCTGCCTTTGTTTTATTTTGTTTACCTCAAGAGCCAATGAAGTTTTATGAAGCAAGAAGTTTTACCAATATCACAGGGAATTCAAACCATAAGAGATTATAAGCATTTATTGATTATTATAAAATGTATGCAATATATCAGAAACTGTATATATCTTTTTACTATAGGAATTTTGCAGGTTAATCAGTAAAATGAACATGACTCTAACATGATTCGAAATAAATCAAATCACTAGGGATTTAGAACAATAACTAGAGATATTGATGAAGTCCATACAACACATTATTAGGAATGAATTTGTTGGGCACGTAATATAAAATGTGCCATATTATATCCTTTTCTTTTCTTTCTCTCTCTTTCTCATATCGGAGAAGGCAATGGCATCCCACTCCAGTACTCTTGCCTGGAAACTCCCATGGACGGAAGAGCCTGGTGGGCTGCAGTCCATGGGGTCGTTGAGTCAGACACGACTGAGCAACTTCACTTTCACTTTTCACTTCCATGCATTGGAGAAGGAAATGGCAACCCACTCCAGGGTTCTTGCCTGGAGAGTCCCAGGGATGGCGGAGCCCAATGGGCTGCCATCTGTGGGGTCGCACAGAGTCGGACACGACTGAAGCGACTTAGCAGCAGCAGCAGCAGCAGCTCTTATATATTCTTCATAATATTTTCCTTGACTAGGTCTTAGAGTCTAGTGTGTATTTATAGAGGAATTCAGGTTTCCAAGACATCTTTTCCTGTCCACCTTCCTGCCTTCTCAAACATATCAATAAGATACTGTTTGAGGTGTTTTCCATAGGGCACTAAAGCTGCTGTATGAAAAAAAGTAAAAGATTCAGACAAATACCCTTTTCATTAGGCTACAGGCTCACAGAGAGAATATTTCCAAATATGACCAGTTGAATCTTTTCTGTTTCTTTGTGTACACAGAGCCATACGTTTGTCATTACTCAATTCTAGATGCTAAACTGTATTTAAGCAAGAAGCAATATTGTCATTTATTCTGAATTATGTCATATAAACTTATGTTTCCTCCATTTTTATTCCCCAAAATGCATTAATTTAAGGATGGGAACTTAGCACAGCATTGAGTTCCTTCAGACCGACAGTTTTGATTTTCCTAAGAAATATTAGATTTGACTTTTTTAACCATTATTATGCTAACACTGGGGGCTTCCCAGGTGACCCTAGTGGTAAAGTCTGCCAATGCAGGAGACATAAGAGACATGGGCTCTATCCCTGGGTTGGGAATATCCCCTAGAGGAGGGCATGGTAACTCGCTCCAGTATTCTTGCCTGGAGAACTCAATGGACAGAGGAGCTGGTGAACTACAGTCCATAGGTCACAAACAGTTGGACGTGACTTAGTGACTGAACACGCACACTAACATCTACACCGTGGTTTATAGATGGCAGGCCCCGAGTAAAGGTTGCTTCTTTTTCCTTTGAATTTTTTACATCATTAATTAAAATTATTAAGCTTCTTTTAAAATAAGTGACTCACACTGTTGTAATATTTTGGGTTATTCTGAGACCTATTTAAAGGAGAGTAATATTGAAATGCTTATTTCACCAGATCATTTAAAAGATATGATGCTGCTTTTAATACTTCAAGAACAACAGTGCTATAAACTACATTTTTAAGCCTGCATACCTACAAGTAATATCTTGCTTTGTAACTGTTCTTGAAAAATTATCTATCTTCAAATATATTCTAATAGATTTAAGTTAAAAGTCAACCTAATTTAACACATGTTCATAGCATTCAAATTCATTTATTAAAGCACTCAGAGTGAGGTGAAATTATATAGATTTTTTTAATTTAAAAACATTATCTCATTAGTATTCCATCAAAAAGGCACAAAATAATAAGAATAATGATGAGTAAATGCAGCTCATGAGAAACATGAACAATAATGAAGTCCCAACTAAGTCTGGCAGGAACTCTGTTAAAAAGAGAAATGTGCAAGCAACCTAAATGTGCATCCAAAAAAGAATGGGTAAAGAAGATATGATACATATATCAGTCAGTATCAGTTCAGTTGCTCAGTCATCTCTGACTCTTTGTGACCCTGTGGACTGCAGCACTCCAGGCCTCCCTGTCCATCACCAACTCCCGAAGTTTACTCAAACTCATGTCGATTGAGTCAGTGATGCCATCCAGCCATCTCATCCTCTGTCGTCCCTTTCTCCTCCTGCCTTCAAGCTTTCCCAGCATCAGGGTCTTTTCAAAAGAGTCAGTTCTTCACATCAGGTGGCCAAAGTACTGGAGTTTCAGCTTCAGCATCAGTCTTTCCAATGAATATTGAGGACTGATTTCCTTTAGGATTGACTGGTTGGATCTCCTTGCAGTCCAAGGGACTCTTAAGAGTCTTCTCCAACACCACAGTTCAAAAGCATCAACTCTTTGGTGCTCAACTTTCTTTATAGTCCAATGCTCACATCCGTACATGACTACTGGAAAAACCATAGCTTTGACTAGATAGACCTTTGTTGGTAAAGTAACATCTTTGCTTTTTAATATGCTGTCTAGGTTGGTCATAACTTTTCTTCCAAGGAGCAGGCATCTTTTAATTTCATGGCTGCAGTCACCATCTGCAGTGATTTTTGAGCCCAAGAAAATAAAGTCTGTCACTGTTTCCCCATATATTTCCCATGAAGTGATGGGACCAGATGCCATGATCTTAGTTTTCTGCATGTAGAGTTTTAAGCCAACTTTTTCACTCTCCTCTTTCACTTTCATGAAGAGGCTCTTTAGTTCTCAGCCATAAAAAGGAACTAAAGTGTGCAATTTGCAGAGACAGAGATAGACAGAGATACTGTTGTACAGAGTGAAGTAAATCAGAAATAGAAAAACATCATATAATATCACTTAAATATGTTATTATACTGCTTAAATGTCTTCCGAGTAGTAACAATAGCTATATTATTGTCAGTCTATGGCAGAGATGTTTATGCTCATCATCAAATTTCCAGGCCCCAAGTAGTTAAGCTAAGTAAATAGTTCTGGCCAATTAAATCCCACAAAGGATGTGTGTGTCACTTCGGGGAGTCTTAGTAAGGGTCATATCGTTTATTTCCCATTTCTCAGAGATGACTATTGTCAATTGTCTGATCTAGAAAAGTGATACAGATGAATTTATCTGCAAAGCAGAAATAGAGACACAGAAGAACCAACATATGGATACCAGGTGGGAAGCAGGGTGTGATGAGTTGGAAGATTAGGATCGACATATATATACTGCTATGTGTAAAACAGATAACTAATGGGAACCTAATATAGTACAGGGAACCTTACTCCATGCTCTGCGGTTACCTAAATGGGAAGGAAACCTCCAAAAAAAAGATATATATATATATGTATGTGTACAAAGTGAGCTGACCCACTTTGCTATGCAGCAGAAACTAGGACAACATTGCAAAGCAACTATGCTCCAATAAGTTTTTTTACAAAATAAAGTAAAATGTGCAATACAGTTATCAATATTGTACTGTCATACTCCAGAAGGTAGTTCAGTTGCAAAAAAAGAGCCACTTTCCTGTGCTATTTTCAGATCTTCACAGTATATGGAATATGGCATAAGAAAAGAAATATTATTTCAAACTAAACGTTAGTGTTGGACTAAAGTTTATGCTGCTAACCGCTGAGAGTTATCGCAGCCCTCGAATAATCAAATAGCTATGAAACAGTTAGAAAGAGACCTATTGTGATAGGATTGAGCCATTCATTCCCAAGATAAAACTACTTTATGTAAAAGGTTTGTTGTAGATACCAATAATTAAATAATCTGTGCATAAATCTAGAAATGCATTCAAGGTATTTAAGAATTGTCAATCTACATTTTTTCCCAAGAGGAAAATAGTCTTCCAAATAGTAACATTAGATACATTATTGTCAGTCTATGGCAGAAATGTTTATGCTCATCATGCAATTTCCAGGCCCCAAAGAGTTAAGCTAAGTAAATAGTTCTGGCCAACTAAATCCCATAAAGGATGTATGTGTTACTTCTGGGAGTAATAGTAAGGGTCATGTCATTTGTTTCCCATTTCTCAGGGATTACTGTTGTTAATTGTTTAATGCCTATGCTGCTAAGTTGCTTCAGTCGTGTCCGACTCTGTGCAACCCCGTGGACGGCAGCCCACCAGGATCCCCCGTCCCTGGGATTCTCCAGGCAAGAACACTGGAGTGGGTTGCCATGTCCTTCTCCAATGCGTGAAAGTGAAGTCACTCAGTCGTGTCCAACTCTTAGTGACCCCGTGGACTGCAGCCTACTAGCCTCCTCTGTCCATGGAATTGTCCAGGCAAGCGTACTGGAGTGGGGTGCCACTGCTTTCTCCCTACTTCCTTAAATACCATTGTTTCATATCATCCGTCCAGTTGGGTTTTTTTAAAGCAGTTATAATACTGTTTTACTGTTCTTGTCCACTAATCCTAATATTTGCTGTTTCAGGTAGGTAGGGATGGTTGATCTGGCCCCTGTGATTCTATCTTGGCCAGAAGTGCAAGTCCAAGCCAAAGGGCATTTGAGATTAATATGCTACTACTACAAAATCTAGTCTATCCTGACTAATATACATATATTATCCTTAAATCATTAAGATTATGAGCACAGCATCTGTTTTGAATATTTGAAATAGAAACAAAATCCATAGTGGTTTAAGACAAATTTGATTTTCTATTCCTTTTTATTATTAATTTTAAGGATTTTCTTGTTAAAGTTATGAGACTTTCTATTAGTAGTCAAAGGGCTATCTCAAATACTGAGGATCCTACACAATATATTTTTGAACACTAAAGTGGATTTGATTGCCTTCAACCTTCAATGTAACAGTCCTGCTTATTAGCATTGAATTATGTCCATCTAGTCAAGGCTATGGTTTTTCCAGTGGTCATGTATGAATGTGAGAGTTGGATTGTGAAGAAAGCTGAGTGCCAAAGAATTGATGCTTTTGAACTGTGGTGCTGGAGAAGATTCTTGAGAGTCCCTTGGACTGCAGGGAGATCCAACCAGTCCATTCTGAAGGAGATCAGTCCTGGGTGTTCATTGGAAGGACTGATGATGAAGCTGAAATTCCAGTACTTTGGCTACCTCAGGCGAAGTGTTGACTCATTGGAAAAGACCCTGATGCTGGGAGGGATTGAGGGCAGGAGGAGAAGGGGACGACCAAGGATGAGATGGCTGGATGGCAACATCAACTCGATGGACCTGAGTTTGGGTGAACTCTGGGAGCTGGTGACGGACAGGGAGGCCTGGCGTGCGGTGATTCCTGGGGTCACAAAGAGTCGGACACGACTGAGCAACTGAACTGAACTGAACTGATGTGGATCTACTCTTAAATTTGGATGGTAGAAATACATTGACAGTATTCTTTTGGTTGGAGGGGGTGGGGTAGGAACATAGAATAACTAATTCAGATTAAACTTTACAAGAGATGTACCATATGTTACTTGGTCTGAAAATTCATAACAGGAATAGAATGCACAGCTTTAGCAATAGTATTTTTGTGTAGTCTTAACAAATCGTGGAAATATGACCTGCAATAACAGATGTATCTTAGGTAATATGTCTCAAAATGGGATTTGAAAATTCATATACTACACAGTCCACTTCAGTCTTTATTGAATGAAACTAGGCTGGTTTTTTTTCTCTTAACTATCAAATTCTTTACATCATTTCCTTTTTTTCTGTTTAAAAATTATTTAATACATTATAGGCAATTTAAAAAATGATGAAAAGCATGCATGTTCCCACTACCTTAAGATAATCGTTTGTAAATGTTTCTGTTATCTTCCAGTCCTTATCTGTGTGTGTGTGTGTGAACAGTTTAAGCCATAACATAGTGTTTAAGAACTTGGATTCTGTACTGTACACTCTGGTCTGAAATCCATACCTTGTCATTGCCTAGCTGTTTGATCCTGGACAAGTTATTTATCCCAGTATACCTGTATAACATGGAGAACATATTATCTACTGCATGAGGACAGCTTGACAAGCTAATGGAATAATATTTGCAAAGTACTTAAAACAGAGGCAAGCATGTAATACACAGTTAGTGCTGCAATTGTTACAGATACGTGTTTCTATAGAATTTTCATAATTATTTATATTTTGACTACATTCTAACATGTTAAGGGTCTGTAATTTACTGAATTAACTTCTAATATTTATTCAAATTATTTCTAAATGTCATGATACAAAGAAATCTTCATAAATGTATCTCTGATTCTGTTGAATTATGTTTCAGAGTGGTTATTATGTAAAATGTTTGGTAAGTGATGCTTTCCCAAAAGGGCTGTACCAATATATAATTGGTTTCTTGGATTAATTACTTTAAAAAGTGAATTGAAATTTCTTTCATAGTCAACATACCTAAAGCAGAAGTATATCGAAAATCACTTCAAAATTTTAAATTCTTAAATACTTATAGCTTGATAAGCTTTCTCTCCACCCATATATAATAATATCTCTCGATGAAAATAATATATCCCAATGCAATACTTATTTATGCAGAAATAACAGGAATTGGAATAGAAGTAAAATAAAAAATAAAGATAGATATGCATTCTCAGTTATCAAAAATTAATATATAGTGAAACTAGTATATAGCAAAAACTTCATTACATAGTCATTAAAAGTCTCCCCTCAAGCAGAAGAGTGCTTCATAAACTATTTAAATAAAAGTCCAATTTAGGTAAAATGTGTGAAAGAGGGGGAGATGGATCTAAAACTGTTCTAGAAGGTTCTGGAAGAGCAGAAGTACTGCTGTGGCCACATTTGTGTATCTACCTCGCTAACACTCTAGCAGCACTAATAGTGCCACAAAATACTGATAATTCCATGTATTAAAACTACAGTGTCAGTACTAAGTTAATTGATACTAATGAAATTAAAAGATGCTTGCTCCTTGGAAGGAAAGCTGTGACAAACCTAGACACTGTATTAAAAAGCAGAGATGTCATTTTGCCAACAAAGGCCCATCTAGTCCAAGCTATGAATCTAACACATGTTAGAGTTGGTCCATAAAGAAGGCTGAGCACCAAAGCCTTGATGCTTTCAAACTGTGATGCTGGAGAAGACTCTAGAGAGTTCCTTGGACTGCAGGGGGATCAAACCAGTCAATCCAAAGGGAAATCAATCCTGAATATTCATTGGAAGGACTGATGCTGAAGCTGAAGCTCCAATACTTTGGCCACTTGATGCAAAGAGCCTACTGGGAAAGACCCTGATTCTGGGAAAGACTGAAGGCAAAAGGAGAAGGTGGCGCCAGAGGATGAGGTGGTTAGATAGCATCAGTGACTCAATGGACATGGATTTGAGCAAACTCTGGGAGATAGTGGAGGACAGAGGGGTGTGGTGTGCTGTAATCTATGGGGTCACAAACAGTCAAACACAACTTATCCACTGAAGAAAACAAGTTAATACTCATATTGCAGCTGGCAATGCCATATACTAAAACATTATTAATACTAGTACTGCAATCCCTACCACATACCTCTGTGGTAACTGCCCCACCCTAGTGAACTTTCTGGTTTTTATGGCCATCTCTTTCACTGGACACAGGTTCCCTGAGAACAGGGTTTATACCCTGGTTATACTGTATTTCAAAACCTTGCAGAAGGCTTAGTGCAGAATAGGCACTTAATACATGTTTGTTGTATGGGTCAAAAGCATGAATCATCACAAGTGATAAAACCAATGCAAAGAGCTGACTCGTTTGAAAAGACCCCGATGCTGGGAATGATTGAGGGCAGGAGGAGAAGGGGATGACAGAGGATGAAATGGTTGGATGGCATCACCAACTCAATGGACACAAATTTGGGTAAACTCCGGGAGTTGTGGTGGACAGGGAGGCCTGGCGTGCTGTGACTCATGGGGTCACAAAGAGTTGGACACGACTGAGCGACTGAACTGAACTGAACTGAGCTGAATATACAGTCATCCCCCGAAGTCCATGGGGTATTGGTTTCCAAGGTCCCCCGATACCAAAATCTATAAATATCCAAATCCTTCTACAGTTGGTGTCAGTGAGTTCCACATGCATGGAGGTTCAACCAACCTTGGATCAAAAATATTTAATGGCAAAGTGGAAAAAGAAGATGTCAAAAGAAGAAACATGGAAGGAGTTAAAAAGGTAAACTATTGAGTTAGGATGTGAAGTCTTTCCTACAGGAAATGTTAGGGGAAAATTATACATTTGGAAGATATTATGATGTTTAGCTTCTGCTCCTGCAATCCGTTTTGTCAGACAGCATTCAAAATCGAAGGAAGTTTCCAATTTACTCCAGATAGTGTTTTATGTGATGTTATCATTTAAGCAGTCAGTGTTTTCTTGGGAAATTACTTCATAGTCCTTACTTACATCAATACATCACCCAAATACTTTTTCTTAGTGGAATATTTTTGTATGTGCAAAGTGCTTTGAACAAGATATACTTGGCCTCATTCTACTTGCCATTAATGCAGTTTATATGCTTTATGCTTTACAGACTGATTCCAATTTTTAAAATACTCTTGTGATTTTAATCTAAACCAATGTAATATTTTGTGTTCACATCAGAATCTTTTCTGTAGGGATACCTCAGATCATTTAACCTAATGCGATTCTTTCTAAGATATATAATGTAGGAGTGATTTTACTTATATTCTAAATAAGATATGAAAGAGCACAAAGATTACTTCTTTTTTTGTCTCCCCAAACATTGCTTCTTGGTTAAAGATCTCAACCAAACTCAGAAATAAATCTTCCACTAGTTTGCAGGTAGTGCATTTTCTCAAAATGGTTTTCCCTGCAAAGTAGAATTCTTAACTTTGTCTTTTATAATCCAGCACATTGGAAATGCTGATGAAAGATAAGGACCTCACCTTCAGGAGTAAAAACAAACACACACATGCACAAACATTTTTATTGTTGTTGTTTTGTATACGATTGCCAAAGCTATCCAAGCTCCCCAAAGAACATATATTATCCAAAAGTTAAGGGTGAACTCCTTGTTCTGGAGGGTGTATTTTAACCCTAACCCTCATCACCATCATTATCATCCTCATCATTATCACCACAATCATTAGATGTTGTTTCTATAGTAGTTTAGAATTTTCATTGTTCCTGAATCTATATTGCTAAATTTCAAAGACAAATTGTGTGAGTGTGTGTGTGTGTGTGTACATGTGTATAGGGCTTCCCAGGTGGCTCAGTGGTAAAGAACTTGCCTGGCTATACAGGAGATCCAGGAGGCATGGGTTTGATACCTGGGTCAGGAAGATCCCCTCGAGGAGGAAATGGCAACCCACTCCAGTATTCTTGCCTGGGAAATCTCATGGACAGAGGAGCCTGTCGGGCTACAGTCCATGGGGTCACAAAGAGTCAGACATGACTGAACATGAACCTGCATATGTGTATACATACTTATTTTACTGTTACTTTAGTAAACATTCGGTGAGTATTTTCTTTGTGACAGACACTCTTTTAGAAGCTAAGAATAAAAATGTCTGTCCTGGAGGAGTTCATATCTCTTAGTGTTGATAGACTGACAACAAATAATTACAGAATAATTGGAGTACAAAGACAAGCGAGCTGTAGCAGAGATAGATAAGTAAATGCGGCAGCAGCATAGCCCAGAAGACAACTAATTCCTTCCTGGAGGAGCTCCATCCCCAAAGCTTACATTCCAACAGATGCGGACTATCAATATTTTATCAATAAATAAACTCAAATGACTTCTACCACCATTATCATTTATTTCATTGTCTGCTACTCTGGAAGATGTATTTATGCCCTTTTTTTTTCAATTTTTTTCTAGTATATGCACATACCCAGCCTCCCTGACACACCCCCTCCAATACTTGTCAAAAAAATTAAAAATTTTTTGTAATAGCATAATCAGGGACTAAATGTTGCTTTGTCTCTATTCCAAATGGTTTCCTTGGACATGCAATATATCTTTTCCTCTGAAATTTTCTCATACCCTGAATCATTGGTGTATTATCATTGTATGTTATACAACATCTCTATCTTTTTTTTTTTCCTTCTCTAACTTGGGCAGCTTTTTGTGACCCTATGGACTGTAGCCTGCCAGGCTCCTCTGTCCATGGGATTCTCCAGGCAAGAATACTGGAGTGGGTTGCCATTTCCTTCTCCAGGGGATCTTCCCGAGCCAGGGAACAAACCCGGTCTCATGCATTGCAGACGATAGATCAGTCGTGTCTGACTCTTTTGCAACCCCATGGACTATACAGTCCATGGATTTCTTCAGACCAGAATACTGGAGGGGGTAGCTGTTCCCTTCTCCAGGGGATCTTCCAAATCCAGGGATCAAACCCGGTCTCCTGCATTGCAGGCTGATTCTTTACCAGCTGAGCCACCACCAGGGAAGCCCAAGAATACTGGAGTGGGTAGCCTATCCCTTCTCCAGGGGATCTTCCTGACCCAGGAATCGAACCAGGGTCTCCTGCATTGAAGGTGGATTCTTTACCAGCTGAGGTACCAGGGAAGCCCATCATAGTAATATATTCATATACAAATTAATCCATTTTTATTTTGTGCTGTTGATATTTATCTCTTTAATAGTCTTCTATTCTGTTTTCTGGTAGACTGATACCTGACCAGCTATTTTTTTCCTAGGATGTAAAGAAGGATCTTCTTAGGTGGAAAGGTCACTTTAGCATCTAAATATGAAAAAATGCCCAGCCTTCCTTGTTTTGACTTCAGACTATCGTCGGTTATTCAAGCAATAATTACTGAGTGAAGGATGGCTATATGCATTGCAGGACTTAGTGTCAAAGATCTGGGACTCTTGTCCAAAAATTAAGAATTTCAAGATGCAACAGCAGAACACCACACCAAGTGTGGGGCTCTTCTCTGCATGGAGCTTGTCATGATTGTACAGGTCACATTCCCGTGAAGAGAGCCCTCTCTTAATGTATACTATGTGCCTAGCACAGCAAGTGTCCAGACAACTAAGAAAACTAGGAAAAGACCACTGGTTCCCAGGGAAAACAGACAGGTAAACAGACAATTGCTTTACTAATTTACAACAAATGAATCAACACAGCATCATAATCTATACAACCACAATTTCATTGCCTAGAAAGCAATTTAGATATATACTGAAGACTTTCACTAAAGTCCCAAAAGGAAATTAATCAACACATAGATAAAGTTAGGAGATGTATTTCTTTTCTTTTCCTTTCTATGTTCCAAACTGGATGATCCCTGCCTGTTGTAAACTGAATATTTTTGTCCCCCGAAAATTCACAGGCCCAAATCCTACAATCCAATATGATGATGTTAGGAGGCGGGGCCTTTGGGAGGTAATCAGTTCTAGAGGAGGTTGTGAGAGTGGGGTCTTCATTAATGGGATTAGTGTCCTTGTAAGAGTCACAAGAGAGCTAGATTAAAGAAAAGCACCAGTTGCTCAGTCTCTCAGTGGTATCCAACTCTTTGTGACTCCATGGACTATAGCCAGCCAGGTTCTTCTGTCCATGGAATTTTCCAGGAAGAATACTGGAGTGGGTTGCCATTTCCTCCTCCAGGGAATCTTCTTGAGCCAGGGATCGAATCCACATCTCCTGCAGCTCCAGCACTGGCCAGTGCATTTTTTTTTTTTTTTTTTAACCACTGAGCCACCTGGGAAGCCCCAAAGCACTAGTTAGGAGAATATTATAGAAATCTCAACAAAAGACAAAGGAATAAGAAAATAGAACAGGTTCCAACTCCTTCTCTCATGTTGATCTTTTCTATTTCTCTCTTTAAAGATAAAATTTATAACTGTACATCAATTATCAGTTCAGTTCAGTTGTTCAGTTGTATCTGACTCTTTGTGACCCCGTGGATTGCAGCATGCCAGGCCTTCCTGTCCATCACCAACTCCTGGAGTCTACTCAAACTCATGTCCATTGAGTTGGTAATGCCATCCAACTATCTCATCCTCTGTCATCCCCTTCTCCTCCTGCCCTCAATCTTTCCTAGCATCAGGGTCTTTTGAAATGAGTCAGCTCTCCGCATCAGATGGCCAAAGTTTTGGAGTTTCAGCTTCAACATCAGCCCTTCCAGTGGACACCCAGGACTGATCTCCCTTAGTATAGACTGGTTTGATCTCCTTGCAGTCCAAGGGACTCTCAAAAGTCTTCTCCAACACCACAGTTCAAAAGCATCAGTTCTTTGGTGCTCAGCTTTCTTTATAGTCCAACTCTCACATCCATACATGACTACTGGAAATCAACTATACTTCAATTAAAAATCTAAAAATTATAAAAAGACAAAATTTACAAAATGAGACAGGTAGCAGTAAAAAAAAAAAAAAGTAAGCTGGAAGACTATGTGTTTGTAGCAAAACTCTACAGTAACTCCTATGATTCCCAGCTCTTGATATTCATACCCTGTGTGAGTCCCTTCTTGTTTAGGCTGAGTCTCGGACCTGTGGCTTGCTTTAAATCAGTAGAATTAGGCAAGGGTAATGGATATTTTGGCCATCATTATGTTTCATAGCATTGTGCCCTCTGCCATGCATAGAGACTAGCTACCTTGCCAGTCAAGGCCCCAGTTCTACAACCACAAGGAACTGAATCTGGCCAACAACCACATGAGCTTGAATGTGGATCCTTTCCTGATTCAACCTTGAGATGAGACCTCAGCCTCACCCAGCATTTTCTTGTAGCTTTGGGAGACTCTGAAGCAGAGGACCCAGTCATTCCATATCCAGACTTGTGCCCCACAGAAACCATGATATAACAATCATGCCTTGTTTTAAGCCTCTACTTTTGTTGTTATGTATCTATGCAGCAATAGATGATTAGTATGACATAGGAAAAAGGTAAGAAGGAAAAGACTGTAGAGACTAAACATGAAAACTACAGCTTCTTAAGAGCTGGGCAGTACCCTGTGAATTATAACAGCAAACTGCCAGCAAAGGTCTGGGGTCTATACCCTTGGGTTTGCAGTTTGCTTTCTTTTATAGTACTTACAAGTAGTCATGATTATAATAATGTAAATTTCCTTTTTTAAAAAAAAGGTTATATATTTATTTGTTTGGCCACTCTGGCTCTTAGTTGCGGCATGTGGAATCTTTAACTGCAGCATGAGAACTCTCAGGACAGGCAGATTCGTAACCCCTGGACCACCAGGGAAGCCCTTGGATTATTTTCTTTTTGTAATGTTTATTTTTATTTCTTTGGCTGCACTGAGTCTTAACTGTAGCCCGTGAACTCTTAGCTGTGGTATGTGGGGTCTAGTTCCCTGACCAGTGATCCAACCTGTGTCCCCTGCATTAGGAACATGGAGTCTAAGCCACTGGACCACCAGGGAAGTTCTGTAAAGTAAGTTTTCAAGTATTTGCTTGACTCCTATCTCTCCTAAATAGACTTTAAACTCACTAATACCAGCGAATAGTGGGGATGTGTCTTTCTTTTTTATTCTCCATTGTATCTCTAGGTTTAACACAGGAGGAGTAGTCACTCAAAAATACATCTATTTAAAATATTTGATGGATGAATAAAAGAATAAACTTCAGCAAGTTCCTGGGATCCTGTGTCTGAGGTCCAAAGTTGTATTGTAGGGACACCTGGCAGAGAACCCTGAGAATCTGGCTCTATGTACACACATGAGCACTTACATTATTTCCTAGAGAAGAGCCATTTTTATCAGGTCCAGGAAGATCTTGTTGAACTCTGCTGCTGCTGCTAATCACTTCAGTCGTGTCCGACTCTGTGCAACCCCATAGACGGCAGCCCACCAGGCTCCCCTGTCCCTGGGATTCTCCAGGTAAGAACTCTAGTCCATTGCAATTGAAAGACAACCTCACTATGATTTTCTTTGTTCACCCCATCTCACCTAACTTTCAACATGAGATGCATTTCTCCACTAAGTATTGTCTTCTGTCTTCTCAATGTTGAAAAGCAAAATATTAAACTATAGAACACTACTTTATGAATCATTCTTCATACTCTTTGCTCTGGTGGCGTGTGTGTGACCTGCCCTGTCACTGTTTAGATTCCCCAGACAGATTGTTCCATCAGGGTTTTAGGAAAATTGGCATCAAATCTGCAAAGACAGGCTTTTACTCATTTCCAAATTCCCACATGCCAGCTTTTCACATCATTTTCTCTCCCAAAGTGTATTCTGAGAATTCTCACCATTCTGTCCTCTAATTTCTACCTCTTTGATATTGTATTATCTGTTGTCTATTCAATTTTTTCCTTCTATTTCACTATCTGCAGATCTTAGCACCTTTATTTTTTCTCTTTGATTACCAATGATGCCATCTCTAGTAGTTATATTGGAGTGTAATTTATACAACACTATCAGAAAATTCAGAGTAAGTCTAATGCTCATTCAGAATAATCTTTTTTTTTCAATACTACCAAAGTAATATGCAGTAAGACATGTAGATAAGAAACATCGTAAGAAAAAGGAAAAAGTCCAACCATCAAGGAATAACCTATGGAAACATCATAGTAATTTCCTTCCAATATTGCCTTATGGTAAATAAGAAAGAAAACTGAACTAATCCATTCTTCTTTTCAGAAATATGGCAGTATGAAAAAGTGAAAGTGTTAGTCCTCAGTCATGTCGGACTTTTTGTAACCCCGTGGACTGTAGCCCATCAGGCTCCTCTATCCATGGAATTCTCTAGTCAAGAATACTGGAATGGGTAGCCATTCCCTTCTCTGGGGCTCTTACCGACCCAAGTTTGGAACGACTCTTTACCCACTGAGGTACCGGAGAAACCCCCAAAGAGTAACCTGTACCCTGACCAAGAATTGAACCCAAGCCACAGTGATGAGATATCCAAGAAAGTTTCAACCAGGACCAATACCTAAAAATGCTACATAGAAAATTTTGTGAAAACCTTTTTTTATATAGCAAAGCTAATCTGTCAGTGAAGGAAGAGAAAGATCGGAGGTTACAGATGACAAGGGAGCATAAATCTGGAGTTGTAACTGTGCCTTGAAGTCAGCATTTGCCCTAAGGGAACTGCTGACCCCACGGCCTAAGGCTTCGATTTCCATGATGCCTGAGCAAGATGGGAGAAAAAAAAGAGAGAAGGGGCAGGATTGGGCTCTTACACCTGACCAGGAGCTTCAGAGCACGGTACCTTTTTTGGTTGAATTTGGAAAAATTGATTCTGCAGAGGAAACAGTGGGCAACGTATGTCTTTTTAGCCCCTGGTGCTCGGTGAAATGAAAACAGACAAAAAAATTGAGATTTCCTATCTATAAATTCTACATTCAGAAGCAAACGTAGGTACTTTTTTGAAAAATATACTTTAAGTGCCATCTTTAAGTAATTTCAGAAAATCAGGTGTCAAAAGAGCACATGCTCAGATACAACAATGGACAAGGGTCAACAGAAAAATCAAACTGCAGAATCAGAGCTTAGAGATTGCAGGTCTTTGAATTGTCCAGTATAATAAACAAACTAGGAGTGTTACATATGTTTAAAAATTTTAAAGAGGGCATTAAAGATTGATAAGGGGATTTCAAGATTTTCAAAACTGATGAAGCATATTTCTAAAAGAACAAAATCGAATTCTAGAAATTAAACAAAAAATATAATAAAAACTCAGTGGATGAGACAAAGAAAAAGTAAACTGAAATATAAGAGCTGAAGAATTGATAAAATACTGGGCCTAGAGACCTAAATTGTGAAAGACAGGCTAAGGAACATGCAGGATAGCTTGAGAAGGTTTAATGAACATTAGTTCATAGTCCCAGAAAGAAAGAATAGCATAAAATTTGTATCTGAAGAAATAATGAATAAGAATATTTCAGAATTTATAAAAAGACTCCATTTCTCAGAAGGTTCAAAAGAACTTAGGCAGTCTAAATAGAAACATACCCATACCCAACCAACTACATTATACTAAAATTGCAGAATACTAAGGACAAAAGGAAGATTTTAAAAACAAAAAAATTAATTGGAATGAAAAGGAAGACATCATGGAACAAAAATTAAACTGACATTTTGACAACGATGAAAAGTAGAACATAATTATCTTTAATGTACTGAGAAAAAATGACTAACAACATGGAATTCCACGTCTAGCAAAAAATATTTCCTATGAGTAAGGGTAAAATAATGACATTTTAAGACAAAAAAGAAACAGTTAAAAATGAACTGACACTAAAGGAACAGCTAATGAATGTTATTCACGAAGAAAAAAATGACCTCAGAAAGAAGATGTGAGCTCCAAGAAAAAATGTGAAAAAGAAAATGTAAACTTTTGGTAAATATTATACACACCAATAATAATATCTGATAACAAACATGTTATATAACCAGCAACATTTTTAAAGAAAATTATTGTTTTTTTCTTTTGGGAGAGGACAGAGGGAGGGTGGGTAAAGGTACCAAGATGGAAACAAATGTCCGGGAGGGAAGAGACATGGGTGTACCTATTGCTGATTCTTGTTGGTGTATGACAGAAAACCACAAAATTGTGTAAAGCAATTATCCTTCAATTAAAAATTTTTTTTAAAAAAGAAAGAAATGACTGGGCAAAAAATTAGTATATGTGTGAAGAGTACTGTTATAAAATGTTCTTGCTGCCTTGGTGAAAAAGTAAAGATATCAATAAACCTCAGATTTTCTTGAGTTAAATAGACAACTGAACATTTCTAGAGTACCCATTAAAAGTAAAGAAATAGAATAGAAGTTGTGCACATGATTTCAAAATTAAGAGAGAAAAGCAAATTATTTGGGGAAAGCTCAATGCAAAGCAATGGAAGAAAGAATAACGAAAAGGAAGCATAAAAATCAGTATAAATGAGAGGATAGAAATAATCCAAATGTGTTAGGAGTCATGGTCAAGGCACATTAACTAAACTGTCCTGTTTAAATTTTTCAGATTATATTTAAAAATATATATACCCTAATGTAGAGAAAAGATGAATATAAAATGATAGGAAAATACATATTGGCCGATGGAAACCAAACAGAAACAGTTAAACTATATTAATATCCTGGTGGCTTAGTGGGTAAAGAATCTGCCTGCAATGTGGGAGATCTGGGTTCGATCCCTAGGTTGGGAAGATCCCCTGGAGAAGGGAGCGGCTACCCACTCCAGTATTCTGGTTTGGAGAATTCCATGGACTGTATAGTTCATGGGGTCACAAAGAGTCGTAAAAAATATACAGATCTAATTTGTTTGTAAATTAAAGGCATACTGCAAAATTAATAACTAAAATTTTAAAGTACATATAGTTGAATAATGAATTACAACTTAAGAGAATGTGTACAGTGAATCTAATGTGGTAATATTTAAAATAGCAGCTAAAATATGTTAGGAATATCCTAACAAAAGATGTTTAAGGCTTTTATTGAAGAAAACTCTAAAGATTTATATTTAAAGATAGTAAAGGGGACCAAATTAAATGAAAAAACTTGTGATTTTCATGGGTAGGAAAGCACAATGTCATATAGGCATCTGTTTTTCCAAATTGATCCATATACAAGCAGTAAAATAAATGAAGGCAAATGAACTTCAGTTCCATGATTCAGTGTGGGTTAATTTCAAATGTATGCTATGTGGGAAAAAAGAAGAAAAGAAAGAAAAGCTAATCTTAGAAAAAGATATACAGGATGATTAGATTTATTTTATAAGTGGGCAAAATAAAATATTGTTTAGGCATACATACATATGAGGTAATGTTTTAAAGAACAAAATGATTAATATAAAAGTTAAGAGAAAAGCTACCTCAGGGAGGAGAGAGAAGAGGGAAAGTTTGAGAAAGAGTCTTTGTAGTACTGAGATTTTTCAGGTGGCGCAGTGGTAAAGAGCATGCTTGCCAAGTCAGGAGACTCAGGAGAGGCAGGTTCAATACCTGGGTCAGGAAGATCATCTGGAGAAGGAGGTGGCAACCCCTCTCCAGTATTTTTGCCTGAGAATCCCATGGACAGAGGAGCCTGGCAGGCTACAGTACATAGGGTCACAAAGAGTTGGACATGGCTGAGCACGCATGCATGTATGTTCAGGGAGGAGAGAGAAGAGGGAAAGTTTGAGAAAGAGTCTTTGTAGTACTGAGATTTTTCAGGTGGCGCAGTGGTAAAGAGCATGCTTGCCAAGTCAGGAGACTCAGGAGAGGCAGGTTCAATACCTGGGTCAGGAAGATCCCCTGGAGAAGGAAATGGCAACCCCTCTCCAGTATTTTTGCCTGGAGAATCCCATGGACAGTGGAGCCTGGCAGGCTACAGTACATAGGGTCACAAAGAGTTGGACATGGCTGAGCACGCATGCATGTATGCACGCATTTTGTAATGTTATATTTCTTAGGCTGGTTGGGATGTATACAGATGTTAGGTTTTGTTTTCTTAAAATGCCAGAAACATGTTTAAAGAAAATTATACGTCTCATTTTGGGAATTATAAACCTTCATCCTAAATATAGAATTCTTAGAATATCAATTGTACATAAAATGTTTAAAACAGGTTACCATAATCCAGCTAGTGAGTCCTGTACCTCATGACTGTAGTAAAATGTTGCTGCTCAGTTTCCATGGGAGACGGTCTTCTTTTTCTATTGCCTTTTTGTATCATCGCCTTGCAGAAGTGAATGGGTCCTGTCACCTCTAGATCTCGCATTTTGTTTTTCTCATCTGCTTAGCATCTGCCTGTGTCTCTGATGATTTCTGCTGAACACATGACTCATTTACCCACGCTTTCAAATGGCTCTTGGGTCAATTTCCCTTTTCAGATTTTAAGCAACTGGAAATAAGAAAAGATAGAAAGAGGAGCTATACAAAGGAGGGAAGAGTAGGAACACAGGAAAGCCCGTGGATTCCCACTTCTCTTCCTTCGTGTCCGAGGTTACAGTCAGGGAAGACTCTGACCCCACAGCTTAGACCAAGTCAGATTTTCCTGGCGTGTCCTTGTAGGATTCCACATTCCCCTACCCACACTGGCACATCATATTTTATTATCATCGCCCAGTGCCTCTCCTCACCCACTAAACCACCTGCACAGTGAAGTGAGGAGCAAGTTTGCCTTCTTCTGCATTGTATTTCCAGTGCCTCATTCGGTGTTTGGCAAAGAGCGGGTCTTCAATACATGTTTGTTGAATGAATGAATGGACAAGAGAGATGCTCCCAAGCTTCATCAGCAAGTATATACGTCATTACGGCAGCCTCAGAAGAACACAGCGGCCCCTGTCCTTTGCGTCCCCTCCTTCTTCTCTGCTCTTAGCACTATACTTGTTAGTTAAATGAAAGTCTTTTGTTTGTTTTTAATTGAAGTGCAGTTGATTTATAATATCCTGTTAGTTTCATGTATACAGCGTTATAATTCGCAGATTTATATTTCATTTTTTGCAGATTTTATTCCATTCTGGGTTACTACAAGATAATGGCTATAATTCCCTGTGCAGCACAGTCTATCCTTGTTGCTTATCTATTTTATACATAGTAGTTTGTATCTGTTAATCCCATAACCCTAATTTGTCCCTTCCCCCTTCCCTCTCTCCACTGACAATCACAAATTTGTTTTATACATCTCTGAGTCTGTTTCTATTGTGTATATACACTCATTTATATTATATTTTTGATTCCACAGTAAGTGATAGCATATACTGGCTTTCTCTATCCAACTTATTTAACCAAGCATAGTATTCTCTAGACCCATCCACAATGTTGCAAATGGAAATATTTCATTCTTTGTGTGGCTAATATTCTTCTGCATGCACACGTGTGTGTGTGTATTGTTGTTGTTCATTGTTCAGTTGCCCAGTCATGTCTGTCTCTTTGCAACCCCATGGACTGCAGCACACCAGGCCTCCCTGGACCTCCCTGAAAGAGAAGTGGGTTCCCACTTCTCTTCCTTCGTGTCTGAGATGACAGTCACAGAAGACTCTGACCCCATAGCTTAGACCAAGTCAGATTTTCCTGGCGTGTCCTTGTAGGATTCCACATTCCCCTATCCACAGTGGCACATCATATTTTATTATTTATTATATTATTATTATATTATATTATTATATTTATTATATTATTATTACATTATTTATTATCTCCTAGAATTTGCCCAGTTCATGTCCATTACATCAGTGATGCCATCCAGCCATCTCATCCTCTTGCCCTCTTCCCCTTCTGCCCTCAGTCTTTCCCAGCATCAGGGACTTTTCCAGTGAATTGGCTGTTGGCATCAGGTGACCAAATTACTGGAGCTTCATCTTCAGCCTCAGGCCTTCTAATGAGTACTCAGCATTGAATTCCTTTAAGATTGACTATTTTATGTGTATTACAACTTCTTAAGTCAACCGTGTGTTAATGGGCATTTAGGTTGTTTTCATATCTTGAGTGAGTGAGTGAAGTCGCTCAGTCGTGTCCGACTCTTTGCGACCCCGTGGACTGTAATCTACTAGGCTTCTCTGTCCATGGGATTCTCCAGGCAAGAATACTGGAGTGGATTGCCATTTCCTTCTCCAGGGGATCTTCCCAACCCAGGGATCGAACCCGGGTCTCCCGCATTGGAGGCAGACGTTTTAACCTCTAAGTCACCAGGGAAGCCCTTTCATATCTTGGAATATTGTAAATAGTGCTGCTGTGAACATTGGGGTACATTTATCTTTCATATTAGCATCTTTATTTTTTCCACATGTATACCCAGAAATAGAATTGCTGAATCATATGGTAGCTCCATTTTTAATTTTTCAAGGAACTTCCAAACTGTTTTCAGTGGCTGCCCTAACTTACATTCCAACCAACAGTGTACTAGGTCCACTTTTCTCCCAACAGTACACTGGGTTCCCTTTTCTCCACACCCTCTCCAACATTTGTCATTTGTAGATTTTTTATGGTAGCCATTCTAATAGGTATGAGGTGATACTTCCTTGTGGTTTTGATTTTCATTTCTCTAATAATTAGTGATGGTGAGCATCTTTTCATGTGCCTATTGGTCATGTGTAAGTCTTCTTTGGAAAAATGTCTATTCAAGTCTTCAGCCCATTTTTTAATTGAATTGTTTAGGTTTTTAGATTGTTTGGGGTTGTAAGTGCTGCTGTATATTTTGGATGTTAACCCCTTGTCAGTTGCATCATTTGCAAATATTTTATCCCATAGGTTGTCTTTTAATTTTATTTATGATTTCCTTTGCTATGTCTTTAAATTTAATTAGGTCCCGTTTATTTATTTTTGCTTTTCTTTGACATTGGATCAGGAGACTGTTCTAAGAAAATATTACTACCGTTTATGTCCAAAAGCCTTCTGCCTATGTTCTCTTCACAGAGTTGTATGGCTTCAAGTCTTACACATAGGTCTAAATCATTTTGAGTTTACTTTTGTATCAGTTCAGTCACTCAGTCGTGTCTGACTCTTTGCAACCCCATGAACCACAGCACGCCAGGCCTCCCTGTCCATCACCAACTTCCAGAGTCCACCCAAACCCATGTCCATTGAGTCGCTGATGCCATCCAGCCATCTCATCCTCTGGCATCCCCTTCTCCTCCTGCCCTCAGTCTTTCCCAGCATCAGGGTCTTTTCAAATGAGTCAGCACTTCGCATCAGGTGACCAAAGTATTGGAGTTTCAACTTCTACATCAGTCCTTCCAATGAAAACCCAGGACTGATCTCCTTTAGGATGGACTGGTTGGATCTCCTTGCATTCCAGGGGACTCTCAAAAGTCTTCTCCAACACCACAGTTCAAAAGCATCAATTCTTCAGAGCTCAGCTTTCCTTGTAGTCCAACTCTCACATCCATACATGACCACTGGAAAAACCATTGCCTTTACTAGACGGACCTTTGTTGACAAAGTAATGTCTCTGCTTTTTAATATACTGTCTGGGTTGGTCATAACTTTCCTTCCAAGGAGTAAGCATCTTTTAATTTCATGGCTGCAATCACCATCTGCAGTAATTTTGCAGCCCAGAAAAATAAAGTCAGCCACTGTTTCCACTGTTTCCCCATCTATTTGGCATGAAGTGATGGGATCGGATGCCATGATCTTCGTTTTCTGAATGTTGAGCTTTAAGCCAACTTTTTCACTCTCCTCTTTCACTTTCATCAAGAGGCTCTTTAGTTCTTCTTCACTTTCTGCTGTAAGGGTGGTGTCATCAGCATATCTGAGGTTATTGATATTTCTCCTAGCAATCTTGATTCCAGCTTGTACTTCCTCCAACCCAGCGTTTCTCATGATGTACTCTGCATAGAAGTTAAATAAGCAGGGTGACAATATACAGCCTTATGTACTCCTTTTCCTATTTGGAACCAGTCTGTTGTTCTATGCCCAGTTCTAACTGTTGCTTCCTGACCTGCCTATAGGTTTCTCAAGAGGCAGGTCAGGTGGTCTGGTATTCCCCTCTCTTTCAGAATTTTCCACAGTTTATTGTGATCCACACAGCCAAAGCCTTTGACATAGTCAATAAAGCAGAAATAGTTGTTTTTCTGGAACTCTCTTGCTTTTTCGATGATCCAGCAGATGTTGGCAATTTGGTCTCTGGTTCCTCTGCCTTTTCTAAAACATCTGGAAGTTCACATTTCATGTATTGCTGAAGCCTGGCTTGGAGAATTTTAAGCATTACTTTACTAGCGTGTGACATGAGTGCAAATGTATGGTAGTTTGAGCATTCTTTGGCATCGCCTTTCTTGGGATTGGAATGAAAACTTTTGTATGTGGTGTGACAAATATTCTAATCTCATTGTTTTATTTGTAGCTGTCCAGTTTTTCCAGCACCACTTGTTGAAGAGGCTGCCTTTTCTCCATTGTATATTCTCATCTCCTTTTTCATAGACAAATTGACCATAAGTGCACCTGGGTTTATTTTCAGGCTCTGTATTCTGTGCCGTTGATCAATTTGTCTGTTTTTGTGCCAATACCACCCTGTTTTGATTACTGTAGCTTTGTAGTATTTTCTGATGTCTAAGAGGGTTATTCTTCCAGCTTTGTTCTTTTGTTTCAGTATTGCTTTGTCAATTTGGGTCTTTTGTAGTTGCATATAAATTTTAGGATTATTTCTTCTAGTTTTGTGAAAAATGTCCTGAGTATTTTGATAGAGGTTGCATTAAGTCTTTAGATTGCTTTGGGTAGTATGGCCATTTAAACAATATTAACTCTTCCAATCCAAGAACATGGGGTATCTTTCCATTTCTTTGCATCTTCAATCTCTTTCATCAATATTTTACAGTACTCAGAGTTGAATTAATTTGTGTCCAGCCCATTCTCAGGTCAAAAGCTCACATTAAAGTTTTTATCATGTGTCTTTATGGTTCATCAAGACTAGGTAATTTAGGAGGAATAATTATTGCCATTGAGTCTTCTGTTAATTTCTTTTTTTGTCTTTTATCATTCAAGGGCATTTTTTTTCATGTCATATTCACCTGCTAGAATTAATATGTGTCAGAGATGGATTGTGAATTCTGCCATGTTTCACAATAGCTGTTTTTTGAAAGTTCTTTAAATAATGTGTTATTGACTAGGATTTAATCCTTATTTTTGCGAAATAAAATTGGAGAGACTTGGGTTTTTAATGGTGTAATTATAGTCAGGTTTGTCTCAATCTTTAATTGATTTTCATAAAACTGTGGTGTGTGCTTGCTCCAGCTACAGGCCGAGCTTTTCATTTTAGCCTTTGCCATTATTAGTGTAGAAATATAGAGGTATGGGATATTGGTAAAGAACCCACCTGCCAATGCAAGAGATGTAGGGATACAGTTTCAATCCTTGGGTTGGGAAGATCCCCTGGAGAAGGAAATGGCAACCCACTCCAGTATTCTTGCCTGGAGATCTCATGCACAGAAAAGCCTGGCTACAGTCTGTGGGGTCCCAAAATAGTCGGACACAACTGGGTGATTAAACAGCAACAGATAATACATTTAAAGCCCCAGATTTTGAGTCCCTCCAGATTAGATTCACAAATCTGCAGGTCCTAGCACACAGTACCAACACATAGTAGTTCAGTTCAGTCACTCAGTCGTGTCTGACTCTTTGCAAACCCATGGATTGCAGTATGCTAGGATTCCCTGTCCATCACCAACTCCCGGAGCTTGCTCAAACTCATGTCCATCGAGTCCGTGATGCCATCCAACCCTCTCATCCTCTGTCATTCCCCTTCTCCTCCTGCCTTCAGTCTTTCCCATCATATGGGCCATTTCAAATGAGTCAGTTCTTCGCATCAGGTGGTCAAAGCATTGGAGTTTTTGCTTCAGCATCAGTCCTTCCAGTGACTATTCAGGACTGATTTCCTTTAGGATGGACTGGTTGGATCTCCTTGCAGTTCAAAGGACTCTCAAGAGTCTTCTCCAACACCACAGTTCAAAAGCATCAATTCTTCGGCACTCGGCTTTCTTTTTAGTCCAACTCTCACATCCATACCTGACTACTGGAAAAACTGTACCTTTGACTATATGGACCTTTGTTGGCAAAGTAATGTCTCTGCTTTTTAATATGCTGTCTAGGTTGGTGATAGCTTTTCTTCCAAGGAAAAAGCATCTTTTAATTTCATGGCTGCAATCACCATCTGCAGGGATTTGGGAGCCCAAGAAAACATAGTCCGTCACTGTTTCCATTGTTTCCCCATCTATTTGCCTTGAAGTGGTGGGACTGGATGCCATGATTTTAGTTTTTTGAGTGTTGAGTTTTAAGCTAACTTTTTCACTCTCTTCTTTCACCTTCATCACAAGGCTCTTTAGTTCCTCTTTGCTTTCTGCTATAAGGGTGGTGTCATCTGATATCTGAAGTTATTGATATTTCTCCCTGCAAGTTTCCATTCCAGCTTGTGCTTCATCCGGCCTGGCATTTTGCATGATGTATTCTGCATGTAAGTTAAATAAGCAAGGTGACAATATACATTGACTGTATACTGACTGACATACTCCTTTCCCAATTTGGAACCAGTCTGTTGCTCTATGTCTTGTTCTAACTGTTGCTTCTTAACTTGTATACAGATTTCTCAGAAAGTATGTGAGGTGGTCTGGTATTCCCAACTCTTTTAAGAATTTTCCAGTTTATTGTGAGCCACACACTCAAAGGCTTTAGCATAGTGTAGTCATTGAAGCAGAAGTAGATGTTTTTCTGGAATTCTCTGGCATTTTCTATGATCCAATATATGTTGGCAATTTGATCTCTGATTCCTCTGCCTTTTCTAGTCATTTATTAAATGTTAGTCAAATGAATGAATGAGTGTATGCTTTGGAAAACTCTAGAAAAATCATGAAAATAAATAAATTTTGTGCACAATCATCAAAGAATAAAAATATCTACAGGCTTTTATTTACAATCTTTACATTAAGCATGCACAACAGTGTACATGTTTAAATATTTGTAAATATTTTAAATTTACAAAACAAAATGAGGCTTTTGCAATCCTCAATCAGAGATTTTCCTCAAATGGATAGTATTAGCAAATTAGGCATGTCCTAAAGACTCTTCTTAATAAATTACTGATATCTGCATTCAGCTGGATTGAAAAAGTACTAATAACCAAATCATTTCTATTGTGAAACTCTGCGTAAAAAAATTAATCCACAACCAAGTTGCCAACTGTTGTTACAAGCTTTAAGACGTCTAGAGAATGTTTCATTTTATGTTAATATGCACACGTGAAGAATATTTTTCAGGTTATCTGACATATGCTGAATTTCTAAACTGATGACTGAGGCAGGAAGAAACTGGAGGTAATTTTTTTTACACCTGAGAGAAAAAACAAGACAGAGTTTGTTGTTTTTTTCCTCTTTCTCCCCTGGGTGACATCTGACAAGTAACAAAAAATGTGTCTCACTTTGCAAAACTGAGCAGTGTCTACAAGGAAAAGCACAGAAGGGTAAACGTTGGTTTGCTAGGAAACAAGGAAGCCTGCATTCTTCCAAACTAGAACTTGCAGATATGTCTGTACCTAGAGGTTAGGGCCACCTTGCCAACTTCGCTAGCTATGACAGAAGTGACAGAGAAAGATCATCATAACCCTGCAGCTTATATTTTCTGTCCTGGAATCTGTTTTGTGTTATTACTTTGAGGTTTTTTTTTTTTTAAATGGTGTTGTGTTTTGCTATTTTCTACTCTCACTACGATCCTTGAAAATTTATGAAGGACAACCACTGCATACTCATAAATTATTAGAAGGTAGAAAAATTATTTTTCTTTAAATATATCAACAAGAGTTCTGTCTTTTTCAAGTTATTCTGAGAGGCTATGAGCTTATGCTGGTTTTGGTGCCATTGTCCAGGGTGCATTTGCAGCTGCCCAGTGGGAATCTTTTTGGATTCTCTGCAACACTGTTTTGAACCTTTTTGAGGGTAGCAATGCTTTATCCTTTGAGAGTGTGTTTGATTTGGTATAAACAGTCCGAAGTCATTCAGAACTAAAGGACATGAACCAGGTGAGTGGTCAAGTTGCATAACAGTTTTTCATCCAAAGCTGAGATGGACTGCTGATATGTCCTAGCACTTGGGAGCTTTCTACACCAGAAAAGGAAGCAGAATAGAAGTGGGTCTGAAATTGCAGTTTTCTTTCTTTTATTTTCCAAGATGCATGGCTTGTGGAATCTTTAGTTCCCCAGTGTTAATCGCTCAATCATGCCTGATTCTTTGCAATAATATGCACTGTATAGCCCACCAGGATCCTCTGTCAATGAAATTCTCCAGGCAAGAATACTGGAGTGGGTTGCCAATTCCTTCTCCAGGGTATCTTCTTGAGCTAGAGACTGAACCCGGGTTTCCTGCATTGCAATCAGATTCTTTACCACTGAGCCACCAGGGAAGCCCTCTTAGTTCCCCAACCAGGGATGAAACCTGGAATCTCAGCAGTGAAAACATCCTAACCACTAGGGTGCCAGGAAAGTCCCAGAAATTGAGGTTTTCTAATGTGACTGCTAGACGGGGTGTCAACACAATTTCAAAAATATCCACATCCCAGGAATGTTTGCAGCATTGAAATCAGTATCTAACTTACCATGAAGAATGCTTTTAAGGGAATGTTCATGTATGCCTTTTTAATAAATCTTTTTTAAGCAAAAATCATATAGTGCTAACCATTTCTTATCCTACAAATTTCACCAATATTAGTTCATTAAGCTACATAACTCTAGGAGGTCTATACTGTCATTAACTCCATTTTACAGATGAGAAAACTGAAGTCAAATAACTTATTCAAGGTCAAACCACAAGCACTGTGTTTCAGTGATCTCCCACTCAAGTTCAGCTCCAGAGCATTTAGTATGCTTCTATGTGGCATTGATTTTACTGTTTAATGGCTATGCCTCCTATGTAGCATGAATTCCTAGGGTGAACCTCTGCCTCCCAATTCATGCTCTTTCCCCAATCTGGGTGTATCAGACAAGTTCCATCAAGAAAATGGGTACTTCAAGCCAGGAGATTTAATATAGAGTATCAGGAGATTCCAAAACATTAGAAGAGCCCATAAATGCAGAAGAGGAAGGGCTCTGGAAGTCTTCAGGAAACTGGGAACCTGCAGACATGCCAGCAGTCTGTGGCTGCCTCCACACGGCACATTGCACATGTGCCAAAGCACACTTGACTTTTGCATCGACTGGAAGAACACAAAGATATACACAAGTATATCCTCCAAGGTCTGATTGGAGGACTTCTAACCAGCAGTCTTGCTAGTAAACATTCTGGAAAGTGTAGCTCCCATTATATAGCTCCTGCCTGACAAGGGAGAACATAGAAGGGAGCAGTGATCTCGTTGCTGACAGGCCGGCTAGAAGTCAGGGAAAGTTTGTTCTAAAACAATCGATATTATGGCTCACTAAGCAGGCCAGATAATGAAAGGTCTATACGTTAGCCTCAGTGTCAGAGAATCAATATTTATTAGTTATTTGTCCTGGACCAGCAATGGAACAGGTGCCATGGGAGATGTTAGATTTACAACCACCTTCCATATTTTAATATTGATTTGACTATAAGTCTGGGATGGCCAATTCCTCCCTCTTTAAATTCAATAGAAAATCGTGTGAGTCCTGATCTTAAGCAGGAGTGAATAAATAGAACGGAAAGAAAAATGGAAACATGTAAATTGGTTTTTCTCTTCCCTTATTCTCTGTGTGACTGCTTTCAAGCCACATTTTTCAAAGTGCTATTTCTCATATTTAAAAGCACAGGAAAGTGGCAAAGGGAAATGCCTGTTTTTACCAGCTTTTAAAGAGTATGGAAGTTAAAGCTTTAAGTATTTATGGTTTTAATTTTAGGCTCAGATGCAATACAGTGACCTAGAAAGGCTAATGCTTCATGGTATAAAAGTTTGAAAAATATTCAGCTGAATGAATATTCAGCTGGGGAACTTCCTTTGGAGACGGAAAAATTCATTTGTTAAATTACACACTCTCTGATTTTATTTGGAAAGTCATTCACTAGGGTAAATATATATATCAGCAACCTAGACTCCAAGTTTTGCTAAACACCCACCTAATCCTTCTTCCAAATTACATTGCATGGGTTGTAATGCAGGAAACATGACATGGTAATAATGTAAATCCAACATACTAGTTTCAATTTGTTACAATGTTTCAATTGTTGTTACAATGTCCAGGGAGATTATATAATGACATTAGCGAGACAATTGAAATGTTTCTATGTATTTCTCTATATTTTCATTAATGACTTTCTTTGTGGTCACTCATGAGATTCAAGACAGAAAGATCTTGAAAGAGCTGTGGTCAAATCCATCTCTACACTGGATGAGAGACCTTTGCAGAAATAAAACAATTATGGTTGTTATCATAGTTTACATCTGTGTAATGGCAGTGCTTTCATGTTCTGTCACTGTTCCTTACAACATGTCTAGTTCAAAGGAATGGTATCTAAATCACATTAAGTTCCATTGGTTGTAGAATTCCAAGTGAGGTTAAGAAAAGTATAGAGTTTCTCATCAAATCAGAGACAAAAGATCAGTTTCAGAGGGAGACAGACTTCAGGAGAGCTCATTTAAAAAAAACAGGAAGAAATAAATAAATAACAGGTACAACTCTGTTGAGTCTATTGAACACCATGTACTTCCCTGAGAACTTGAGCCTTTATGAACTCATTTATCCTCCCATCAACCTCTGCAGGTACATTTATTTATAGCTCTGCTTTAGAGATGGGGAAGCAGAGAAACAAAAGAGGTAAACAACTGGTCCAAGATCACAGAGCTGATAAAGGGCCAGCCTTACTCCATATGCCTCACGTTGAGTCTCTTGATAAAAGCAGAATCAGAAGAATGAAACAGAAGTTTGCCCTGCAGTAGAATCAGACTATACTCCCCACTACAGCTCACAGAGGCTGTTCACCCAACTGGGTCAATCCTTTTCCTTTGGTTTTGGCAACTGTTTTAGCTCCAGATTCAGTGTCACTCTCTCCCCTGCTATTCATATTTAACTCTTGATTTTGATGTACCTGTAGGACAAGGTTCCCAAACATAGTTCTCCAACCAGTGACATCAATGCCACCTAATTCTCAGGCCCCACTCCAGATGAAAGTGAAAGTCACTCTGTTGTGTCCAGCTCTTTGCAACCCCATGAACTATGCAGTCCATGGAATTCTCCAGGCCAGAATACCGGAGTGTGTGGCTGTTCCTTTCTCCAGGGGATCTTCCCAACCCAGGGATCGAACCCAGATCTCCCACATTGAAGCATATTCTTTACCAGCTGAGCCACCAGGGATGCCCAAGAATACTGGAGTGGTTAACCTATCCCTTCTCCAGTGGATCTTCCTGACCCAGGATTCAAACTGGGGTCTTCTGCATTGCAGGTAGATTCTTTACCAGCTGAGCTACCAGGGAATTAACTGAATTAAAATTTCTGGGAGTGGGGCCCAGTCATACAAGCTGTAATAACCTCTCGATGGCATCTTAATACTGGTGAAATTTTGCAACCCCTGTGGGTGATCCACCTTCATGGCCTCTGAGTTCCCTGAATTCTTCTTAATTCCTGAATTCCTCTGAATTCTTCTTCCGGGTGAGCTTTCTCCACTTAGCCTCAGGCACTCCCTCCTATGGCCATTACCAAGTCCTTCCCCAGCGCACTTCTAAATCTCAGCATCATGCATTTGCTCTCTGAACACCACCTGTATCTTTCCATCTCACTCTTTCTTGTACCCTGAACTCTCCTTCTACCCCTCTGTAACCTCCAGCACACTGCTTCTACCAGCTTGCACTGTCCCTCATCCCCTCATAGCCCCTTTCTTCCTTGAAGAATGAAAGTGTTAGTTGCTCAGTTGTGTGCTTTTTGCAACCCATGAACTGTAGCGCACCAGGCTCTTCTGTCCATGGAATCTCCAGGCAAAAATACTGAAGTGAGTAGCCATTCCTTTCTCCAGGGGATCATCCTGACCCAGGATTCTAACCCAGGTCTCCTGCATTGCAGGCAGATTTTTTCCCATCTGAGTCACCAGGGAATCCCTCTTTCTTACCTAGCTTAAATTCCGTGATTAATTATTATAATCACTCTCTCAGGAAGACCCTCAACTCCCCGGTCCTTTCTCATGCAGCTGACCTAACCTGGTGAAATTATAGTCATGGTTAAATCTAATTCTGCCTACTCTGCACCTGTGTTGCAGAACGTGCTCGAACAAAAATACAAAAGCAAACTGACTCTTCTCTCTTTAAATTTGTGGCCATGCATACCTGAAGTTGGTTCTGATGCTGCCTGGCCATCATCCCCAATCCAATTTCTGCCCCACTCACCGTCACCTAGATGACAATCACACCTTCTCATCTCTCCTCAAAGATCTAACACCTTCACCCCACTTTCACTTTCAACTCATGACCTCACTTTATGTTTCACTGAGAAATTAGGAACATTCAGCAGGAATTTCCTTGGATTTATCATCTGCCTTTTCACATCTGTAGCCAATGCTTTCCCTCTCTCCCTACTTGTTTCTAGAGTCAGTCCCTCTGCTTCTTCACTAGATTATTGCTACTCAAAGAGTGGTCCCTGGTCCAGCAGCAGTGATATCATCCCTGAAAGCTTCTGAGTCATACAGAATCCCAAGCACCATCATTCCACCAGATAACTCTTATACAGTCTCTGATGATGCCCATGCTGCCAAACTCAGGGGTTAATTCTCAGTCATCTTTCTCCACCAATAAGCAGTTGAGTTTCTCCTTTTTGAAGTATTTTGTCCACTGGCCTATCAGTTTTCT
Organism: Cephalophus harveyi; assembly: GCA_006410635.1. Classification (NCBI taxonomy): domain Eukaryota; kingdom Metazoa; phylum Chordata; class Mammalia; order Artiodactyla; family Bovidae; genus Cephalophus; species Cephalophus harveyi. Next base: position 638,744 of record SJYT01040594.1, on the reverse strand, counting down.
TTCTTTTTATTCCAGTGCCATTGCTGGCTTTTCAATCTCCTTTACAGGTTTCTTTTCTTTTTCCTATCTTCTTACACTGAGTGCCTTGGGCTCAATTCTTTGTCATCTTGTCCATATACATTCTTTTTTTCCTCAGTGATTTAATGCAGTCCTTGGATTTAAATACAAGCCATGTGCTGACAACTCCCAGATGTATATCTCCAGCCCTGATGTCTATCCTGAACTCAAGCATGTCCTGATGCTCATGTACCTAATAGCCATTTGGTACCTGAGAGACATCATAAACCCAACAGGTACAGAACAAAATCCTGACCATCCCCCAGAGACCTGCTCTACCTCCTGCCTTCCCTATCTAACAACAAATTTTCCATTAGGAAATAATGTTAATTTTATCTCCAAAATATGTCTAGACTCTCACTGCTTCTCACTCTCTCCACTGTTACCATGCTGGTCCAGGCCATCTTCATTTCTCATTGTGCTACTTGCTACTTTAGTAAGTTCTGAATGAGTCTGCCTGCTTCTATCTTGCCTCTTTACAGCCCATTATCAAAAAGCAGCCAGTACTTTCTACCCTCCTTATCTCTTCACTGGTTTTATTTTCTCCATAACATCTATCACTACCTAACATCATATGCTTTGTGTATACTTACTTATTGTCTATCTTCCACATTGCAATGTAACATCAAAGAGTGAGATTTCTTCTCTTTCTGTTGCTGCTATAGTCCAGCACCTATAGCATTCTTTTAAAACAACAGCCATAGCATGCTTTTCCTTGGCTCACAACCCTACAGTAGATTCTACTCAGAGGAAAATTGCAAGTTCTCCCAGTGGCTGCAAAGTATTGCATGACCTGGCTCCTTGATTACTCTGAGACTTCCTACAATTCCTATTGCCCACACTGCCCCAGACATATGGGCTTTTTTGCTATATTGTTTTTTAATCACACTATACTTGCCTTTGTCTAGAGCCTTCCCTAATTCCAGCTGTTCCCTCTGCCTGAAACGCTTTTCTACTTGATTCACTCACCTCCTTAGACTTACCTTGACTACTTCCAGGTTGAGACTGGAGTCCCTTTGAACAAACCCTCTCTATCTTCTACTTGTTTCCATCATATGCATATATTCTAACATACTAAATACTTTACTTATTTCTTATATGTGTGTTTAGTATCCCTTCTGTCTGGCTAGAACACCATCTGCAGAAGGACCTTTGGTTGACTCTTGTGTCCTAAGTGCTTCGAACAGTGTTTGGTACATGCCAATAGATGTTTAAGGAATAAATGGGTGGTTGAATAGTATGGAGGATGAATAGTATGCTTGTGCCTTGTAGATGCAACTTGAAAAAAACGCCAAAGAGGAGGAAAAAGTGTGTTACCTGAAAGCCAAGCCAGTTTTGGATTTACCATTACTACGTGTGAACATGGAAAAGTCACGAAAACTTTATCAGCTTCAGATTCCACGTCTATCAAGGGAGAATTGTGGTATCTATTTTGTCAGCTTTTTTTTTTTTTTTTTTTGAGATAATGTTTGAGAAAATGCTTGAAAAATGAAGTTTTTTATAAGTAGGCGTCCATATAAACTTATCTACACTAGAACACTTTTGAGAGTAGAAGAGGATATTCTTAATAATTATAACCAGAGTGACCAGTGAAAACCAGTAGATGGTCATCTTATATATATCAAATTCCTTTGAATTCACCTTCAGAATATACACCTAGAGTCTCATAATTTCCATCCCCACCACCGCTACTACCTTAGTCCAGGCCATCATCTTTTTTTCACCTGATCACAGCAATAGCCTTCTATCTTATCCTCTCTAGTTCCCTATAAAGTGTCTTCACCTGCTCACTCTGAGTCATGCCATTAAATATAAATCAGATCAAGTCACTCCTCTGCTTCAAATGGTCCAGGGGCTTTGCCTCTCCTCATGAGCTCAACTACTTAGCATAACCAAATGATCCATTTTATCATTGACCTTCCCTCCAGTGACTACTTCTCCTTCTTGCCCACCAGAGCTCCTGGCTATTTCTCCAACATGGCAAGCATGCTCCTACCTCAGGGCCTTTGCACTTACTATTTTCTCTGCCTGAAAGTCCTTTCTCTGTCTATTCACCTGTCTCCATCCCCCTCACCTCCCTGCTTAAACACCACTTTATCACCCATATAATAAAATGGTAAATCCTCTCTCTGAACCACAATGCCACCGGCACTTTCTTCTCCTTATCTCTTCACTAGTTTTGTTTTCCTCCATAGCATCTATCATTACCTAACATTGTATGCTTTTTATATACTTAAACATATTATCTGTCTTCCCCATTGGAATGTAATAGCAAAGAGTGAGAACTCTGCTTTTTCTGTTGCTACAGCCCAGCACCTAAAACCATGTCTAGCACCTAATCAGGAATCTGTACATTTGCTGAATAAATGAATAGATGAAAGAAACTGAAAGCATAATTAAATGCAAGTCAGATATGGGTCAACTCATATAAAGAAATCACAGCCAAGCTGGGGTATGCTGGTGCACTGGTCTTGATGAATTCCTCTCTAAATGTTTTCACAGTGTAAGGCCTCCCTTGATGTGATTTGGTATGTGGGGACGAGACTATTAAGACAGCCGTGGTGGTGAGGTAGACGAGAGGTGGCAGAAAGCACAGGGTGTGCCAGCTGGTGTTACTCCGCTTGAGTTCATGCAGATATTTGAACAATGCAAAGTGCCCCATGCCATATTCTCATTTTAAAAGAACCCAACATATGAATTCCTTCTCTAATTCCTTCTCTAACAAATCTCTTAATACAATGCAAAGTCACAAATGAAGAGGTAGCATAGGGATGATATACTTCTTGGTTGATTTCATAGTTTAATTTAGGTATTTAACCTAAGAACAGCCTTACACAGAAAGATTATGTGCAATACATGAGAACAACATAAAGGGGAATGACTTTAATTCTATGACAAGAGGCTTCTTTAAAAGATCTGGTTTCTAAATTTGTGACTCTATTACACAAAACAGCTTACTGGAAATGAAATAGTCACTTTAAATAACACTGAAAAAGCAGTTAAATGATATCTTTTTCACTGGAGTTACTTTGCATATGGACCTTGTTTAATTTTAGATTTAGGAAGAATGAAATAAAGACTTAGTTAAATAATACTGTGCATATCCAGTCATTTCAATTGTTTTATAAGATTTAGAAGTATGAGAATTTATTTAAAATCTCCCTTTTCAAAACTGACATAGATTTTACAGTCAAATACAAACAATACCCTTCACCAAAAGATGAAAATAACAGAATCAAAGTGAGTGAATATATAAATTTGGGGGTTGGGATAGTGGTAGATGGAGTAAAGAGATGTCACTTCAATATAATCCCAAATTTCTGAAGAAGAAGATATGGTTTCAGAAGTTTGAGGAGGCTATTTTAAAAGAAAGAATATTGAGAAGTAAACTAAAAATCATAGGGGTCAAGTTAAACTGTTTATATGTGCTTTAGCAAGTTAAGTCCGGAGAAGGCAACGGCACCCCACTCCAGTACTCTTGCCTGGAAAATCCCATGGACGGAGGAGCCTGGTAGGCTACAGGCCATGGGGTCGCAATGAGTCAGACGCAACTGAGCGACTTCACACCTACACACCTTCATACACAACTAGCCATGCACTTATACCAAAACATGCAAGTCCCTCGGAACCGTGTCTTTGTTTAGCTTTGCTTTGGCATCAAAACACCTATTGTATTGATGGTCATCTTAAGAAGTAGTTTTATAAAACTCAGCACTGGACATGTTGAAAGATACTGCTCTGAATACAGAGCACTACAGCATACCAACTACCCTTTAGGAAAAGGAATTTCTCAGGTGTCCAAAACAAACATATCAAAAAAGCTGTGCTTTCATCCTGTGAATGTTAATCCAGTCTCATAATTTACTGTATTTGTCCCTATATTCCAGCCCCTAGAAGTCTCCAAACCTAATTCTTACTCCACCTCTATCTCCCATCTTTGCCCTCTTTGTATTTTGTACCCTGACCCCGCCTACTATTCACCTTATTTTCCCTGCATTTATCTTCCTTGTGCTGTTATTTGTGCCTCTTTGAATCACTTCAAATGCAGTTTGAAGAGCAAGCCTGAAAATGAATTATCATTATTACTACATAGATTCAGCAAAGATGGAATATGCATGTTGACAGAGAGGTGCACTCTTCCAGTGTGTGTGAAATGTCACCAGTACCCACATTTGCCTAGCAAGCATTTTAGGGTCAAGAGCTAGAGATAACTGCTCGCTATACTTCCACCTCATAGCTCAGTTGCTAAATCATCTGCCTGCAATGCAGGAGACCCAGGTTCGATTCCTGGGTCGGGAAGATGCCCTGGAGAAGGGAATGGCAACCCACTCCAGTATTCTTGCCTGGAGAATCCCGTGGACAGAGGAGCCTGGCAGGCTACAGTCCATGGGATCGCAAGAGTCGGACATGACTTAGGAACTAAACCACCACCACCACATACTTCCACCTCTGAGTTCAGACACTCAGGTTTCTGCTCATTCAGTAGAGGTGTTCAGACTTTAGGCTTACATCCACAAACAGAAGGGAGACGACAAAATTTGAGAGTCAACCCTTAGATCTGACTTAGAAACAAATGGGAAAAGAACAGAGCCCACTTCAATACCATAGAGGTAAGGAGGAGCTCTGGAAACATAAAGACAAAAGAAAAAGGTGATATTCTGGTTTCCAATTTATAATTAATGATAAACCAAGGACTCCTGGAATAAGCCATCCAGTCTGGGCTTTCCGAGAGTCAACTGAATTATATACATTAACAGAAATACCTTCAAAGGGCCTCTCCCAGCACCTAGAATCCAATATTGGAGACTCTTTTGAACTAATATGAAAACACTCTTAGTGGGAAGGGCCTCTATTATGTGATCCTGTTGACTAATATAGTTAGTTAGCTTTCCCAAGTCCTTGCTGACATTAGCTGAATGGATTAAAAGAGTTTTGAGGAAAGTGAGGAAACAAAAGAAACAAGAGGTAATCTTAAGCATGGGGCTCTTCAGAGAAATGCTAGAGTGAGTGACATCTTTACGGGGAGAAGCTGATAAAGGAGAGAAATATTGAGTGCAGCTGTGATCCACTGAGCTTTTGGTGCCTTTGGAACATGTGAGCAAAGAGACTGGAAACCATTTGGTTATATGCGGCAGACACGCCAAAGAGTGCTCTGGAAATAAGTTTAGAAATGGTCAGTTTAAGGATCTGCTTTCAAGGGAGTGAAAGAGAGCATCTAGGGGTGGACAGACATTTAGGTAGAGGAGAAAGAGATCCAGAACTGGGTCCTGAGGGGTAGATGAACTGGCCAGAAAGAGAGACAGAAACCGGTGGGGATATACGGGAAGTCAAGGCCCAGCGCGTGTCATCTGTGACCTGGCTCCGTCCTCCCCGGGAGGACCCTGCGGCATATGTGAGGCTCTCAGAGGACCACTCGGAGGACACAGTGGACTCCTCAGCTCTGGGAGCCATGGAAGGAAGTGGTCTTGTCTGAGACAGAAAGGCCTTCAGAAAAGAAAAACATCAGGAGCAAAGGCATGTAGGTAAACTCTCTGCGAGCCAAGTTTATAAAAGTACAGACAGTCAGCCTTTGTTGGAGAATAAAATGTGAGAGGAAAGCAGAAGTGAGGAGAGACTCTTATTCACTTAGCAAACAAGGCTCAGCCTGGGCTCCACACCGTCCTAAGTATCCTCCATAGAGGAACACTGAATCCTCCTCGCAATCCCAGGAACACTGAATCCTCCTCGCAATCCCAGAAGCAGCAACGATGAGAATCCTCTTTACAGAGGAGGGAGTGGAGTTTAAGGAGAGGAGGTAGGTTGTGTGAAGTCTCCACCAGCAGCGGACAGAATGGGCCTCCTCACCCAGACAGTCTGGGTCCAGAGTTGATGTGCTTAACCACCTTACCCTGCAGCTTCCGCAACACGGAGCTAGGAGGAAAGAGGGAAATAGTAGGCACCCAAGAGCATGCTTCTTGAAGGAAGATTCTGTGTGGAGAATAATGCCAAAGGGTTAGGTGGGAGTGGTTCCCATGCTGCATGGAATTTGAGGCCCCTCTCGGGTTTTGTGGCACTACGTGGACTTCTGCAGTATTCAGTGTCCCTACATCATGTCACCTTCAGATCTCAATTTCCCCCTCAATGAAAGTCACCATGGAAACTTCCCTGATAACCAGCATCCAGTAGTTAACACTCCACGCTTCCATTGCAGGTGGCCTGGGTTTGATACCTGGTCAGATCTTACATGCTACAACTAAGACCCAGTGAAGCCAAAATAAATAAGCGGATAAAGGTTAAGCATACATCCTTAAAAATATCACCGTGATACTGGGAGGGTTTATGACCCACTACCTAGGAAAATTCCTTGGCCCCTTCCAGAGGAGCGTTATTACTATTCCTGCCATTGTTATGTCATGATTATGCTAATGATGCCTTTTATCAGCTTCAGGCCAAAAAAGGAACCTGTGCATTTATTCAGAGTACACAACCTAAATGAAAATGAGAACTTATTGTTTCTTCACATCCTACTTGGAGAATGTGCTTAAAAAGCAAATAGCATTTTAACAGCAAGTAAAAGAAGCATTTCATTGCTCTTCAAACAGTCATGCTTATACAATTACCTGCTTACCTCCATCTAAAATTATAACTAGGAGTGTACTCCTTTACTCATGCATTTAATTTGTGGCTTTTCAGCTGCTGTTTGACAAAACACTAGGCTTTCAATGTGCACCTTCGATCCTGTGTTTGGCCATCTGAAAAGACTTCTTTTTCCAAAGATGGAAAAACTCTATTAAAGAGAAAAGTCCCGAGTGTGTATCTATAACTTTCACTGGACCCTGGTGATATTTGCATGCATCATGGTAAGACCAACAAGCTGCCCAGTGACTGGGAACAAGGAGGCTGACTCCAGGGAGACCTGGGTGCAGCTTCTGCTCAATGGGGACACGGTGTGCTCAGCAGGACATGGCCAGACCTCACACTGCGGGACCTCAGGAGTTGATTAGTACAGAAAGTCAGTGTCAGATATAAACCGAAGTGCTCTTCATAAATCATGTGAGGTAAAGAAGCTGCCATTTCCAGTAGCCTGGCAAAAATCCCCTTAATGCACGTCAGCTGTCTGTCTTGCTCTCTAGGGCAAAATCATCAGATACTCAAAGCTCTCTCTCTCTTCCTCCCCGCCCCTCTCCAGCCTCTCTGTTTCTGGGTCTTTTAGCATTCCTCCTTGACAGAAATCACTAGGCCTAACCAGCTTCCCTGAATCCACACTGTGAAGAACTGGTGACCCGGCATTTACAGACTGACAGACCCAATTAAGTTTGGGCTAAAATCAATTCACACCAGTGTTATTTCAGCTTCAGGTTAAACCCCATTATGAACTGTCTCTCTGGAATACACATACACTTTTTTAAAGGTATTTTTTTCTAGATATCAGCAAAGAAATAAGAGGTCTTAGGAAGTTGTAGTGCAGAAGTTCCTGAGATCAGAGGAGACCACTTGAAGGCCTCCCACCAAGGGAAACCTGATTGACAGTTTAAGGACGACAGAGGTGTGTGGCTTCAAGGTGACAGTGTGGAATCTCCCCACAGGTAGAGAAGGAGAGGGTGATCTTCAGGAATTGCCTTCCAACCTCCTCCAGCTGATGAATAACTGTTTCAAGAAGTAATTGCTAAGGACCAAAAAGCCTGTCCTGTTCATTTACCATCCCCTCTTAGAACAACATCCTGCTTTATCCATGGTCCTGTGAGCACACAGCTTCCCAGCGGCCCTGCGTTTATGCAGAAGGAAAGCTTAACCCCTCCCTCATTGCACCATTGAAACTAATCTGTGTTCCCCTCTGTCAGCTTTTCCCATCACAGATATGAATGCCTTTAACCTCACATATCTAACATACTGATCTTTGTGTTTTTGGACTTGAGCCTTCCTTCTCTGATAATAAGAAATACGCTCTGCTGCTGCTGTTCAGACGCTAAGTCATGTCCGACTCTTTGTGACCCCATGGACGTAGCACACCAGGCTCCTCTGTCCATAGGATTTCCCAGGCAAGAATACTGGAGTGGCTTGCCACTTCCTTCTCCAGGATCTTCCCGGACCAAGGATTGAACCTGAGTCCCCTGCATTGGCAGGCAGATTCTTTACCACTGAGCCACCAGGGAAGCCCTGGTATCCATATTTCATACCTATTTTAAGGAAGTTTATGATAAGAAAGAGTGTTCCTAAAAGAGTATTGCCTTGCTGAATAGGAGTATTATAAGAATACTTATTTTTATATTGAGCAAGCAGTAGTGTCTAGCACTTTGGGAGTCCCCAGATAGATAAAAGCCACGTTTCCTTTCCTTACGGAGGTTTTATGAGCTTACCTTACCACACATGCATGGGTACATGCTAAGTTGCTTCAGTCATGTCCAACTCTTTGTGACCCTATGGACTGTGGCCTACCAGGCTCCTCTGTCCATGGAATTCTCCAAGCAAGAATACTGGAGTGGGTTGCCATGCCCTTCTCCAGGGGATCTTCCCTACCCAGGGATAGAACCCGTGTCTCTTACATCTTCTGCTTTGGCAGGTGTGTTCTTTACCACTAGTGCCCCCCGAGAAGCCCTACCACACATGGCACAAGGTTAATAAGTATTAGCTAGTTATTGTCAGCAATGTGTCCGATTAAACAGAAACAGGAAGCCTGATGTTATTACACTTAAGAGGAAAAAAAGGGTCAAATTACTCCTACTTTTGCCTGAATTCTCTAAAAAATGCAAAACAGACAGTGTGTCCTGAGGAATCCAAGTAAGTGCTTCCCTACGTCCCTGAATGTTTAACCATTTTTAAACAACCAGAGTAAAAAACAATATAGAAATTCATATTCAGATGTAGTTCCATGGAATGTTTTTATGGCAAACAAGGTATTAGAGCAGGCATACTCCACACTCCTTCCAAGTAGAAACAGGAAGCCTGATGTTATTACACTTAAGAGGAAAAAAAGGGTCAAATTACTCCTACTTTTGCCTGAATTCTCTAAAAAATGCAAAACAGACAGTGTGTCCTGAGGAATCCAAGTAAGTGCTTCCCTACGTCCCTAACTGAAAGGAAATTTGGAGTATAACATTACTCTTTATGAGTACACTAACTTCTTGATAATACTAATAGTTATAATATGAAAGCACAAATATTTCCAAGACCTTGCCTATGTATGTGAAGTTGCTAGCTTACTCTGAGCTGATGCAGAACTATCACTTAAAGTGTAAGTTTTGACAGCATCCCCACATATTTTCTAAGCATGCATAGCTCTCATGAATGTTTCATTTTGGGTTTTCTGCAAAGAAAATCTCCTAAAATGTTTTCTTTAGTGTATGCTGTAGACCCCTGGAAATACATAGAAATATGATGATCTAGTGACACTGATAGCTCAAATTTTGTAAGACTTGATGTTGCAGAGACTAAAAAGAAACCCCTTGGATAAATTCTACTTTAGGAATCAATGTCCCTATTACTGACTTTCTGTCAGATCCCAGACATCTATGCGCAAAGCGAAATTACTCAGATATGCTGAAAATGTATCCTTGGAATTATTTAGTATAGCTGAATGTTGAGGTGTAAAATATTGTCATATCTGCAGAACATCCGGCTTTGTTGCCCTTTCAAAGAGTGTGCCTCTGTGCTGACCCCAATGTGCTACTTCTCCTCCCACTCACTTCTTTCTCCTTTTTCCTTCTTTTCCATACACTTTAGAAAAATCATGCTATTTTCTGACAGTTGATGTAAGGACGCTGACCCAGCTTCCACCACAGGACGTGGAGGTGGATAGAATGCGTCAAAGCAAGTTTCTTACCTAAGATTACATTTTGTCACAGAAAAAGTAAATCTAAGTGGCTGCAGAAAAGCTATAGAAAAAAGAAAAAAAAGAGCGGGAGGCATTGCCCCATTGGCCTGACCTCTGACTCACCGATCTGTAAAGAGGGCAGGCTGCTCCCACTAGTGTGAAATAAAAGATACATGAGGGATGGAGCCGCAAACAGATACTTAGATGTGAACTGGGATCAAGCTGGCCAGTGCTGGCGTCCAGTTGTATACACACATAAATCATCTACAAAATAGCACCAAAGCCAGCAGGACCCACTCCCCAGGCCATGATTCAAATCCCTTCTAGCAGCTTAGAGTTCCTGTCTGGAAATTCACAGTTCCACATCTATGAACGTTTATGGCATCAGGGTGTCATAAACTAAAATGCAACGGTGATTTGTCATTGTTTCCGACATTTTACTGACTGCAAGAAGGGAAGGGATAAAGTTACTTATGTTTTCTTCAAGACAGGTAGATACTCAAAGTACTTGCAAGATTCAGGGAGTAAGGGTTACAGTGAACTGCTACAGAAGCATCCCTTTGGGCTTATCAGGTTCTCTTCCTTATTATGAATTTATTAATTATAAATGTAAAAAGTATAGAAGGGTAACTGCAGGTAGGTTCTTGATATTCAGTGACCTATTTGAATTCTGTTTACTTTTATATCTTCCTTCCCGGAGTTAAAATCCTTAGCTCAAATAAGCTTTTAATTTAAATTTATTTATTTTAATTGGAGGCTAATTACTTACAATATTGTATTGGTTCTGCCACACATCAACGTGAATCCGCCATGTTCCTCATCCTGAACCCCCCATCTGCCTCCCTCCCTGTACCATCCCTCCGGGTCATCCCAGTGCACCAGCCCCAAGGATCCTGTATCGAACCTTGACTGGCGATTCATTTCTTATATGATATTATACATATTTCCATGACATTCCCCAATAAGCTCTTAATTTTAATATGTAAATAGTCTTTTTTTACGTGGATTACTTTACTTGCGTCACCGTTTTTTTTCATTTTGTACTGATCATAAAGATGTTGCATATCAAGCTGCTTACATAGCATTTGATAGGAATTCACGATTTAAATTGCCTAGTTATTAGAATTGTGTTAAGTACCAATTCATAATTTTAAAAACAGCTTCATTCTAAATGTAGCTAAATTTAGAGCACTACTCTCCAAGAAGATTCTCTATATCCCAGATGTGGCTAGATTCAGCTCAAATCTTGTTTTCATTTATGAATTTCCACTCTAAAGTGGGAAGGCCATGATTGCTTATAATATTTTTCTCTCAACTACCATTATGATAAGTTCCTTATATTAGTACATTGCACATTGATTCACTCCTTCAACAGTAAAAACACATTTATTGGGTATCAACTGTACCAAGAACTATCTTAGCTCCTGGGAGAAAAAAGAATTTTAAAATTTGGTCCCTGTCCTCAAGGAACACAGCGTCAAGTAGAGTGGGCAGAAACGTATCAAGTCTAGGAATTTCTATGCACTAAGATAGACGCTCTAATGTGACATAGTGTAACATTATGTAGTACAATAGCTTAGGGTTGTACACAACGCATAGTGGTATAACAAAGATAGAAGACATCAGCTTTTCCAGGACTGGGAATGCTCAGGGAGATAACATTGTTTGGGGTAAATGCTAAAAAGGGGAGGTTAAATGGTAGACCTGTTACCCACTGGTATAATATAATCTAGATCAATGAAGACTATAGAAAAGGCTAAAAGTAACTTTAGATTTTCTTCCCTATTAGTTTGAAAGGGCTTTTTGTGAATTTCATCCCCAGCAGTAAGTCCCTTCCTTAAATAAGATCCACTTTAATTCAGAATTTCCTTAGATTTATTTTTTTCTCTTTCCTATTTATGGAAATAATTGTCAGTGCCAATTTTAGAAGCTATTTCTTGCTAAACTTGAAATGAAAATTTTTCACTCATCTTAGATAAGTAATGCTCTTTTCAAAATTATTTGGATAAGCTTTTTTTTTACTGCCAAAGGAGCAGTTTTTTAAAACTCAGTCACTAGGAAATCTTCCAGTGCATCTGTGCTTCAGTTCAGTTCAGTCACTCAGGTGTGTCTGACTCTTTGCAACCCCATGGATGCCAGGCTTCGCTATCCATATGTGCTTAGGTAAGCCAATATCCTGGAAAAACAGAACTACTGAATGAGGAAATCCCCTCTCACCTCACATGGACCACAAATTGTTTATATGAATAATGACAGACAAAACAAAACAAAAGATTTGAAAAACTAATACAGTGTATTCAGTTCAGTTCAGTCACTCAGTCGTGTCTGACTCTTTGTGACCTCATGGACTGCTGCAGCACACCAGTCCATCACCAACTCCCAGAGCTTGTTCAAACTCATGTCCATTGAGTTGGTGATGCCATTCAACCATTGCATCCTTAATCATCCCCTTCTCCTCCTGCCTTCAATCTTTCCCAGCATCAGGGTCTTTTCCAATGAGTCAGTTCTTAGCATCAGGTGGCCAAAGTATTGGAGCTTCAGCTTCAGCATCAGTCCTTCCAATGAATATTCAGGATTAATTTCCTTTAGGATTAACTGGTTTGATCTCCTTGCAGTATATTACCAAACAAGAATAAGAATTAAGAATTAAAATAAGAAGGAGGAGAGGAGGAGCAGGGAGAGAAGAGGCAATTGCTTTTTTGTTTTTTTAATGCACAAACCTAGTAGCAAGATGGAAGTTACCAATTTATAAACTCCAGTTCAAGTTATTTCCTCTTTAACCATAATATTACAGGAAAATTTACATAGAAATAGAAACCATATTTTAAAGTCCATGCTCACATTTTTCACTTTAGCAAACAACATTGCTTACATACTTTCATTTGCATATGGGAATAAAATATTTCTCCCCAAAACCAAGCCTGAGACAAGTTAAACCTTTAAATTGTGTTCCTGGTGAGACCTCATCTATGTGCAGAAAGGTCCCAGAACTACATGATTAGACCTGGGTACTGGGTTAGGTGGGCTTCCCAGGTAGCCCAGTTGGTAAAGGATTCACCTGCAATGCCGGCAACACGGGAGATGCAGGCTCTATCCCAGGCTGGAAAGATCCCCTGGAGAGGGCATGGCAACCCACTCCAGTAGTCTTGCCTGGAAAATCCCATAGACAGAGGAGCCTGGTAGGCTACAGTCCTTGGGGTTGCAAAGAGTCAGACATGACTGAAGTGACTGAACACACACACACGTACATACTGGGTTAGGTGATTCAGAGGAAGGCCATTCTGGGAAAGTAAACTTCAGATTGAAGGGGAATCTGGCCTCACAATAGCCACACTTAGGAAAAGAGACAAATAGGTAGGTTTGCAATCTCTGGTCAGGTCAATAGTTTTCCTACACATGAACATTGTTCATATATTTGATAAAATCCCAGTCCCGGGGAACCCCCCAACTCTTTGGGATTTGAGTTCATAATGACATTACAGACAAAGGCATGGGGGTGGAGTGGAGCATGGCTGAGGGCAAGCATAACCCTTCTGGCAGCAGTCTAGAAACTCAAGATTGCCAGGTCATAATCTGTAAGTCATTCTGTTCCCTCTCCAGAAAAGATGGTCCTGAGGAGGAGGTGATTGGCAAGGTGATTACCCATGTGTCTGTCCATCCATACCCCTGCCCCCATCACTCACCTCTGCTCTCATCCTAGAGTTCTGAACTTCTGTGTCCACCGGGGAAAAGGGAAGATCTAAGATGGTAATACCTGGTCTTGGTGGAATGTAGGGGCAAATGGATGCTCACCTATATTGTTGGTGCCTACTGGGCACTCATCCCTTTTTTTTTTTTTTTTTTGAGACTTGTATTGTTATTCTTTAATCATTTGAATGGCCCTTGATACAGAAGCTCTATTTCTGCTAGCAAAGGAGTTTCCAGGGAAGGTCCAGAAAGGGATCCCAAAGTTGATTCCGACTTGCATTCAGCTTAAGGGGCCTTAGCCGAGGGGACAATTCAAGGAGCTGCGTGAATTCCCTGCTTCGCGACAAAAGACAGCTCTTGATAACGGGCCCAGCTCCACGTGCTTGACTTAATGGCTGGGTTTAGTCCTCGCGACAACCTCACGCTCCTCTCTGCGTGGATTCGCGTCAGTACAAAGCTCATGCTCCTGAGCGCAGAGCAGGATGGCAGAGAGGTCGCTCCCCACGCCCACTGCCAGCGCCACGGATGCTACCTGGCAGCCTGAGCGCCCTTAGCTACTGTTGGTAGAGCTTTAGCAAAGGAATCCAGACATACTGCCCAGGCAGCTAATCTCAGCTCCCCTTGCCTTACCGTCCCTGTCGGGGGAGCCAGGGCTTCCCAGGGTGGCTCAGTGGTAAAGAATCTGCCTGCCAATGCAGGAGACGTAGGAGAAGGGCGTTCTATCCCTGGGAGGGAAAGAGCCCCTGGAGAAGGAAATGGCAACCCACCACATTATTCCTGCCCGGATGATCCCATGGACAGGGGAGTCTGGTGGGCTACAGTCCATGGGATCACAGAGAGTGGGACAGGGCTGAGCACGCAACACTCACGGGGAGCCAGGCTTGTGCTTCCCCTGCTGCGGGAGTGGTCCATATCAGAGACTGAAGCAGAAGTTATCTGAAGCCAGTGCTTCCATGCTTTATGAAAAGTTAACGTTACGGGAAGAACTGAACCACTTGTACTTGGTTGGGGGAGAGGGGTGGCTCAGAGGACACAGAGAGGGAAAGAAAAAAATCATAAAAATGTTTTAGTCTAAGTTATTTAGGGTAATATCAAATAATATGAAAGATAATGAAATTTATAAATTTTCCCAAAAAATCCATGGATTTTTCATCTCAATGCATATGAGATAAAAAAGGAAAAAAAGAAAAGGAGGAAGGAAGAAATCATTCACTTTTAAAGTGTAAAGATATTTAATCCAGTATTCTCTCCTTTGAAAAATGAAAACTCCAAAGCTTAGATTTATGAAATGTACTAAAAAAAGATGAGTCAGATATTTGTCTACATGGAATTAGACCCCAAGTCTCAGCCTTGGTAAAATGTTCTTCTCCTGCTCCTTTTTTTTTAATGAGATCCAGTTCTGACTTCTATACCATAGCATCTTATACCACGTAGATTAAAAAGTGGCTGTTTTATCTGTCACTCTTTATTCTTGACACAGATAATATTGGGTAAAGAGCTCAGGTAAATGTGAGTAGCATCACTGATTGTGAGCCGGAACTCATGGACAAAAGGACCAGCAGTGAATGAGAACCCTGCTAGTTCAGCATCCTGCAGAAAGAAACTAACACAGGGAGCCTCCTCATCCCCACAGAGAGCCCCTGCCCTCTCATAGTTCCTCCTTTTTCTCTTTTATTTTTTATTGAGGTGTTGTTGCTTTATAATATTTGCAGATGTACATTGTGATTCACATTTTTTAAAGTTTTGCTGCCATTTCTAGTCATTATATAATATCGGTTATATTCCTTATGCTGTATAATATATCCTGTGACTTACTCATTTTCTGCATAGCACTCTGTACCTCTTAATCCCATATCCCTATCTTCTCCTGCCCTCTTTCTGTCTCGCCACTGGTAACTACTAGCTTGTCCCCTTTATCAGTGAGTCTATTCCTTTTTTGTTATAGTCACTAGTTTGTTTTATTTTTTAGCTTCCATGTATAAGTGATATCATACAGTATATGTCTTTCTCCCTCTGACTTATTTCACTTAGCATAATACCCTTCAAGTCCATCCATGTTGTTTCAGATGGCATGATTTCATTCTTTTTTTGCGGCTGAGTATGCACACACCATACCTTCTTTCTCCATTCATCTGTTGATGGAGACTCAGGTTGTTTCCACATCTTGGCTATAATGCTGCTATGAATATCAGGTACATGTATTTTTTCAAACTTGTGTTTTCATTTTCTTTGGATATATACCCAAGACTAGAATTGCCAGATCATGTGGTAGTTCTATTTCTAGTTTTTTGAGGAACCTCCATAATTTTTTCCAGAGTGACTGCACCAGTTTACCATCCCACCAACAGTGTACAAGGTTCCCTTTACTCCACATCCTTGCCAATGTTCCAGTTGTCATTGGACAATGACACTGGCTTTCAGGGCTTCCCGGATGGCTCAGACGATAGAGAATCCTTCTGTAATACAGGAGACCCTGGTTCGATCCCTGGGTCCAGAAGATCCCCTGAGAAGGGAATGGCTACCCACCCTAGTGTTCTTGCCTAGAGAATGCCATGGACAGAGGAGCCTGGTGGGCTACAGTCCGTGGGATTGCAAAGAGTCGGACGTGACTGAGCAACTAAGCACACACACACTGGCTTGCTACCAAATCAATTTGAGTCTCAAGACTCCTATAACTGTGTAGATTTTAATGAACTAATTATACTAGTTATCAGATTTGGGTGCCAGACATTGCATGTGCTCGTGCTTTCCATGTATCACTTTTAACCCCACATCTACCCTGAAGCCAATATTATTTTCTCCACATTATAAATTAGAAAACTGAAGGTAGATTATTTTCCCAAAACTTGTTAATGATGGAGCTGAAATTCAAATTGAGATCTCTGTTCTTTCCACTGCATGCTATTATTTGCATTAGATAATAACATTATTTAACCTAGGAAATATAATCTGAGAATCTCAAAATATTAGAGCTGACGATCAGTGCTTCACGATGTGTAATTTGCATGTGAATCATTTGGGAACGGGCTAAAATGCAAGCTCTGATCCAAGAGATGTTGCATGGGGCCTGAGTCTCTGCCTTTCTAAAGAGATCCCAAGTCAAGCTGATGCTATCTGTCCAAAGTTCATACCCTGAACACAAATGCATAAGTTATCTTATAGATAGCTTAGTCTTTATGTGGGATTTAAGTTACAGAAAATCAGAGATTTGTCACATAGAAATAAAGGATAGTTATATCTCACTTTTTATCAAAGAAGTAGCTGTTTTCAAAAGTAGTCGTATCTCTTTAGCATGGTATATTGTATACCATATATGCACATACACATGTTTAACTGATAGACTTCATTTTAAAAACTGAAGTTTTCCACCCTCAGGCGAGATATCTGCCCCTTGGCCACTGTCAATTCAGAACTCACCTTTCTTCCTCACCTCTGGTGGTGACTTTCTGACCAATTCCCTGTCAAGGATTCTACACTATCACAGTTATAATATTGAAGGGAGGACGTCCTTCAGATGTCCTTTCCTAACATGAATGAGTTAAGCCCCAGGCCCCTTGAATGCAGCGTGGTGTTTTGTGTCCACTGGCCTTGACAGAAGGAGGGAGATGAGCCGGCGTCCAAGGCAGGGGTCCGGGAAGCCCCTCCCGCCCGCACCCAGATAGAAAAGCTGCCTGTGAGCAACAAACTGCTCATTAGTGCAGGACGCTGCGATAATCAATCCCCAGAACCTGTTCTTTGCTCAAGAGAAGAATCGACATTAAAGAGGCCTGTTCAACCGGGAGCGAGTTGGGAAACAAGCCATGATGAATTGTCCCTGAGACTGAAAGCACACTAAGAAGAAGTCCCGCATCTGACAGGAAGGAAAAAGAAAAGAAAACTGGACAGGTTTCTTGAGAAGGAAAGTGCTACTAAAAGCAAGGGAGAAGGTCACAAAAGCTTTTGAATTCCGAATCTTGTGGAGGTTGACACCGGTCCTGGGCTCTGAGAGATAGGATCTTGAACAATTTTAAGGAGCCATGATGCTTCTGGCTTTCTTTTAGGGTTACACTAAATCCAAAAGGGACTTGTCAGGTCCTTGAGGAACAGAATCTGTTTCCACCAGATGAGTTGTTGCCATAAATTAAAGGACTTTCCCTGGTGGCTCAGATGGTAAAGGATTTGCCTGCAATGCAGGAGAACTGAGTTTGATCCTTGGGTCAGAAAGATCCCTTGGAAAAGGAAATGGCAAGCCACTCCAGTGTTGTTGCCTGGAAAATCCCATGACAGAGGAACCTAGCAGGTTCAGTCCATGAGGTCACAACGAGTCGGACACGACTGAGCAACTAACACTTTCATGACCAAGAAAACAGAAAATACTAGGAAAATACCCTGCCAGTCATACCTAAACCTCTGTCTATATGTAGCTGCAGATATTCACCATAAAAACAATATATTAATAAATAGGAAGTAGGAAAATGATTCATCATAACTCACTCAACAAATATTCATTTAATGCCTTCTTTGTTCCAGATATTCTTCTTGGCAGTAGGGATACAGCAATAAACCAGTCTCTTGCCTTATGAAGCTTAGATGCTGTGGAAGGAAACCCCACTCTCAGTAAAAAAAACCATATATAATATGATGTCTGGTTACAAGTACTGTACAGAAAAACAAATCAAGATAAAGAAAAGAAGCTGAACTGATGGGTAGTGCTGTTTTACATAGAATGGTTGGAGGAATTTTCTCTTAGGAGGCAACATTTGAGTAGAGATTTGAATTGAGTAAAAGGAAAGAAAAAAAAACTTAGAGGTAAAGGCTTGTATTTGTGTTCTTTGCTTGAAAACATTACAATCTGCTATCGGCTATTTTTTGTTGTTTTAGGGTTTTTTTGGTTTGTTTGTTTTGTTGAGCAATGCACAGCATGCAGGATCTTAGTTCCCTAACCAGAGATAGAACACATGCCCCCTGAAATGGAAGCACAAAGTCTTAACCACTGAACCCCTAGGGAAGTCCTCAGCTCTCAGCTGTTTTTGAACAAGCCTCAGTAAAAAAATTCTTACAGGGTTCTGAGACCTGGTCTCTCAAAATACCAGTTACAGAATGCATGCTGTGGGCCAGTATTGTGCTAAGCAGGTCACATACTTTATCTCCTATAATCTTTGTATGACTTTAAGGGAGATGCCATAATCTTTTCTTTACAAATGGGGTAACTGAGACTCGTGGCCTTAAGAAACCTGCCCAGCATACTCAAAAGCAAATGGCATGCTGAGATTTACTCCTGGGTCCATTCACTTGATGTTACCTCCAAACATCTTCCCTCATTTTGAATGCCTCTGTACCACTGAGTTTCAAAGCCATCTTAATCTTCACATTGGTAAAAATTTGAAGCAGCCTGTTAGACATCCTTCTCTTTCTCCTTCTCTTCCTCTCATGCTTATTCTGAAGTGGGTCTCCCCTCTCTGGGCTTTTCCACATAGTCAGGGTTCCAGCAAGCTGGGCATCAGAGGGACAGTATTGATCAGGAGTGACCTGGACCAACCATCTGGCTGAGCAAATGAGACAGTGACTTAAGAGAGGGCAAGGCTCAGAAGAGGATACCGTTGATATTGACCATGAGATTGAATTTCTTGTAGAAATCAGTCAGAGAATAAAGGATTCAGCGGGCAAGCTACAGAGCCTACACAGGTAGAAATATTGAAGGCAGTGTTAATAAGACCCAGAAATGTCAAGGGGAGCTCTATCTGAGACAGTCTTTTGACCTCCATTCACACTTTGTCAGTGATAGCTTTCAGCCCAGCACTGCCAAGTACCACTCAGAAATCAGAGGATTTCAAGGGATTCATCCCCTTGGCTGGGACAGGAAGCTTGTCCCAAGATGACTGAGGTGACACTGATCCCCTGAGCTGATTCCATGGAAGCTCTTTACCTTTGCAGTCAAACTTTCTTACATGTCCAAACTCATTTTTCCATCCAGCAAATAAAATTTAAGACCAGGAAAACCTAACAAGGAGCCTAGACCATTTACAGCAGATTTACAGGCACCATCTTCTTGAACATGACACATAAATCTCAAATTTGAACTCATCTTTGCTCTTGGCATTGGGACAAAAAAAAAAAAGAATCAAATGAAGGGCACATGGTTATGGCAAGTGGGGAAAATAATAGTAGTAAGAGTTCCATTCTTAACCCCAAGGGCACCTGGTTGAAAGTGACAGAGAGATGGAGCTACCTGGTTGTTTTACACTGTGCCTCATGCAAGTTGAATATATGTGTAAGGACTCTGGAAAAACAGAACAAAAAATGTTTTTAATAATATAACTTGTGTAAGGACAGAGATTTTTGGTTATATTGATGGAAAGAGTAGTAAAACAACTAGAATTTCTAAAAAAAGAAAAAAAAATACAGTATGTATTACTGAGTCCCAGAAATTAAGAAGAAAGAGTATAAAGAAAATCAGACTATTTCTGAAAGCACATAGAGGAATCTCTCTATGGAATATTTTTATTTTCCCCCTTACACTTTAATTTGGAGAGTATTTTAAAATACCATTTCTATGATGAAAATATTTAATTCACAACTCAGGGTCTACCCAGTAAGTTTGATTCATTTCTGTTAATTAATTTCTGTATCCATTCCTGTCCCCCAGCCTGCATCAGTCTTAAAGACATCAGCACAAGAGGAATAAGGACAATAAAAATCAAATACGTACTAAGAGCTAAGAAAAGCAAAATAAACATCCAGATAGGCAAACACAAGTAGAAGCTACCAGAAAATGGTATCAACCATGGAGATATATGAAGACAATAAATGAATCTCAGTAGGATTCTTGACTATAATCAGCAATAAGATAAGCAAAGAGAGTCATTAAACTGGAAAACGAATAAAAAGAATAACACTTGATGCTAAGTCCAGATGACTGTTTTTTGAAACTAGGAGGTCCAAATATATTTATTTTTATTGGAGTTACATTGCAGATGAGCTGAACCTGCAGATAAAGAGCTGGCTGGTTGTAAACATGGACATATAGTTCATTGTGGGCACTTGGCCAAGGGAATAAGTAGAGATTGAAACCCAGCCCAGGTTCTACCAGCCAAATTGTATGCTTTGGATGGGGTTGGATCTATCTGGAGAAAGGGGTACCTTCTTCTGAGTCTCATGATTAATCCTTTTGCCAAGTCATGAACCAGTGGCATTACAACCGTCTTGAACACGGCCCCTCTCTCTCTAATGCCTGAAAGGGGCCAACTGAGACAGGGAAAGCCCTGGTGGAGGAAAGCAGACACACACATCTAAAGCAGGAATGTGATGGCGAAGAAAGAGAGGACTAGGGACAGGGAGAAGGGAAAAGAAAAGGAAAAGAAACAGTCAGGGGGAAGGGGTCAAATCAAGATATACAATCTGAGAACTTTATAGAATAAGTGTATTTCATGATTTCTTCCAACAACTATCTGGCATTCAGGAAGTCTCTCAAAGCTAACATTTATTTGAAAATGAGAAGTTGAATTCAATATCTATATTAGTTAAGATTAGGCTTAACTATGAGCAACAGAAATCTATAAAATAGGAACTTCAACAAAATAGAAAGCTGTTGCTCTCTCACGTAGAAGTTTGGGCAGTCCAGGGCCGGTGTAGGGACTGTCCCATGATCTGGAACCCAGTGTACTTCCAGGCAGCCATCTATAGAGGCTGCCCTTGTTCTCAGCATCCAAGATAGAGATTCGGCCATCATACCCATGTCTTCAGCATTAAGACGGAAGAAGTACGTGCATACGGGATTCATGCCATTGCCTCTTAAGGATATTTCCTGTAAGCTGATATACTGCATTTTCACTAACATTTCATAGGCTAGAGTTTAATCACATAGCTTCACTTTGCTATGAAGGGAGCTGGGAAATGTTTTATATCAAGTTTCCTTGCAGGCCAAGTCACTTCAGTTGTGTCTAACTCTTTGCGCTCCAATGGACTGTAGCCAGGCTCCTCTGAACATGGGATTCTCCAGGCAAGAATACCAGATTGGGTTGCCATGCCCTCCTCCAGGGGATCTTCCCAAGTGGTCTTAAGCACAGTTAAAAGCTAAGGCTTCAAAGATGGGAGGATGGATATTTGGGTAGGAAAAGTCTAAGGATATTAACAGTTAATTGACAAAGGATAAATGTTACCAGGTGGCAAATAGAGAGGCAAATATGTTAAATTGCTAATATTTAAAGGAATGTAAATTGTAGGGTGGCACTTTTTCTTATCCAATTAACCACCCATAAAGAAAGAATAAATAAATTTGAGGAGTAGTTTATGGAACAATGTAATAGTTGACAGCGGTTATCTTAGAGCAGTGGGACTACAAATAATCTTTTTCAAAAGAGCTAGTCTTAGAGTAGTGACAGTAATAATCTTTTCTTTAAATATGAACACTTTTTAAAAACTATGCCTCTTTAACTTTTGCTATAGACAGTTT
This sequence comes from Cephalophus harveyi, assembly GCA_006410635.1. Taxonomy (NCBI): domain Eukaryota; kingdom Metazoa; phylum Chordata; class Mammalia; order Artiodactyla; family Bovidae; genus Cephalophus; species Cephalophus harveyi. Next base: position 616,779 of record SJYT01040594.1, on the reverse strand, counting down.
GAGACCTCATGTCAGTGACCGGAACCAACAGTGTGGTAAATGGTATTACACTGCAGGAGTTGCCTTTTCTTCTTTCTGTAATCTCAGCGATAATCAGCAGAATCTGTTTAGCTGTACTTAAGAGATTCCCAGTCTTCCTGTCTGTTCTTTTCTTTGACACGTGGGTGGTAACTTTCATTCTTCTGGGAAGAGAAGTTTAACTAAAAACCAATGTGTCTATTCATGCTCTAACTCTTCACACTTTGTTTTACTTGCCTGTCCCAGCTCACATCTCTGTAATGTTCCTCTCTAATAACATGCACATGTGTGTACCTTTATAACCCAAACAAAAAGCAGTGTAAAAACCCAAACATTCAGGAAAAACAGCCTAGTCAGTGGACAAGTACTGTGAGTACAGGCATTGATTTAGTCCATGTTGGATGGTTCCAAAATTGATCTTCAGCCCTTCTCTGTCCTCTGGGATACCGATGCACACAGCCAGCATTTCCCTTTCAATGTAGAAGTAAGTGTCTAAAATGTACCCTAACCAGAGCAGAATGCTTGACCCCCTCACTCTACATACAGGTGCCTCTTCCCATATCTCCCCACCCAACACCCACAGTTAATGACATTACAAGCTACACAATTAATTGCTCCGGTAAAAATCCTAGCGTTTCTGTTCTTTCATCTTTCTTATCTCCAGCTCATTCATCAGTTAAGTCCTGTTTGCTCCACTTTGCAATTATATCCCAAATCTAGTCCCCACACACTCTCTCCAGTGCTACCTTTGGTCCAAGCCAGTGTCATTTCTGGCTTAGACTACCACACTAGCTGTCTGTGCAATCAGGTTCAGCTGCTGCTTCAGCAAGTAATATCCAAACTTCAGTGGCTTAGCACAAAAAAGGATGATTTCTAGCAAGGAGACTCTGCTCCATGCAGTCATCCAAGGACCAGGTTCCTTCAAGTAGACTTTGTCATCACTTACATCCTCAAAGTGCAGCATCCAGTCAGAAGATGGGAGAAGAAAGAACTCACAGGCATTCCCAGGAGAAGTTTCAGGACTGAGGCCTTAAATTGACCTACACCATTTCCACCCAAATCCCACTGGACAGAGGCCAGTCATAGGACCCCACCTACCTGCAAGGGAGACTGGGTAATGTAGTCTTCCTGTCAGGCCAGGAGGAAAATAAAACATGTTTTGGTGAGACCACAGCCTTGTTTTTGTTACACCCATTTCCTGCTTCTGTAACAGTGAAAGCATCTTTTCAAATAGATTAAAAATCAGAGAATGCCACTGCCCTTTTAAAAGCCATGCAAAAGCTGCCCACTGCAATTCTATCAGAATGCAAGCTTCTCACCCCTGTTGTGGAATCTTACATGATCAGATCCCTGTGAGTCTCTCTGACCTTGGATGCTTCTACACTTGCTTTTCGTTTACTGTTTTCTGACACCGCTCAGCAATTCTAAGCTCATGGTCTACTTGAGGCTATGGCACCTGCTTGTCCCCTCTGCTGGAACACTTTTCCTGCTGCTGCTGCGGCTGCTAACACTCTTCCTGGTCTTATTTTATTGCACTTTGCAGATAGTACGGGGTTTTTTGTTTGTTTGTCTGTTTTACAAATTGAACGTTTGGGGCAACCGTGCATTGTCAGTTGATAGCAGCTTTTGGTAGTAAAGTGTTTTTTAATTAAGGTACATAATTGTTTCTCTATTTTTAGACATAATGCAGTTTCACACTTAATATTGAATACACCTTAGTATAATATAAACATAGCTTTTTTATTACACTGAGAAACCAAAAAGTTGGTGTTACTTGCTTTGTTGTGATGTTCTTTCTATCATGGTATTTCTGAACTGGACCTGTAATGTCTTTGACATATGCCTATAGCTCCTTCTTATCATTCTGATCTCATCTTAATTGTCACCTCCTCACAGAGGCTGTCCGTAATTAACTCATTAAAGGTAGCCACCATACACACCTACTATCTCACTCTCTGTTAGATTACTATGTGCTATTCTGTTTACAACATCTATAATTATATATTATTTTATTTATTTATTGTCTGAAACCCCTTTACTCTATTAAGAGCAAGAAAGTGAAAGTCGCTCAGTCATGTCCAATTCTTTGCGACCCCATGGACTATATATACAGTCCATGGAATTCTCCAGGCCAGAATACTGGAGTGGGTAGCTTATTCCTTCTCCAGGGGATCTTCCCGGCCCAGGAATCAAACCGGGGTCTCTTGCATTGCTGGTGGATTCCTCACCAACTGAGCTATGAGAGAAGCCCAAGAGCAAGAAGCTGGTATCATTACAATAATGACTAGTAGAAAATATGCATAAAATATCAATTTGATGAATGAATGAGCAAATAACCATTTCAGTTAGATCTGAGTTTGGGTTCAGCTTAAACATGATTAAAACTTATTTTGCTTACCAGTTAATAATTCCAGTATCAGTGTGTGCGTGCTAAGTCACTTCAGCCGTGTCCAACTCTCTGTGACCCTGTGGACTGTAGCCTGCCAGGCTCCTCTGTCCATGGGATTCTCTAGGCAAGAACAATGGGGTGGGTTGCTTTGCCCTCCTCCAGGAGATCTTCCCATCCCAGGGATCAAACCTGCAGCTCTTAAGTCTCTTGCATTGGCAAGCAGATTCTTTACCACTAGTGCCACCTGGGAAGCCCCAGTTCTGGTATAAAAAGCCATGTTTCAACATACTAAACTTCACAGAATCAAAGTACAAGAGCCCTTCTTCCCTGTTTCTCTTCTGGGCTTTCCTAACCTGACTGGTCCACCATGGCTCATACCTCAGAGACCGCCCAGTGAGCAGGTGGGGTTAAGCTTTTATATCCAGACTCAGAAGTTGAACACACCATTCCCTCTTGTATTCCATTGCCCAGAGCTTAGTCATGTAGTCATACTTAGTTGCAGCAGTAGATGAAAACTTCAGTATACATAGCTATGTGTCAAGATAAAAACTGCAGGTGAATGGGGTTCTGTTATTACAGAGGGGAAATATACTAGAAGAAAACTAAAAATCTCTGCCATAATATTTGCAATGATTTTTTTTTCCATTTAGAATTTTACAAGGAAAAGTGAAAGTGATAGTCACTTTACAAGGGGAAAAAACACCATTAATAACTGAACCTACAATATGGAATGACCTCTATAGTATTTATGATTGTTAAATAGCTAGTCAAGTAGAAATACTGTACAAATATTCTAACATTAGCTACCAATCCCTTTTCATTTAAGTATCTGTGATGGCACCCCACTCCAGTACTCTTGCCTGGAAAATCCCATGGACGGCGGAGCCTGGTAGACTGCAGTCTGTGGGGTCGCGAACAGCTGGACACGACTGAGTGACTTCACTTTCACTTTTCACTCTCAAGCATTGGAGAAGGAAATGGCAACCCACTCCAGTGTTCTTGCCTGGAGAATCCCAGGGACAGGGGAGCCTAGTGCGCTGCCTTCTATGGGGTCACACAGAGTCGGACACGACTGAAGTGACTTAGCAGCAGCCGCAGCAGTATCTTCACAAAATTCCTACTATAGAACAATCTCTGTACTAGCTCTGATGCAGCTCATCTGGCATTCAGTGGCCCTGGCTCTAGTCTCTTACTCAGTCCTACATCCCACACAATGTCATTTCCCCAGGCTGATCTAGATTCTTCCTGGTTCAGAGCCCAGTGGACTAATTGCAAAGAACTCGATTTCAGGTTTAATGGAAAGGCATTGTATCTTTATTACTTTGACTCCGTCAACGACCTTCCTATTCCTTTAGTTAGTTCTTTTTCTCCTTAGAAGTGCCCTAATCTATGCAAATTTTAAAGTGAAGTGAAAGATGCTCAGTCATGTCCAATTCTTTGCAACCCCAATGACTATACAGTCCATGGAATTCTCCAGGCCAGAATATTGGAGTGGATAGCCTTTCCCTTCTCCAGGGGATCTTCCCAAACCAGGGATAGAGTCCAGGTCTTCCACATTGCAAGTGGATTTTTTACCAGCTGAAACACAAGGGAAGTCCAAATGTTAAAGGGTGGCTATGAAAATTTTGAAAGGGTGGCTTTCTAATACAAACATGATAAATCTCACCTCCAAAAGCCTGTGAATGTCCTCTGCAACTGTTCTTGGAGGTGGGTTTAAGAGGACTTTCTGATTTTGCATAGAGAAGATTAATTCTAGCTTGAGTTTAGGCTAGGAAAAAAAAAAAAACAAAACAAAACTGTGAAGCTCTTCTCTCCAGTGAAAACTTCCTGTCTCCTTTTGAGAGATCATATCCATAGCTCCACTCACACACCCATCCCCAATCACTACTAGACCTTACCATTTCAACTAGTTAAATTAAAAGTTCTGCTTCAGTTTTACTTTTTCTATTTCATATGCATTTTCAATGGTTGCAACTGTTTTTACTATCTTACTACTTGGATTTACTTTTTTCTTTCCCTTATGAGTGCCTTTAGCACTATAAGGATAGAAATAAATTTTCAGGCATATTTATCTCCAAGAAAGTAAGATGAGGTCCCTGAAGATAAACCTTTCAAGCTTCTAGTAACTCTACATTCAAAATATATATATAGTGTATTCATTTGGCACCTGCAAGCCTTCAAACCTCTTTCCTCCAACATCTCAATTTATTTAAGTTTGGAAAAATGTATTAAAGAATATATGTATAAAAATCAAGTGTTTTCCTCAATATTGGCAGATGATCTAAATGGGTTATGGCATCCTTAAAAAAGGAAGGCTAAAAAGAAAACCTTTCCAGCCCAGGACACCACAATTTATGGAATTCCTGTATTCTGACACATCAGTCTACATGATAATATGCATCATCTGTATGTCAGAGTCTTTGCCCATTTCACTGATGCATTTTCCTTAGCCTGACTTGTTATTTGAATGGCGTAGGCTGAGTGGCGATGCATACAAGTCTAGACTAGGCTTAAGACATGACCTTGAGCAATTCTTTGTGGCTTTGGAATTTTAGAAGGAATGACCAATTCTTTTCTTCTGATTCTTTGAAAACATAGTACTTGTTTTATCCAAAATAGTAGTGTTGAAACTATTAATATAAAGTGAACTGTGAAAGACATAATGGTGTTTAAAGTGCAGAGCTGCTCACTGTACATTATATTGTAATTTAGCTCAGAGAAGGAGTCTTTAGAAGACCAAAAACTGCATTTTATTTAAATTCAGATATTTTAAAATCAAAGGATTTCTTTAAATGATAGACTGAGGCATGCCAACCAGAAGGATTTAAGTACAAAGTGGTTTTATTTTTCTCCAATTATTGCCTTCGACATAAGCCTTCAGATTTTGGACAGATTCTGTAATTTCAGATCAGTTTTAGGTATTCCAACTCAGTCTGTTTCACTCTGAATCTTTAACTTTCTGTCCCATGAGGCAACATTCACTAGTTGTAGGATAGAGCATGGTATACTTCTCCCCAGCTAACCCCTTGGAGGGAACGTGTATGTATGTGGTTATGGTGGATGGTGAATGGGAAGCTTTGGTTTAGAGACACCTGCTTCTGCCCGCTCTTCTAGATCTTGCTCTTCCATACTTTGGAAGGAGAAGAGGAAATTAGGGAAAGCAGATCTTAAGCAACTGGTTACATGTAAGTGATGGGGAGAAAACTTCCTGCTGTGGCTCACAATGGTCCCACGTGCTCCTGACAACATCCACAGGCGTAGTAGTCTCCGCGTGGGTGATGGAGGTGGACCAGGGTCTCCCTTCAGTCCTACAGCACATAGGTTCCTATGTGGAGTATAACCTCACTTGGCCAGCTTATGCTTTGCTTACCTATACCTAGGCCCCCATATTAACCTTCCTGGAACCTTTGCTTACCTATACCTAGGCCCCCATATTAACCTTCCTGGAGCTAAAGGAACTGCTAAGGTCTTCTCCCACCCTCTCAGAGAACCACGAGAACCCAGATGAGAACACCACTACCCTCTTCTCCCAAGTCACACTACACTTCAGTCCCCTATCATTCTGCTGATGCCAGCAACTCCAGCCGCTTTCCTGCACTTTGTGGAGTTGGCAGCCCAGAAGCAACCGACGGTCTCTGTTCACACTCACAACTTCCAGCCTTGCACACACATCACACTCTCCCAAGAAACTTCTCACCATTCAGGAGATGACATCACTAAAATGGACCTCGGAGTTTGCAGCTCAGAAACTGGACAGCTGGTACGCGAAAAAGAGAAGCTTAGAGCACCGCCAGCTACCGCCAACCATCCTCTCTCTGCCCCAGATTCCTCACTTTCTTTCTCATGCTTAACTCCAGGGTTTCTTTCAGACTGTTACTGATTTTGTGGGAGTTACGCATTTTCTCAGAATACTTTCTGCTCCTCTGTCCCAGGACAGGGCAGTTCTGAGGCAATGGGAAAAGTCCCAGCCTTTGTTTCTACTAAACATAGTAAATATAAATGCCAGGCACTATAATGTATTATCAAATTTATCACAAATAGAATGGCATTATCAGTAACCCAACTTTTAGTTTGTACATTTTAGATTTCACTCTTCTTTTGACTTCAGTTTTATTCTGTGTGAAAAAAATCTCTCCTATACCGCCCATGAGTCTATTCTACCAACTCAGAAATTTCTGGAAACTTTCCACAACTTACTGTTCAGGTAAGATGCAGAGTCCAATTACTCATCTCCATCTCCATTGTTAACCTCTTGGCCTGATCAGTCAATTGTTAGTGCTTCTTTATTCATCTGTAAAAAGGGGGAATAATATTACTAACTCGCTTCAACGAGTCCTAGAGATGAAATAATAAAGAGAGAAAATGGCATAGGGATTGAACTTGAACTATAAGCTCATAAATCATCATTAGACAGTTGAGGATAACAAAAACATTTGTCACTTGGCTTACCGTAACTATTAGTTTTAAAAATCCAGCCCTCCAAACCAAATACTTCATTTTTAACACTGGAAAATATTAAAATCTTTAAAGTCTTATTTAATATTAATAGTATGTTGAGTATATGACCATTGTTCTTAATGTAAATATGTCAAGGGATGGTGCACTGAATTCATAATGGTTTACAATAGTATCATATGAGCAATTTCTCCTTTAGGTAAGCATTCAATGCTTATTACCAATGGATTGCTCTTCTCCATAGCCAGGCCTTGTCATTATCTGTAAAGAAATTTTTTTCTGCTTTAACTTGTACTTAAATTCTGACTGTGCCTCAGGAATGGGAAATACTACAATATGAAGCTAATACAGAAATCCCCACACCTAGTAATGTAAAGAAGCACTGGCAGACTAAATACATTGTTTTTTTGAATAAATAAGAACTTAAAGATTTAAATTCAGGTTTTACAATTCATATTGACAAGTATTTGGGGGAGCCTGAGGCAGCCCTCCTCCTGGCTCTGCTTTTTAAAGCAGAGAGGTAGTAAAAAGTCCATGACATTTAATTAGGTTTCTTTTTCATGAAATTACCTTGTAGACCTTTCAATATAGATGGTTAATCACTACCTTAGGCAGACATATTTTATTGCCCCAAATTTGAAATGAATTCTAATAAAGGTTCAAGAAGTAGCTTTGGGGAATTTTGACAAAGTGATGAAAGTGGAGAGAAAAAAGAACCTCATAATAAATAACGTGTTGTTTTCATGCTCTCTTTAGACTGACTTATGCAGGTTCATTCCTTTCTTTTTCCTTTCCTTTATTGATTGGCATAACTGTATCAGTCAGGGTTCACAGAGAAACAGAACCAATATATGTATAAGGAAATAGTAAGGCACTGTTCCATGTGATTATGGAGGCTGAGAAGTTCCATTATATATATGCAAATTGGAAACCCAGGAGAGGTTGCAGCACACAGTTCTGTTGCAGGAAGGGGACCCCCTTCCAGAGCCAACAGTGGGATTTTGTTTAATACTCAGAAATGAATTGGCCCAGGAGACACACGTGCTGACAAAGGAAAATACTTTATTGGAAAAGGGCCCCTGGGTGGAAAGCAGTGGGGTAAACATCATAAAAGGAAAAAAAAAAGTCAGTGCCCTATTAAGACTTGTGAGTAAGGCATATTCTGAATCAATCACAGACCAGCCTTCTAGATCTGGAGTATATTATTTTCTAACCTGCTTCCTTTTTTCAAACTTTGAACTTTTTATTTTGTAGTGGGTTATAGCTGATTACGGAGAAGGCAATGGCACCCCACTCCAGTACTCTTGCCTGGACAATCCCATGGATGGAAGAGCCTGGTAGGCTGCGGCCCATGGGGTCGCTAAGAGTCGGACACGACTGAGCGACTTCACTTTCCCTTTTCACTTTCAAGCATTGGAGAAGGAAATGGCAACCCACTCCAGTGTTCTTGCCTGGAGAATCCCAGGGACAGGGGAGCCTGGTGGGCTGCCGTCTATGGGGTCGCACAGAGTCGGACATGACTGAAGCGACTTAGCAGCAGCAGCAGCATAGCTGACTAACAATGCTGTGGTAGATTCAGGTGAACAGCGAAGGGAGTCAGCCATACATATCCATTCTCCCCCAAACCTCCTCCCATCCAGGCTGGCACGTAACATTGAGCAGAGTTCTCTGTGCTGTACAGTAAGTCCTTGTTGGTTATCTATTTTAAATATAGCAGTATATACATGTGCATCCCAAACATCCCTTCCTCCTGGCAACCATAAGTTTGTTTTTTAAGTGACTGGGAGAATTTTAAAATCTAATCCAGAGATGGCCTGCATCAGAAGAAGCAAGTTTCTGAAGTCCAACTCAATCTACAGAAAAATGTCTGGGGAAAAGGTTTTAGAATCTACATTTTAACACCTCCGCAGCATAAATCTCAACCATGCTGAAGTTTGAATCACTGCTTACAGACTCTATCTTTGCAATAAAATGAAGTAAGTGAAGGTGATAGATGCTCAGTTGTGTCTGACTCTGTGACCCCGTGGATATGGGATTTCCCAGGTGAGAGAACTGGACTGGGTTGCCATTCCCTTCTCCAGGGGATCTTCCTTACCCAGGGACTGAACCTGGGTCTCCTGCATTGCAGGCAGAATCTTTACCATCTGAGGCAATTATGAAGAAACTGATGCTTAAAAACAGGAACTGGTGTGGAAAGAAAGAGTCGGGACTTTGTTTTTGAACTCTAGCCCTACCGCTGATGAAAAAATGGCTTTCCAAAGGAATTTCTTCTTCAGAGTTTACATTTTCCCTTAAGGAATCATGATTTCATCCGTCAAGCACCAGTTCACCATGAAAATATAAAACCCTTTATTCCAATTCTTCTCTTTCCCTAATTTTTCGCTAGACTGGGGAGAAAAAAAGAAAAAAAGTTGTAACAAAGAAAGAGCAGAACATTGCCTTAGTTTTTTGGTAATGGAATGGAATTACAGGTCACCCAGATTGAAGAAAAGCTAAATAATGTGAAATGCTTGTCCTCGTTAGGGGAATGAGTTAAGATTTTTCTTGGTGGGGACAGTCATAAAAAACAGTGTCCCACTGGAGACCACCATAAAGTGAAATCCACAGAACACATACCATCAGGATCCTCCACCGCTAATAAAGTCCATTTGTGGCAAGCAGAACAAAGGAAACTCCTTGAAACAGACAGGAGCTGAGTTAACTATTGCTTATTGGAGAAGCCACTGTTTTGCAAAGCTGTGCTTTCTGAGTCTGAGGTTTAGCTCGCTGCTGGACAAGACTATTTGCCTTTCTTTTGAAAATCTGCAGGATAGAAGCATCCCAAATTATAGCAACTGATGAAAAAAGTGAGAGTCTAATTATAACCAAAGACCACTGACCAGAAATTTCAGGTAAGTCACGTTGTATGTGTAACAATTTCTAAATAGAAACGAAATTGCACTTGAGCTATTTCTGATTTGTATCACCTCTAATATAATCTCTATAAATATGTAAATGGAGATTTTGCTGCAGGGGACTAGTTACAAAGATGCTGGAAGAACTAGAGAATCAAAAGCAGAAGGGAAGACTTTTGTTGTTGTTCAGTCGTTAAGTCATGTCTGTTTCTTTGTGACTCCATGGACTGTAGCCCACCAGTCTCCTCTGTCCCATGGGATTCTTCAGGCAAGAATACTGGAGTGGGTTGCCATTTCCTCATCCAGGGGAGCTTCCCAACCCAGGGATTGCACTGGCATCTCCTGCGTCATCTTGCATTGGCAGGCATATTCTTTTACCACCGAGCCACCTGGGAAGCCCCATTGTCACTTGTCCTGCTGGCAGAAAGTGCACCAGAAACCACAAGGAAAAAGAAAACCACTTCTCCCCTTCCTGCTGTCTGCTCTTGTACCAGTGCCCATCGATGGAAGCCAGCTGGCAAGAGACCCTAGACAATACATTTTCAGACAACCACCACCCTGCCACACACACACAACACACAGCAGAATGCAAAGGAGTGGGGGTTGAGAGCAAGGAGCAGATGACTGTCACTCTGTACAATCCAGGGAAGAAATCAAGTTATGAGGGTATAAAAACAAGTAGACAGAGACAAAGCAAAAAGACAAGAAATTTTTTCTTCATCCTTAATGTAATAGGAGATTAAATGAGGGTGATTTATGCAAGAACTTCTGTTTCTAGAATAACTGGTCAATTTGGAGTTGAGATTTATTGAAAAATTCACTGCAGTTGTTAATTTAGTAACTCACTGTTGAGTATATATTACGCTCCACAACTGTGCCAGGCAGGGGTAGCTGCTTTTGCAACTGCAAGGAGTGTGGTTTTCCAGTGCTGGGGATAAGAGACAGTCTTATCTGTGCCTTTAGGACTTTTGCAAACTGTATAACCTAGGCAAAGGATTCACAGATGTCTAGTAAACAAGTGTCTGCATCTAAACGAATCATTTTTCCATATGGACTGTTCTAAAATGCATTTCCTTGGAGGAACATGAGGGGTGGATTCACAAAGCAGCCTGTATGGAGGGGACCTCGCTTTTCAACAATCCCCTGCCCAAGGTGAGAGAAAGCAGGAGAAATGTCCTGGGTTTTCCCTTCCCCTTGCCCTCCAGTCTCCTGTTAGTGTCTCCCTTTGGCCAAACCTAACTGCAAGTCAGAGAGCAAGGAACCCTCAGAAATGCAATTTCCAGGAGAAGGACTAGGAATGGATCCAAGAGCAATGAGCAAGTGATTGTCACAAGTTCTGACCACCCTTTGACTTGACTGGTATATTTAATTACTTGTCCTTGCTGCTATTGCTTTGTTCAATGTCTGTCTTCCCCATTAGAACATAAGCTTCGTAAAAAGGTGTACTTTATCAACTTTGTTCTCTCCTACACCTCTGGTGCCTATAACAGTGCCTCACATGCTGTACTGTTAATAGATTCTTGTACACAATGAGGGGGTCTTGGTTTTTCATTTAGTTTTTATTGGAATATGGTTGCCTTACAGCAAAGTGAATCAGCTATACGTGTACATATATCCCCCCTTTTTAAGATTCTTTCCCATTTGGATCACCACAAAGCACTGAGTAGAGTTTCCTGTGTTATGCAGTAGGCTCCCATTAGTTATCTATTTTATATATAGTAGGAGAAGGCAATGGCACCCCACTCCAGTACTCTTGCCTGGAAAATCCCATGGACAGAGGAGCCTGGTAGGCTGCAGTCCATGGGGTCACTAAGAGTCGGACACGACTGAGCGACTTCACTTTCACTTTTCACTTTCATGCACTGGAGAAGGAAATGGCAACGCATTCCAGTGTTCTTGCCTGGAGAATCCCGGGGACGGGGGAGCCTGGTGGGCTGCAGTCCATGGGGTCGCTAAGAGTCGGACATGACTGAGCGACTTCCCTTTCACTTTTCACTTTCATGCATTGGAGAAGCAAATGGCAACCCACTCCAGTGTTCTTGCCTGGAGAATCCCAGGGACGGGGGAGCCTGGTGGGCTGCAGTCCATGGGGTCGCTAAGAGTCGGACATGACTGAGTGACTTCACTTTCACTTTTCACTTTCATGCATTGGAGAAGGAAATGGACACCCACTCCAGTGTTCTTGCCTGGAGAATCCCAGGGACGGGGGAGGCTCGTGGGCTGCAGTCCATGGGGTCACACAGAGTCGGACACAACTGAAGTGACTTCACTTTCACTTTTCACTTTCATGCATTGGAGAAGGAAATGGCAACCCACTCCAGTGTTCTTGCCTGGAGAATCCCAGGGATGGGGAAGCCTGGTGGACCACCGTCTATGGGGTCACACAGAGTCGGACACAACTGAAGTGACTTAGCTATAGCAGCAGCAGTGTATATAGGTCCATCCCAGCCTCCCAATTCATCCCACCTCCCTTCCCCCTTGGTATCCATAAGTTTGTCCTCTATTTCTATGTCTCTATTTCTGCTTTGCAAATAAGTTCATCTGTAGCATTTTTCTAGATTCCACATATAATCTTTAATATATGATAGTAGATTTTCTCCTTCTGACTTACTTCACTCTGTATGACAGCCTCGTATAGATTCTTATACATAAAATCTGAATACATACATACAATCTGAATAAATTCTTATACCAAATGAGGCAATTGTTATTTTTAAATCAAAATATTTAGAACGTACCCTTCTACCCAAACTCTTAATAAATGTCTTATTTTTCTTCAAAACCTGTTAACATCTTGAAGTCCATGATTATCTCTGACCAAGAGAGAAGACTACAAATCTCTTAGAATAAGGAATGGTTAGGGAAGGGCTGCTAAGGGTTGGGAGAGAGTGTTGTGAATAAAGCCATACCAGGAGGTAGAAAAGGCTTAGATTCAGGATGAGTTTGCTGCTCACAAGGGCTATCTTGATTTAGAGGATCAGAGTTTCTGGCACACCTAAAAGAATATATTTTTCAAACACATTCTCTTTATTATTTACATGGAAATCATGTAGGAAGAGAAAATTAGACTGGAAAGCTTTTTCTGAAGGGTTTTATTAAGGAAAAATGTGATTTTTGCTTATTTAAGCAAAAAAATAAGAAGATAGTAAACATTCCCAAAAAATGAGCATAAGGCTATGCTTTTAGGAGCATATATATTCACAAGCAGTATGTCCTGCCTCTGTGCAGTAAATGTCCACACTACAGAGGGCTGGCAAATGTGGGTTTGAACCGATTAATTCACGATCCTGGAGCGAGTGCTTTGAGTAGCTCTAACAGCAGCAAGCATCTTAGGTAGGTGAAACAGCAAGTAAACATCTCCTCTGCTGGCCTATTTAATGTCATAAAATGAATAGACAGCCAAAGCAAAACACCAAAATATTAGCTAACTAACCAGTCCATTCTAAAGGAGATCAGCTCTGGGTGTTCTTTGGAAGGAATGATGCTAAAGCTGAAGCTCCAGTACTTTGGCCACCTCATGTGAAGAGTTGACTCATTGGAAAAGACTCTGATGCTGGAAGGGATTGGGGGCAGAAGGAAAAGGGGATGACAGAGGATGAGATGGCTGGATGGCATCACCGACTCAATGGGCGTGAGTCTGAGTGAACTCCGGGAGTTGGTGATGGACAGGGAGGCCTGGCGTGCTGCGATTCATGGGATCGCAAAGAGTCGGACACGACTGTGTGACTGAACTCTGAACTCTCTGAAGCAATATCCATAGATTAATGTCTGCAACCAGGAAAGTCCTAGAGAGAATTGATGTGCTTTATACATTCAATAAAGTGGCATGTTGTTCTAGTCGCTAAGTCATGTCCAATTCTTTGCAATTCCATGACTGTAGTCTGCCAGGTTCCTCTGCCCATGGGATTTCTTAGGCAAGAATACTGAAGTGGGTTGCCATTTCCTTCTCCAGGGGATCTTCTCTACCCAGGTATTGAATGCATTTTCCTGCATTAGCCTGCAGATCCTTTACTGCTGAGCCACCAGAGAAACCCAATACAATCATGCCAAGATCTTAATTATCCCCCACTCAGGGCTCACCACTACTGGTCAGATGCCATGAATATTGATTAGTTATTAATGAGCTCCTAAAAGCAGCTAAATACAAAAGTGTTACTTAAATGTCAATAGCAGTTTATTTCAGACTGCCCCTTAAAATATTAGAGACATAAACTTGAGATACCGATCCTGACATTTCTTGGGCCAGACCAGAGCCAGGGCCTGTGGTGTGTGGATTAGTCAGGATTCTCCAGCAATGCAGAATCAGTAGGAAACACTAATGTGTGTGTGTGTGTCTTTATGTATATGTATATAAAGATTTGGTATATAGGAATTGCTTCATGTAATTATGGAGACTGTGGTCTACATTTTGGTCTCTGCAAGCCGGAAAATCAGGAAAGTCCCCTCCCCAACTGTGGCCTAATTCAGTCCAAGTCCCAAGGCCCCAACTAAGGGACCTATGGTGTAAATCTCAATCTGAGTCTGAAGGCCTGAAAACCAGGAGCACCCATGTCCAAGGGCTGGAGAAAGTAGATATCTTGACTCAAACAGAGAGAGCTCTTGGAGGTGGTCACTGAGAAGCTGTGACTACCGGTTGACCCTTGAGCTAAATCTAAACAACTGGAGACTCCTGAGCCCCTCCCTGTGCTTGGCATGTGCATCCCACACTAGCAGCCTTTTCAAGGATGCAGCCTTGAGAAGGTAAGGTGTTGGTGAGACCTCCTGGACTGAATATGTGACTGAGCCCAGTGAAGACTTCGCTATACACTTTTAAGGTTTTGATGGGCGAATGGGGAGATTAATCATCTTGCAGCCACCTAAGACAAACCTCGTATGTAAGTTCCCTTGCTTATTAAATCTGCCAACTCTTAGTCTGGAGTAGCTGCTCTTCTTTTGGTCCATCCCTGCCTTCCATGTACAGGGGCCAGTTTGCAAACCAACAGAGTGACTGTGTCTTTCCTCCCCCTTTTAGTTCTAGCCTGGTCAGCAGTGGACTGGCTGCCTGCATTGGTGAGGGGGATCATCTCCACTCAGTCCACTGTCTCAAATACTAATCTCCTCTGGAGAAGTCCTCATGGACACACCCGGAAATGATGTTTTTCCAGCTATCTGGGCACCCCTTAGCCCAGCCAAGTTAATGAGTAATTATTACTATGTAATGTCCTAATGTCATGAAATAGAAGACAAGTAAGGAAGGGAGGGATGAGGGGAGGAAGAAAGGAAGGACAAACTTTACCAAGGAAATCTAAAAAAGAAGTTAAAAGTAAGAAAAAATAAAATTGAGGAGAGAGGGAAGTATGAAATGGATTGCAAAAGGAGATTCGATGAATAGAGACAGAAAAAAATGGGGTTGAGATGCCTGGGAGCCCTCAGCAGTAGGTTGATGGTTGGGAGTAGAGTGGCTGTGTTCACTCCTCTTCTGCCTACTTTTTTTTTTTAAGTTTTTTTGGCTCCACCTCAAGACCCCAACCAGGGATCCCCATGCCCCAGCAGCGGAAGCACAGAGTCTTAACCACTGGACCACCATGGAAGTCCTAAGGGTTTTTTTTTTTTAATTTTTATTTTATGTTGGAGCAACATATGTTGGAGTTGATTTACAACATTTTGTTAGTTTCATGTGTACAACAAAGTGATTCAGTAACACATACACATATATCTATTCTTGTTCATGCTGATGTCTTTAAACGCAGCCATTGTAGTGGTGAGAGATTAAGCCTGTTACTGACAACTTCGGTTGTTTCTGATTCAAGGATACCAGGAGTCAGCCCCATGCCTGTTTTTATTTGTTTGCTCTTGTTGCTTTGTGAGCCAATCATGGATCACAAAGTGATTACAAAGCCCATCTTAAAGAGAAAGATGTCACAAATATTTGCAATCAGAAAACCAGGTGTTGTTTAGTTTCCCGTTATTCTAGCTTCCAAGACCTAGTTTCAAACTAAAGACATGCATTGATGGAAAGATGAAGAAGTAGTTGATGAATAAATAACAACCTGATGATCGTAAAAAGCAAAATAGCTCCTTTACACAAAACAGAGATTATACCTTGACCTCTCAACTAAATTCCAAGTGCCTAAAAAAAATATGGAATGTGTGTGTGTGTGTGTGTGTGTGTATCTTTGCCTGTGCAGTGCACCAGATGTCACCCTGACCTTTCAACTCCTCTTTTAGCTTCACAGTTAAGTCTCAACAGGTTCCTCCATTAAAAAGAAGAGACCCTAAAAACAAAGGAAGCTCTTGTCTTCTCATGTTATTTAAGAGAATTGAAAAACAGATAAGATCTTATGAACCTCTTAGTGAAAATTCTAGATGTGAAAATTGAAGGTCAGAAAAGTTAAATGACCAGTTCAGATCCACTTAGCCACAAAGAAGCAGAGTTATTTTCCCTAGTCAAGGGGGAATGCTGAAGAAGACCCCCCCCCCCAACTGCCATGTTCCCCATGAGGACAGATGGCTCACTTCTTATATTCTGAGGAACAGTTTCTGCTTTTTTGTTCTAATGTGATGTCTATGCAAGGCCTCCAGTGTTGCAAGGCAACAGACACCAGATCCCAGGGAGGGTAAGATTTAGAGTCCAATTACTCATCTCCATCTCCATTGTTAACCTCTTGGCCAAATCAGTTAGTTGTTAGTGTTCGTTTATTCATCTGTAAAAAGGGAAGATGATATTATTGACTCGCTTCAAAGAGTCACAGAGATGAAATAATAAAGACAGAAAATGCATAGGGCCTGAGTTTGAACTATAAGCTAATAAATCATCATTAGACAGTTGAGGATAATGAAAATATTTGTCACTTGACTTACAGTAACTATTTTCTTAGTTTTAAAATCCAAACCTCCAAATCAAATGCTTCATTTTAACATTAGAGAATGCTAAAATACTTAAAGTTTTATATAATATTAATCATATGTTGAGTATATGATTGGTGTCTTTATTGTAAATAAGGAATTTTTTTTAGAATAAGGGAACCATTATGTCTTATCTGTTTACATCACTATTATTATTTCATTATTCTCATATTGTAATCTCCTCAAACAGCTCATTAGCCACCCACGGTTTCACTCTTAGAAAAGAAGTTATTAAAATGGATATTTCATGAAATGAAATTAGTAGGAAAGATATGGTTCGTTAGTGATGGAATTTATATAATTGTGGCATAATTAGATATTAAAAAAAAAAGATTTGGAGGGCTTAATTTTCTTTTCTGGTAGAAATCAGGACATTTTGTTAGAAGAGTATTGACAGAAACCATGGTTGGATCTCAACAGCCTGGGTTATTGAAGAAGAGAAGTAATTCTAGCTCAGACTGGGTTGGCAAAGAGTGTTGTCAGGGAAACTGACTCAGTCCTAGGGCAACCTTGGGCATTACACAAAGTACCCCCACAAAATGGTGCAGAATCATATTTCTATTCACCTGACCCATGCACAAGAGTCTGTGCACTGCCGAGACCACATAGAACAGTTGCCTCTGTTGGAAATGTTAGTCAGTGTCAGGAGTTGGTGGGGGATGTATTTAGAATTGGGGGGATCAGTGTCAGTAGCGGTGTTGGGTAGGTAGTTAGAATCAGGGCTCCAAGCTTGAAGCAGGAAAAGAAAGACAAGCTCCCAACTTCTAGGTCATGTCAAATGAGCAAGATCTGAAGTGTGGAGACAGTGCTGAACATGCTGGCCATCACAGAGTCTGAAATTCATGCCAGTAACAGTGTCTGGGCATTAGGGTATCAGGCTTTAAGACTCCAGATCCTAATCTTCTTTTAGTCACGTCGAAACAGGTCTTGTCCTGGTTTTATGAGACGTGGTTCTAAATGACAACTTAGTTTTAACAGTCTATGCAGTGATAATCTAGTCTGCTTTGTGTGCAGTCTACTTAGAGGCCAACATGAACTCTTGGGCAGTGTTCTACAGTGTACTTCTGTCTTAAATTCTGACCAGTTTCACATGTGAATTACAAGGGATCTGCCCACATAAAGTGTTAAAGAAATTTTTTTTCTCCAGCTCCTTCTCCAAAGGCCTGCCCCCCTCTCTAAATTGATAAAGCAGCATAGTTTGGTGGTGGGTTGAGGGTAGGTGAGTCATGGACTCCAGGTTTCTGCAGATCTTTGCCGACATCTGCAGGGGACTCAGAGCTACCTGCCCCCTTGACACGCTATATCCAGATAGAATGGGAAGTCCAAGCTCCCACTCTGTCTCTGTTGATGTCATAGGAGAGTAAGGGGGGAGGACAAGGTTTCTTCATGATGTTTGTCCGGAGTAAGTTGGATATTATCATAAATATTGCCATCCTGCTGGATCACTCACTTTGTGGTCCTTTGGATGGAGAAGGCAGATTATGGGGGATTTTGTTTTTGTCTGTCTTTTGGCACTTCTAAGTTAAGAGCTTCTCCAAAAATCCTACACCAAGCTCAGCTCCAAACCCGGGATGTATGGAAGGCAAAAAGAAAGAACAGGAAACTCACCTCAAGTTGTTAATGTCCCAAGGTCCCTGGTCTGTGTACCCTCTTCATTCCACATTTCAAAGTCTTCTTATGCTAATTTGTTGTTTTAAGTCCAGAGCTTTTATGATTATACTTAGCAAGAGATGGAGCAAGAAATGAGTCTTCTCCATGTTGTCTGAAACCAGAAGTCTCACTTCAAGAACAGCATTAATTGTTATAATCATTAACAAAGCACGTTCTTCCCTGTGTTCTTCTGGGAATCTGAACTAATGTAAAGTTAAGACCAAGATCATTTGGCTGGCATGTTCTTGGGAAACATTATTATTGACTTCATGGGGAGATAAACAATCTTCTGCTGAGAAAAGTTTTCTCAGTTCCAAGCAGTCATTTCCAAAATCCCTTCCCATCAGTTCCACTTGGCCAATAAAAACCTGTAACTGCATCCAAGATTTGAAGACATGTTTGTTTCAAAGGGTATTTTGGAAGATGGAATAAAATGCAAACATTATATTGATGTATGCTATTCAGCGAGGTCCTCCTTTGGAAAACAAAGATGGGGAGAACCATGTCAGACTTGAAATTTTTTGTCATTTTCTGCATGAGTGGCAATATTTTAACTCAATAAATGATAATAACCCATCACAGCAAAAATCCACCAAGTATATTTCATGAAATGAAATTAGTAGGAAAGATATGGTTCGTTAGTGATGGAATTTATATAATTGTGGCATAATTAGATATGAAAAAAAAAAAGATTTGGAGGGCTTAATTTTCTTTTCTGGTAGAAACCAGGACATTTTGTTAGAAGAGTATTGACAGAAAAACCATGGTTGGATCTCAACAGCCTAGGTTATTGGAGAAGAGCAGTAATTCTAGCTCAGACTGGGTTGGCAAAGAGTGCTGTCAGGGAAACTGACTCAGTCCTAGGGCAACCTTGGGCATTATGTACACAAAGTATCCTCACAAAATGGTGCAGAATCATATTTCTATTCACCTGACCCATGCACAAGAGTCTGTGCACTACCGAGACCACATAGAACAGTTGCCTCTGTTGGAAACGTTAGTCAGTGTCAGGAGTTGGTGGGGGATATATTTAGAATTGGGGGGATCAGTGTCAGTAGCGGTGTTGGGTAGGTAGTTAGAATCAGGGCTCCAAGCTTGAAGCAGGAAAAGAAAGACAAGCTCCCAACTTCTAGGTCATGTCAAATGAGCAAGATCTGAAGTGTGAGGACAGTGCTGAACATGCTGGCCATCACAGAGTCTGAAGTTCATGCCAGTAACAGTGTCTGGACATTAGGGTATCAGGCTTTAAGACTCCAGATCCTAATCTTCTTTTAGTCACGTCGATACAGGTCTTGTCCTGGTTTTATGAGACGTGGTTCTAAATGACAACTTAGTTTTAACAGTCTATGCAGTGATAATCTAGTCTGCTTTGTGTGCAGTCTACTTAGAGGCCAACATGAACTCTTGGGCAGTGTTCTACAGTGTACTTCTGTCTTAAATTCTGACCAGTTTCACATGTGAATTACAAGGGATCTGCCCACATAAAGCGTTAAAGAAATTTTTTTCTCCAGCTCCTTCTTCTCCAAAGTCCTGCCTCCCTCTCTAAATTGATAAAGCAGCATAGTTTGGCGGGGGGCTGGGGGTAGGGGAGTCATGGACTCCAGGTTTCTGCAGATCTTTGCCGACATCTGCAGGGGACTCAGAGCTACCTGCTCCCTTGACACGCTATATCCAGATAGAATGGGAAGTCCAAGCTCCCACTCTGTCTCTGCCGATGTCATAGGAGAGTAAGGGGGGAGGGCAAGGTTTCTTCATGATGTTTGTCCAGAGTAAGTTGGATATTGTCATAAATGTTGACATCCTGCTGGATCACTCACTTTGTGGTCCTTTGGATGGAGAAGGCAGATTAGGGGGAATTTTGTTTTTGTCTGTGTCTTTTGGCACTTCTAAGTTAAGGGCTTCTCCAAAAATCCTACACCAAGCCCAGCTCCAAACCCAGGATGTATGGAAGGCAAAAAGAAAGAACAGGAAACTCACCTCAAGTTGTTAATGTCCCAAGGTCCCTGGTCTGTGTACCCTCTTCATTCCACATTTCAAAGTCTTCTTATGCTAATTTGTTGTTTTAAGTCCAGAGCTTTTATGATTATACTTAGCAAGAGATGGAGCAAGAAATGAGTCTTCTCCATGTTGTCTGAAACCAGAAGTCTCACTTCAAGAACAGCATTAATTGTTATAATCATTAACAAAGCACGTTCTTCCCTGTGTTCTTCTGGGAATCTGAACTAATGTAAAGTTAAGACCAAGATCATTTGGCTGGCATGTTCTTGAGAAACATTATTATTGACTTCATGGGGAGATAAACAATCTTCTGCTGAGAAAAGTTTTCTCAGTTCCAAGCAGTCATTTCCAAAATCCCTTCCCATCAGTTCCACTTGGCCAATAAAAACCTGTAACTGCATCCAAGATTTGAAGACATGTTTGTTTCAAAGGGTATTTTGGAAGATGGAATAAAATGCAAACATTATATTGATGTATGCTATTCAGAGAGGTCCTCCTTTGGAAAACAAAGATGGGGAGAACCATGTCAGACTTGAAATTTTTTGTCGTTTTCTGCATGAGTGAAAATATTTTAACTCAATAAATGATAATAACCCATCACAGCAAAAATCCACCAAAATCTATAAGTGGATCCAAAAACATCCAGGTCACACTATTATAAAGTCAGTGAAATGATGAAGGTGAGCCATCCAAAGGGAAATGCTAATCTCCTTCTAACCAAACATTTGTACATAAGCCACATCATCACAGGGTTTCACCATAGCTACCACCCATCTCATGCTGATCTGATGTCAAGATTTACATTAAAGGCATAATCTGGTGCAGATTTCATTATTTTCCTTCTACAAATGAAGAACTTAGGATTCAGGGAAGTTAAAAAATTTGCCCCATGTCACACAGCCTGAATATGGCAGCATAAAGAAAGAAAATGAAGGAATTTAGGCTCCAAAGGCTCACCTTTAACCCCTGCTCTATTCATTCCCTCAAAGACACAGTCTATGCCCCAGGCTAATTCAGACTCCAGCTCCGTGTTATTAAGGTTTGTCTTATACTCTGTTCCTGAGCCGGCTCATGCTAGCTGAAACTCATCCCACACGTGGAAGTGATGTCAGCTTGGAGGGCAAGACAGAGAGTGGGGCTTGGCACACGCCCGCCAGCGTCAGGAAAGCAGCCTAGAATATCCTTTGTGCAATGTCTGCTTTGAACTGGTTGAACTGAAATGTCTCACGTTTCACTGTTTGGGGTTTTTTACTATTATTCAATTAATGTTCATTAAACACCCAGTGTGTGAAAGTGCTCCTGGAGGGGCGGGACCCTGCTATAGATCCAAACTGAATTGAGTAACTCTTGGCCACAAGACAGGATACACTTGTCAGCTCCCAGGCTTCTGTCAGCTCCTTGTTGGAATACTCCCTTCTCATTCTCGGCTCCCTTCCGTGCTGTGAGGATGGACAGAACGAACACCTGGCGATGCTGTCCAGCTGAGTGTAAACAACTGGCATCATTTCTCTCCTGAGCCGCTGCACGCCAACTCCTAACTGGTTGCTGGACTTTGATCCTTAACCCCCTTCAATCCTTCATCCTCATGGAACCAGAATTCTGTATAAAAAAAAAAAACAAACCTAATCATGACTTTTTTGCCTTGCATCCTTCAGTGGCTCCCCATTGGACTGAAAATAAAAGCAAAACTCTTTCACATCATCTACAAAAGCTCAGTAATTTTCAGTCCTTACTGCATCTCCAGCCTCGTTCTACAGTTGTTTCCTAACGACTCAGCCATTCACATATGTATGTGTCCGTGTGTGTGTGTGTGTGTGTGTGTGTGTTTTCTTCTGAGTTCTTCTAATTCTCTCTCCAGTTCACCGCCTTTGTACATCCTGTTCCTTGTGCATGAAATGATTCTTCTGTCTTTCCCCAGCACTCATCCTTCAGGTCTTCTCACCTCGAATGGCACTTCCTTTGCCCTTCCCAGATACAAAGTATGTCCTTTGTTGTTCTCTCCACCAAACCCAATCCTTTCCATCATGACACTTAAGTGCTTTGATAATTTTATGTTCACTTGTATGTGTATTTATTTGATATCTCTCTAGCTCATTAGATGGTAAATGGCATTTTCAAAGAACATTTCTGGAGCGAATGAATGGTTTTTCAATGAGCTCTTATTGAAAGTCTACTCTTATTTTCATTTTGTCCCATTTACTAAAACCCAGATATACTTCTCTCCACCTTCTCCAAAGTGCATAGAAGGCACAGAATTGAACCAAAATGACAATTTTTTCACAGGCTCTTTTGCACATCCAGAAGGCAAGCTTCACTGCTGGAATCCTCCTCCCAGGAGATTCTAAGTCAGAGTGTGCACATTTTTTTCTGTAAAAGGCCGAATACTAAATAGTTTCAATTGTATTGGCTATGAGATCTCTGTTGTGACCCTTCAACTCTGCTATTGTAGGGGGTGAGAAGCTGTAGGCAAAAGGTAAATGAATGAGCATAACTAAATGCCAATAAAATTTCTTTTCTAGAGTCAGGAAGCAAATTTGGGGCAGCAGGCTAGTTTGGCAACCCCTGTACATATGTAATCAGCTCTAGATGACACATCTGTATTACCTAGATTTGTGCAAAAACCTCCCGTCTGATCCTTTTTCACCTGCGCCCTTGCCTTCTATTCTTATCTCAGCAACCAAGGTGATCTCGTCCAGTGGTCTCCCATCTCACTCCACATAAAAGCCAAAGTCTTCACTTTGATCTGCACAGCTGAGTCTGCCCTCATCTTGATCTCTCTGATAAGTGGTAACTGTTGGCTTCCCTGGTAGCTCAGCTGGTAGAGAATCCACCTGCAATGCAGGAGACCCCAGTTCGATTCCTGGTTCAGGAAGATTCCCTGGAGGAGGGCATGGCAACGCACTTGGGTATTCTTGCATGGAGAATCCCATGGACGGAGGAGTCTGGCGGGCTACACTCCATGGGGTCGCAAAGAGTCTGACCTGACTGAGCAACTAAGCACAGCACAGGAGTGCGCTCAGTCAACTCTTTATGACCCTATGGACTATATAGCCCACTAGGCTTCTCTGTCCATGAAATTTTCCAGGCAAAAATAATGGAATGGTTTGCCATTACCTTCTCAAAGGGATCTTCCCATTTCAGGGTTCAAACCTGCATCTCTTGCATCTCCTGTATTGGCAAGTAAATTCTTTACCACTGAGCTACCTGAGAAGCCACTCCAACCCACACTGGCCTTGGACTGCTCCTTATTTCTTCACTTCTTTCCTGACATCATCTAATATTGTTCTTATGGTAATGTCTTTCTTATCCACTCTAAAATTGCCTATCTCTACTCCAGACACATATGACTCCCCTTTTTTGTTTGTTTTCCTGATTCACCAATACAAAATGCATTCTATTTTGTGCTTATTTATTATTTGTCTTCTTCATTAGAATTTACCCCCATGAAAACAGGGGCCACCTCTGTCTTCATCACTTCTGTATCCCTAATGCTATAGTAGTGCTTAGTGCATAGTATATTATATACTCAATAAATATATATTGAATCAAAGAATGGATGAGGCAAGTCATTTTCCCTTATAGAATTCGTGTGCCTGAACCAAGACACCATCACAAGTCATTTTTTTCCTTTTAATATTCAAGAAAACAAGTCAAGTTTCTAGTTGTTCTTCCCAACCCAGGGATCGAACCCGGGTCTCCCGCATTGGAGGCAGACGCTTTAACCTCTAAGCCACCAGGGAAGCCCAGCGCTTAGTGCATAGTATATTATATACTCAATAAATATATATTGAATGAAAGAATGGATGAGGCAAGTCATTTTCCCTTATAGAATTTGTGTGCCTGAACCAAGACACCATCACAAGTCTTTTTTTTTTTCCTTTTAATATTCAAGAAAACAAGTCAAGTTTCTAGTTGAAAAAAAATATATACACACATTGTGTTCATCTTTGTACTCAGATTCAGTTCAGTTCAGTCGCTCAGTCATGTCTGACTCTTTGTGACCCCGTGAATCGCAGCACACCAGGCCTCCCTGTCCATCACCAACTCCCAGAATCTACTCAAACTCATGTCCATAGAGTCGGTGGTGCCATCCAGCCACCTCATCCTCTGTCGTCCCCTTCCCCTCCTGCCCCCAATCCCTCCCAGCATCAGTCTTTTCCAATGAGTCAACTCTTCCTATGAAGTGGCCAAAGTATTGGAGTACTCAGATTAAGAACGCTTAATAGTTACATTTTAGCAAATTTCATTTCATCTGAACTGACTCTCTCCACTGATAGGATGAAACTAGAGGGAGGGAAATTAAGTTTCAAAACTCAAAAAGAAGTTTTATTTTGTTTCTAAATTAAATGCATGTGCAGAAATTGGTCCTTGAGAAGTCTGACTTAAATACTCTGGGTATTTGTGAATGTGTTGACCAGACCCTTAGCTCATGGGTCAAAATAATGTCAGAAAAACTCTTCTTAGATCCAAGAACAAGTGATTTTCCTAGCTTTCAGAGAGCACTATGTGAATCTATGTTTCCTTTGTACTTTAGAACAAAGGAAAACCAAGTTTTTCAGGATTTGTAAGTGTGCATGGGTTACTTATAAGCATATGAAATTGACTCAAGGTAAGGCATATTTGACAAGTACACCACCAACAAAAGAGAGAAAGATTAGAATTTGGACTTATTTATATGTGTTTAAAAGGAAATCAAAGTAAAGAAAACTAGTTAACAGTTTTTAAATTGGATGCTTTGTTTGAAATGGAAGGAAAAACCATTGCTAATTAATCTTCAGACTGAAATCATTGTTAACGTCTCCATTTCTTTATCAGTCCATATCTTCATGTCTTTCTGTGTTTTGGAAGCATTTTCTTCATTTCAGCTTTCCCATGTATTCATTTTCCTGAACTCTTATAGTTTCACCTCTGAGTGACACACAGTGTCTTGAACATAGAAGGTAAATGAGTGCCTGTGCCCTGGATTACAGTATCTTGAACTCCTATTTAATTATTACTTAAAGATATGTCCTTTTTCAATGAGACTGTAAACCCTTCAAAATTAAAAGTATCTGGACCTTTTTTCTCTAATCCTTAATACCCAGAACACACTGGTTATTAAAATACCTATTGGATTTGATTATTTAAAAATAGAACCATTTCTATGCAGGATATATTTTAGAAATTAAAGAATTATCATTTTTCAGCATTTAAAATGAATCATTTTACTGAGGTTCAAGAGGGAGGGGACATATGTATACCTATGATGATTCATGTTGATGTATGCCAGCAGAAACCAACACAATATTGTAAAGCAATTATCCTTCAATTAAAAATATACTTTTTTATAAATGAAGCATTTTAGTAAAGCTTATCTTGTAAGAGGAGCCAGACAATGTTAATTTATCCAAAGTCAGACAAGGTATTCGTGCTGCTGTTGCTACTGCTGTTGTTATTGTTGTTTGTAAAATCTTTAATTCCCCAAAGTTTTCACAATAGTAAGTGGGAAATAAGAATTCATCTAAGGAAAGAAGACTCTAACGTTAGGTATTGACTTGCTTATTTTATTTTTAAGGCATCAGTGGGTTATCTCCACTGCGTTTATCTCAGGCCAGTAGAAGATTTAGTTTTTAAAAAAGAAAGACAGGAGGAAGGGAGGGGAAAAAAACCTCTGGTAAGAAGAAGAAAAAAAGAAGCAAGATTTAGAAGATTAAACACAGAGATTCCCTTCTTAGAGTCTAAAGATAGGATATAAAATAATGATAATAGCCATAATAATAATAAGCAAGTGATTTGTGAAATACTGGGATTTTATTCTGATCTAAGAACCAAGCTCTCTGCCCCTTTGAGGGTCAGTATTCTCCACTCATTCCTTCCCTCCTTGTGCTTAACCACTGTACATCTGTAATACACACCATCTCTCACTGTCTCCCACCTGACTTCTCTCACGGGAATGCTAAATTGGCTCAAATTATGTGGGAGCATTATAAATACTGTTTGGTGATGAGAATAAATTGGTTCAAATCACGTAGGTACTTTCCTAAGTGCTGACTGATGAGGAAGTTTAGATATGCCGTAATTTATAAACAAAATGAAGAAGGTTACCTGGCAAGATATGAACGGTAGGAACAATTTTTGTATTTAAGAAATGTAAAGAGAAGAGAAATAAGCACATCCTAAATCATTCTGTGAGACCAGTATTACCCTGATTCCAAATCCAAAGATATCACAAGGAAAGAAAGCTATGAACCCATGTTTCTTTTGAATATAAATGCAAAAAAGTCTTTACAAAATATTAGCAAACAAAATTCAACAACATATAAATAAGATTATACCCCATGACTAAGGAGAATCTATCCCATAAATTCAAGGTTAGTTTAATATCTGCAAATCAGTTAATATAACACATTATCTCAATAGAAAGATCAGAAACGACATGATCATCTCAGCAGACGTAGTAGAAGAGGTATTTGACAAACCTCAACACCCTTTTGTTATAAAAGACACTCAACCAACCACGACTAGAAGGTAACTTTGTCAACTGGATAAAAAATGTGAAAGCCCAAAGCTAACATCATATTTTTAAATGAACATTTTTCCTTTAAGATTAGAAACAACACAAGGACATCTACCCTCACCATTTCTGTTTAACACTGTACTGGAATTTCTGGCTAGGACAGTAAGGCAAGCAGATGAAGTAAAAACCATTCATATTGAAAGGAGGAAGTAAAATTATATCTATTCAAAGATGACATGATCTCATTATAGAAAATCCTAAGGAATCTACCCCAAAATGGTTGGAACTCATGAAAGCATTTGGCAAGATTGCAGGATCAGTATACAAAAGGCAATTGTACTTCTGAAAAATGAAGTGAAAGTGTTAGTTGCTCAGTTATGTCTGACTCTTTGCAACCCCATGGATTACAGCCCACAAGGCTCCTCATTCCATGGAATTCTCCAGGCAAGAATACTGGGGAGGGTAGCCATTCCCTTCTCCAGGGGATCTTCTTGACCCAGAGATCGAACCTACCAGTTTCCTGCATTGCAGTTGGATTCTTTACTGTCTGAGCCACCAGGGACTAACAATGAACAATCCAAAAGTGAATGGCAAAACCAATACAGTATTGTAAAGTAAAATAAATAAATAAACAGTAGGCAAATGAAATTGCCTCCACGCCTGCAAAAAAAAAAAAAAGTTCCATTTAAAATAGCATTATAAAGAATAAGTTTCTATGCAATAAAATTTACCAAAAGCAACACAAAATTGCACTCTGAAAATCATTAAACACTATTTTAAAAAAATTTTTAGAAGACCTAAGTAAATGGAAAGACATTTCATGTTCATAGACTAGAAGACTTACCATTAATCCGCAGTAATGAGGACCAGTGGGACTGGCACAAGCCACAAGCATAGACATAAGCCACAAGCAGGAACAACTGAGAATCCAGAAATACATTCTTCCATTTATAGTCAATTTTTTGACACAGATGCCTAGATAATCCAATGGGGGAAAAGTGATATTTTCAGCCAATGATACTGGGACTGTTAGATATCCATATGAGAAAGAATAAAGTTGGACTTCTTCACACTATAAGTAAAATTCAACTCAAAATGGATTATAGACCTAGATGAAAGATCTAAAACAATAAATCTCTTAGAAGAAAATGTCAGAATATTTCTTCATGACCTTGGGTAAGCAAAGTCTTCTTAGATGTGACACTAAGAGCTAAGGCAACAAAAGATGGATAATTTGGGCTTTCTCAAAATTAAAAACTTCTGTACTTCAAGAAAGTGAAAAGACTACTCCCAGAATGGGAACTGTGAGAAGCCCAGATTTGTGGTATATGCAATACTTTATAGCCATGTTCTAAAGGGGAGAGCCTCTTCTTGACCCAGATCTATTAACCCTTGGAGGTTCTGCTTTAGTCTTTTACTTCTTGTCTCTTATAGGAGCAAATACTCTTCCACAGATACCTTCACACTTAAGCCCTTCACTGGATTCTTCTCCAGGGAGAAATTGACCTGTCTTCCTATTTCTAGAGAAATAGGGAGATTCTGACATCCAGTGACCCTACCACCTGCTAAGCTGCTAAGGTGCTTCAGTCGTGTCCAACTCTGTGCGACCCCATAGACGGCAGCCCACCAGGCTCCGCCGTCCCTGGGATTCTCCAAGCAAGAACACTGGAGTGGGTTGCCATTTCCTTCTCCAATGCATGAAAGTGAAAAGTGAAAGTGAAGTCACTGAGTCACGTCCAACACTCAGCGACCCCATGGACTGCAGCCCACCAGGCTCCTCCGTCCATGGGATTTTCCAGGCAAGAGTACTAGAGTGGGGTGCCATTGCCTTCTCCGGCCCTACCACCAGTAGCGACCTAAAAAGCAAACTTATTTCTCTTCTTCCTCTGTCTTCCCTTCTGTCCTTCCTTCTTCTTCTGTTCTCATTCCCGCTTATTTCTGCACAGAGACATAGAGTTCTTCCTCTTGGAAGAGATGCATGTCTCTCTGGAGTGACTTTGCCTTTACTAGAAGGATGTCCAAATCAGGCTGGGAGGTGCTATGCTATGCTCAGTGTGTCCAAAATCTTTACAAGCCCCCTGGACTATAGCCCACCAGGCTCCTCTGTCCAAGGGATTTTCCAGACAAGCATACTGGAGTGGGTTGCCATTGCTTTCTCTAGATTGGGAGGTAGAGGGCTCCATTATCCTCCCACTGAGTTTTACCATCAGCAAACTGCTCCACTGCTGTTTAGCTCAGGTCTTTGTGTTTACTCTGTTTCCAAGACCCCTTGAAAAGATCTGTGGGTGGTAGCATGCACTCACTAAGCTGACCCTGAATCTCCAGCACTATTGATGAGACCTTCTTTCACTGACCCTATATTTCTATTCTTCTTCATGAGGCAGATTCCTTAGACACTATATATGTTTTACAGTTTTGTCTAATTACTGCAGAGAGGAGAAAATTGAGAACAGAGTCAGGTCAAATAGTGGGAATGGTACTCCTTAAGCAGACATTTAAATATTAACATTAGCTTAAAAGATTCTGGAAGTGCCCTAGAATTTTAGCTTAGAGTTGTGATAGTTAAAATGCAGTTTCGAAATATAAAATGTGGGACTTTCCGGGTGGTCTAGTGGTTAAGACTCCACTTTCCCATGCAGGGAGGTGGGGTTTGATCCCTGGTTGGCAAGCTAAGGTACCACATGCCTCACAGCCAAAAAACCAAAACATAAAACAGAAGCAATATTGCAACAAATTCAATAAAGACTTTTTAAATGGTACACATTAAAAAAATGTTTTAAAAAATCAAAATGCTGTTTTGGAAGAATTCGATAATAATGAGTAGTAAACTGCAGCTTTGATATGATATGCCTATGATATGCCTTCTGTATATGCAGCACCAGGCTCTATGCTCTTTCACTGATCATCTCATAGACAGAGTGTGAAAATCAGTCATCTCAACCAATCAACTGTCCTTCTCTCTGGGTTCTATGCCGTGGAAACTATACACCTAGGGAGCTAAAGGAGAGTCAACTTTTCATCCTTATAAATGGAGACGCACTATTTTCTGAAGTCCCTGGTAAAGCTGGAATGGTGACCTTATATGGGGCCAGAGTCAATGCAGTGATCCCTACTTAATAAATCTTGAATCTAGATATTTTCCCCACCTACCTGTAGGAGAATTAGGTCTTCAAGGCATCCCTCCCTAAGATTTCCTTAACAGTCAGCTGTATGGGAGACTGTGGTTTGCCTCACAAATCCAGTTGCTGTCAGAAAAGAGACGAAGGTTAAAAGATAAATAACCTGCCTTTCTTTAGAAGGGCAATGCCAGGAGCTGTGCCTTATCTGGATGAGAAAGCTGAGGGCAAGCTCGGACCCTTCTTCTTCATCTGTTATACAAGTAGTGCAGGAAAAAGAAATGGGGTTCAGCTTGTTTATTGTTTTAGAGGAATAGTGGCCAATCCAGTGATAAATTGTTACAAGTGTTATCAGGCTCTGACCATCAGACCAGCTATTGCTAGTGCTTAGAAGAAAGAGCGGGGTCAAAGAGAAAAAGGAAAGAATTGGAGTGTCCTCTCTCAGTTCAGTTCAGTTCAGTCGCTCAGTCGTGTCCGACTCTTTGTGACCCCATGAATTGCAGCACGCCAGGCCTCCCTGTCCATCACCGTCTCCCGGAGTTCACTCAGACTCACGTCCATCGAGTCCATGATGCCATCCAGCCATCTCATCCTCGGTCGTCCCCTTCTCCTCCTGCCCCCAATCCCTCCCGGCATCAGAGTCTTTTCCAATGAGTCAACTCTTCGCATGAGGTGGCCAAAGTACTGGAGTTTCAGCTTCAGCATCATTCCTTCCAAAGAAATCCCAGGGCTGATCTCCTTCAGAATACTATCTAAATGAGAGTAGAACTGAAGTCTCCTCTTCACGGAAAAGAGAAATAGGCGTTAAGTATTCCCTTTCCAATGTACTACTGCTGCTGCTGCTGCTAAGTCGCTTCAGTCGTGTCCGACTCTGTGTGACCCCATAGATGGCAACGCACCAGGCTCCCCTGTCCCTGGGATTCTCCAGGCAAGAACACTGGAGTGGGTTGCCATTTCCTTCTCCAATGCATGAAAGTGAAAAGTGAAAGTGAAGTCACTCAGTCGTGTCCGACTCTTCGCGACCCCATGGACTGCAACCTACCAGGTTGCTCTGTCCATGGGATTTTCCAGGCAAGAGTACTGGAGTGGGGTGCCATTGCCTTCTCCAATGTACTAGAACACCGGAAATCTTGGAAACTCAGAGGCACACATTCATTAATCAATTTTACAATAAATATTTACTAAGTACCAAGTACTGCTTTAGGAAAAGGACATTTAAAAATCAAATTAAGATACAGATACTGCCCTCAAGAGCATGGTCTACTCTCTTTAGGGTGAGATGGGCTTCCCTGGTGGCTCAGACAGTGAAGAATCTACCTGCAATGCAGGAGATATGGGTTTGATCCTTGGGTTGGGGAAGATTCCCTGGAGAAGAGAATGGCAACCCACTCCAGTATTCTTCCCTAGAGAATCCCATGAATGGAGGAGCCTGTGGGCTACAGTCCTTGGGGTCACAAAAATTCAGCGCATACACACTGAAGATTTGAGTTCTGATTCTGAGTACCAAAATAACTCTATAAACTCTACATGCCTCTGCTTCTTCTGAATCTCCATTTCCTAATCATTTACTGAAAGGGGAAAATGATCTGTTCATGAGACTCACATGCAATGATGTGTCTCAGGACTCCTTTTGTGTATGTCTCCTCTTTTATGGGTTCCCTCTTTGCAGGAACACACACGTTATCACTACAGGTCCATTTTAGGAAAGGATATGAATGAGTTATTCATCAAAAGGAATGAAGAACCATGCTTGCATAGAGGATCTTCGCAGGCATATTTCCATTTTCATGGAAGACTAACCCCTTAAGTTCAACCATGATTTGCATGCTGTAGGAGCTTAATTAATATCTGCTGATTAGTTGATGGGTTTCCTTGAGAGACCTCTATTTTATTAAAGATTCCCATACCAGTTAATGTAGTCTACCCCTTGAGAAATCTCAGAAAGTGTCAAAGAGATAATACACTTTAGAAGTTACTGACATTATTTCATCTTTGCAGGAACACACACGTTATCACTACAGGTCCATTTTAGGAAAGGATATGAATGAGTTATTCATCAAAAGGAATGAAGAACCATGCTTGCATAGAGGATCTTCGCAGGCATATTTCCATTTTCATGGAAGACTAACCCCTTAAGTTCAACCATGATTTGCATGCTGTAGGAGCTTAATTAATATCTGCTGATTAGTTGATGGGTTTCCTTGAGAGACCTCTATTTTATTAAAGATTCCCATACCAGTTAATGTAGTCTACCCCTTGAGAAATCTCAGAAAGTGTCAAAGAGATAATACACTTTAGAAGTTACTGACATTATTTCATCAGCTCTTTACTTAACATTTCTGGGTCCTAAATTGTTCTCAGTTAATTAGAGGTGAAAAATGTTCTGAAAAGGGTAATGTGAACCTACTTTGGGTTTTCATTGTTGTTGTTGTAATTGCAGAAATACTCCTGGGTTTTCTTATGTCTCTAAGTATTAGAACTTTCAGATGGTCAAATGGGCAAACTCATCCTTCCAAGGTCCAGTTAGTTGTTTCAGAGTCGTAGCTATCTGAAAAGGTTTTCATTTGACTCTTTCTTTTCATTGTTTCTTGATTACTCTTTGCCTAATAGAAATGGTCAGGATAAAGTCCCTGAGAATTCTCCAGACAGAAAGGAATAAGACTTATCCCATGACAGCAATAAGAGTTTCATACAGCTTTCACTCCTTGAAGCTATGTTTGGTGGCCTGATGTGTTATCCTGATTCACTGTCATCTCTCTTGATGACTTCAAGAATGAAATACAGCAGTGGGCAGTACTACACTGTGAGCATTTAGCTAAGACCCCAAATGAATGTTCAACCATAAATAAAAGGTGATGGCTACTATTTATTGAGTTTTCAATATGTGCCAAGGACTCAGGTAAACACTTGATGTGGATGATCTTGTTTATTATTCTGAGCAACACACTGTCAAGCTATTGTTGTTCAATCACTAAGTCATGTCCAGCTCTTTGCAACCCCATAGAATGCAGCACGCCCCTGGGAGTTTGCTGATTCTTGTCCCTTGAGTCTGTGATGCTATCTAACCACCTCATCTTCTGCTGCCCTCTTCTTTTGCCTTCAGTCTTTCCCAGCATCAGGGTCTTTTCCAATCTGCACATGAGGAAATTGACACGGAGAGGTTGCTGCTGAAGGTGTGGAGGTAGGAATAATGCAGCTGGGGTGTGAACTGGGGCGTGAACACAAGAGCTGCACTCAGCACCCTCCTTCTAGCTTGCTATCTGCCCAACCATTGTCCTCTAGCCCTGCCTTCTGGAATTAACATCTAACTTTTTCTGCAGTGACTCCTGTTGGTTAATTTACGCTGTGATAGAGCTAAATTCTCCCTGGGAGTTTGCTGATTCTTGTCCCTTGAGTCTGTGATGCTATCTAACCACCTCATCTTCTGCTGCCCTCTTCTTTTGCCTTCAATCTTTCCCAGCATCAGGGTCTTTTCCAATCTGCACATGAGGAAATTGACACGGAGAGGTTGCTGCTGAAGGTGTGGAGGTAGGAATAATGCAGCTGGGGTGTGAACTGGGGCGTGAACACAAGAGCTGCACTCAGCGCCCTCCTTCTAGCTTGCTATCTGCCCAACCATTGTCCTCTAGCCCTGCCTTCTGGAATTAACATCTAACTTTTTCTGCAGTGACTCCTGTTGGTTAATTTACGCTGTGATAGAGCTAAATTCAGCTGTAGATCACTCAAAGAGGACAGATTACAGGGAAATACAGTGAGAAGAGGGCCTTTTCCACTGCAAAGAAAGCCTATACTCATCAGGGATATATTCAAATGACACCAATTCTCACTTAGAGAGGACCCTCTAAGAAATGGTCTCCTTGTTCGGTGCCCTGCTGGGGCTGCTACAATTGAGCTGGCTGCCCTGAAACCCTGCGGTGCACTTTCTGGAAGTGAGTCTGGTTTGTTCTGTGAGCTTCAGAATGAATCAGATTCGTGGCTGGAAATCTCCCTTTCAGCTTCTTGCCTACAGGATGAGAGTGATTCTGTCAGCTTAGCCTGAATAAGAGCATTCATGTAAGGAATGCCACAATTAGTTAAATCCAGTTAACAAAAAACCTCTATTAATCAGCACTTTTCCATAAAGAACTTCTAATGATAGAGAAGGCAAATTTCAAAATAGTCATCACAGAAGAAAACTTTCAAGCTTTTCTCTAGGCCTGGTATATATTCAGTGCAAACTCCCACATTTCTGCAACTTTGTAATATTGTTCAATACTGGCTGTCATTCACGGGCACACTAATTGTGTAGCAGGTAATTGTATAAAAGGATTCATGTATCTGGGTCTCCTTTAACACAGCAACTCTTTGCTGCAAGTATTGCTTGTTTTTTCCCATTTTATAGATTGGCAATGTAGCCAAATGATGGAGTTCATTATTTGCCAAGGTCACACATCTTATAGATGGTAGTGAGGAA
Source organism: Cephalophus harveyi (assembly GCA_006410635.1). Taxonomy (NCBI): domain Eukaryota; kingdom Metazoa; phylum Chordata; class Mammalia; order Artiodactyla; family Bovidae; genus Cephalophus; species Cephalophus harveyi. The sequence continues at coordinate 582,425 of SJYT01040594.1, read as the reverse complement.
GCTTGGAATTTCTAGGTGGCTCAGGGATTTAATCTATCTGCCAATGCAGGAGACGTGGGAGATGTGGATTTGATCCCTGGGTTAGGAAGATGCCCCTGGAGGAGGGCATGGAAACCCACTCCAGTATTCTTGCCAGGAAAATCCCGTGAACAGAGGAGCCTGGTGGCCTACAGTCCGTGGGGTTGCAAAGAGTTGGACACAGTTGAGCAACTGAATACACATGCACAGTGAGCAAGCTTAAACCCACAAAACTCCATTTTTCAACCAATATGCCAAATTACCTCCTTTTATTGATGCATAAAGATGATGAGCCTCAAGTATCTTGCTCAGTAAAAAAAAAAAAATAGTGTTTATTGAGTGTTTCCTGGGTTCCAAGCCTGCTGTAAGTGTATCACAACTCTTACTTCATTTAATCTTCATGTTAATCCATTTAAATAGGTACCTTTTTAATCCCTATTTTCCAAACTAGGAAAGTGAAATACACAGAAGTTAAACTAATTCGCCCCAAACCACACATCACAAAGTGATGGAGCCAGACCAGAAGCAAAATATGTTGCTCCAGAGTATGTCCTTTTAATTGCTGCATATAATGCTTTTTCCCCTTGTTTTAAGAACTGGTTACAGAAGAGGAATACAAGTCTAATGCATTTTAGAAAGATTTCCAATAAAGTTAATCAACCAATAAAAATGGAATCAAAAAGGAAGTTCTGGTTGATTAATTTAATGACGGTTCAAATAATCAGATGATCCAACTCCTGAGCTTCTCGTTTAATTGAGTTTCCACTGATTTCAGGCCATTCTATTCAGAGAGAATTCTCATTCATGGGATGTTAAATTTATCTTCATTGGTAAGAAAGGCAGCAAAACCTTGAAGGATGCTCCCAGAAAACTCTCCCTTTGAAGCATTATGCTTTTATCAAGGATTTGTGCTACAACTTTGAAGATTTTCTTTTGAGTGATATTCATAAGAAACCACAACTGTGCATAGTTTAAATTTGCTAAGTAAGAGTCCTTCCATTTCAAACGTGTTTGTTAATGATTGAAGCAGACATTTTAAAAGCATTCTCCAGCTCTTGGTGTTATAGAAATCCTAAGTCATCATCACTTCTCCTCTTTGTAAGATAGAAGATCCCCCAAGCTTGTAATTAATGAACCATTAAATTTAGGCATACAGATATGATATGGTTTTCAAATGGGACAAATGGGAATGATTAAACTTCAAAGTGATGACATTTTACCATATCTTCCTAATGGGAGGCACTCAGGCAATGTCCTTCAAATGAATGAACTAATTTTTCTAACTAATTTTTGTTCTTTGAATGTCTTGAGCTCAGTAAATACTTAGAGTCTCTTTATTTTCTTTCCTTCAAGTTCTTACTATTTTTTTCTTTTATGTAATCCCCTACTCTAGGTCTTTGTTTGTTAAGTACATGCTTATGTTTAGTTTGTGTGTGTTTGCTCAGTCGTTTCGGTCGTGTCCAACTCTTTGTGACCCTACGGATGGTAGCCCCACAGGCGCTTCTGACCATGGGGTTCTCCAGGCAAGAGTACTAGAGTGGGTTGCCCTGCCTTCCTCCAGGGGATCTTCCCCACCCAGGGATCACTCTTGACAATTGTAAGGTTTTTAGTCCCACCAGTCATTCTCCCATTCATTGCTCTTCTCGGCTTAAAGCAATGATTTTTTGTTCCTCATGACTCCTCCTTCCTTCTCCTGTTTTAACATCCATGTTATCTTCTTTTCTGAGCATCTTTCCACTACCCACATGCCCAACTGGCTTTCTCTTTTTAGTGAGAATACAACTAAAATATTACTGCTGCCAGAAAACCATCCCTTTTGCTAGTGACATGGTTTGAAAATTCAGATCCTCCAGGAATTACCTCTCACCCAGTGCTCCTGTTCCAACTCTTGCTCTTCTAACTCCGACACTCAAAGAATTCAATTTATAAAGTCAACAGTAATAAAAATTTTAATTAACTCATTTTCCCAAACTACTTATTTAGTATAAAATATCAATGTCTTCCAGCCAAAGACCATCTGGAATACTAAGATAATTGAACAAATTTGGGTTTATTGCCTCTCTGCAATCAGGAAGAACACACACCATTGGGGACTATGAAGCATTTTGGGAAGATTTTAGAATGGATGTCTATGATTTTTGCACGTGTTAAATGATTTGGAAGAGGGTCGAAGGCAGCATGGTTAGTTACTGTCAGGAAGAGAGGGTAAATCAGTCACCAGTTGTCTTTAACAATTCTTATACCTAGAAGACAAGAAGACCAGACTAAGATAAAAGTGTGATTGATAAGGAGGCAGAAATCAGGACTTTCCTGGTGGTCCAGTGGTTAAGAATCCACCTGCCAGTGAGAGGACACAGGTCCCCTCCCTGATCTGAAAGAATCCCAGATGCTGAGAGGCAGCTGAGCCCTCCCACTGCAGCTCGTGAGTCCATGCACCTAGAGGCCATGCTCAGCAACAAGAGAAGCCGCTGCAAGGGAGAAGCCCGCACACCGCAGCTAGAGAGTAGCCCCCACTGGCCGCAACAAGAGAAAGCCCACGTGCAGCGACAAAGACCCAGCGCAGCCAAAAATAAATAAATGCAAATTTTAAAGAAAGAAGAAGCAGCAATCAATCCTACCAGTCTTGATTCTGTTTTGTTTTGGACACTGTTTGCATTTTGTCTGTGCTCAATCATGATTACAGAGTGGTCTTATTTTGTTTCAATCCGTCCCCAATCACAACGTGATCCTGTCTGATGTGACTTTTTTGCCAGACCATCTGTGGGCAACTGGGCAACACTAAACCTGGCTGTGAGGGCCAGACCAGTTCCAGGCAACAAGACCTACATGACAGCATCTGGCTACAAAGGCTGCTTGCCCCTTTCTCAAAAATATACTCCCTTCATAAAACTGGAAGGCATAGAATGCATTACGTGATCCTGTCTGATGTGACTTTTTTGCCAGACCATCTGTGGGCAACTGGGCAGCACTAAACCTGGCTGTGAGGGCCAGACCAGTTCCAGGCAACAAGACCTACATGACAGCATCTGGCTACAAGGGCTGCTTGTCCCTTTCTCAAAAATATACTCCCTTCATAAAACTGGAAGGCATAGAACGCACTGAGAAGAAAATGAAAAGCTTCCTGGGAGTTTCTTTCTCCCAGAATGGGAATACCAGCATGAGGGAGAGACTAAGAAAGCAAGCCACCATGTGCATGCTGGCTCTTCAGTGGAGTTCAGCTCTTGGCAGCGCTGAGTTCCTGCAGCAAGGAAATCTGAAAAGATAAACTCAGAGTTGCCCTCAAAAGCCAACTCAGCTCTGGTGGGAAAGAGAGTAGGAACCAGGTTGCATTCAGAAGCTGGCATGCATGTGTGTTAAGTCGATTCAGTTGCGTCTGACTCTTTGCAACCCTAGGAACCGTCCCTGGAGAAGGAAATGGCAACCCACTCCAGTACTCTTGCCTAGAAAATCCCATGGACAGAGGAACCTGGTGCAGGCTTCTGTCCATGGGGTCGCAAAGAGTCGGACACTACTGAGCAACTTCACTTCACATGCCCTCAAAAGCCAACTCAGCTCTGGTGGGAAAGAGAGTAGGAACCAGGTTGCATTCAGAAGCTGGCGTGCTTGTGTGCTAAGTTGATTCAGTTGCGTCTGACTCTTTGCAACCCTAGGAACTGTCGCACCCCCCCCCCGGCTCCTTTGTCCATGTGGTTCTCCAGACGAGAATAGTGGGGTGGGTTGCCATTCCCTCCTCCATCGGAAGCTGGCATTCCAGGTCAAATGTCACATAGCTTAGAAGGCTCACATAGCTTAGAAGCCCAATAAAAAATCAAAATGAAGCAGGAATCTCAAAGACGGTGCTCTGGGACAACCCAGAGGGATGGGATAGAGAGGGAGTGGGAGGGGGTTCAGCATGGGGGAACACATGTGCACCCGTGGCTAATTCATTTCAATGTATGGCAAAAACCACAACATTGTAAAGTAATTACCCTCCAATTAAAATAAATAATTTTTTTAATCAAAATATTTTTTACACCAGAGCTCAGTGGTGATTTCCACAAACACAACTGCTGAACAGATAGTTAACCAAAGCAGAAATAACTGCTCAGGGAAAGTGGAAAGCTTTCTCTGGAGTGAGTTGTGAGGAGTAGTATTTTCACCTCTTTTTTTTTTTTTTTTTATGTTGTTGCAATAGGAGATGTCAAACTCTCATGACCTGCTGAGGGCTTACCATGTTCAAGTGAAAGGGTTAGACCCACCAGTTCATCTTCAGAACAGAATTAGGAAGAATCAGAAGTCCACCAAGAAGTGTATTAGAGCCATACATATATCAAAGAAAACCCCAGTAATTGGGTCAGTTACAGTTAGTTCTGATTGGATTTTATCCTTGTTAAAACTGTTTTCTTTGGAATTCTTGATTTTGGAAAGATTGGATTTGGGATTAAAATGGCAACTGTAAAATTTGTATTAGATTTACAGGAGAAAATCATTACTTTAAAAGAAGTCACTTGCAGTCTAGCCATGAACCAAAGAGAATCTCCTGTCGCACTCTCAGACTGTAGTGTAAAAGTTTACACTGGAAGTGCCGAAGTTTAGAGAAATATTGTAAAATGTGGGTTGGAATCAGTTTTCAGAGACGATCCAGCTCACTTTAGAAGTCATATTTATTTATTATAGAGTGATTGCTTGGGATTCAGATGGGATTATAAACAGTCCTGAATATTGTTCACCTCACCTAGGACTGAAATGAGTTGTGTTTGGTGGCAAAAGCTATTTTTTAATATTTTAATCTGTTAAAATATTTCCTCTGGCTGACCTGCACTGCCATGACTAAGGATAAGAATCTACATACTCTTCATTTTCACATTTCTCAATTGTGAGTAGCAGAATTTATTAAATTACTATTAAATATGATATGTTAGCAAGCATCCAACTAAGTTTTCCTGGTTATTGCACAATTCTTCCATTTTCCTTCATTTAGAAACAGGACTCCCCAACATCCCTGAAGAATGTTGGAATATTCAACACACACATACACATGCAAATATTTTATTTGTATTCATTTCCATCTTTGCATTGTTCTCTCAATTCCAATTCTGTCCAAATCATTTCTACTCCTAAGAGTTCTCTCTCTTTTCTTTCATGAAACTTTATCAAAATAAATGTCAGCTATCTAATAATGACCCAGATGAGTCAGATACTTGTTATTTTATTCTAATATAATTTGCAAATGTATATTATTATAATATAGTGGGAGGAAATTATGATCAAAGTTTGGCAGTTTTATTTTGAAACATTAAATAAAGTGTGCAATTTGGGCAATAGATTATCTCTGCCAAGAGAAAAAAAAATCAATTATAAATGTTAAAAACACAACTATCTTCCTTTAATTTACAAGTGTTGTGCCTTTATTCATGTTATTCCATCAGTCTAGACCACCATTGGCATAATCCTCTGCCTACTAACACCTTTAGGAGCTTTCCCTGATCTCTCAGAGAGAATCAGCTGTATTTTCACTGTACAGGACTTATATCTCTACTTAACAAGGGTGCAAGCCTTCTTTTCATATTATGCAAGTTAGCCACGTGCATATTAGCTGCTTTCACCACTCAAGAACACGAACACTGTTGTTCATAAAACAAACTGAGGCCTTAGCTAAGGATTAAGGATTTGGGTGAGAATGAGACAAAAGTAAAAAAAAATCAATTATAAATGTTAAAAACACAACTATCTTCCTTTAATTTACAAGTGTTGTGCCTTTATTCATGTTATTCCATCAGTCTAGACCACCATTGGCATAATCCTCTGCCTACTAACACCTTTAGGAGCTTTCCCTGATCTCTCAGAGAGAATCAGCTGTATTTTCACTGTACAGGACTTATATCTCTACTTAACAAGGGTGCAAGCCTTCTTTTCATATTATGCAAGTTAGCCACGTGCATATTAGCTGCTTTCACCACTCAAGAACACGAACACTGTTGTTCATAAAACAAACTGAGGCCTTAGCTAAGGATTAAGGATTTGGGTGAGAATGAGACAAAAGCAAAGAACTGTTAGGACTGGGGTACCAAGGAGCAATATAATGGAATTAGTTCACATCGTCGTTCAGTGGGACAAGTCACACTTGTGTATATTTCATGCATTGTGACCTCAGATGGTCTTTTGAGTAGATAGCGGTATTTTAGTTTCAGGTAAGTAGTTTGAACTCAAAAAGGACTCTCAGAATACGGGTGAAAATATAGTGAATAAGACCCTTTCTAAAAGCTACAGTGACAGGGATTCTTTCAGGTGAGCAGATGTTCAAAAAATGATTCTAGCCTCAGAATGAAAACCAGTTAAGAAACTAAGTTAGACAACAGGATCCTTGTAGTTAACAGGCCGTCTGGACAGAGCAACAACATAATTCCAAACCCTACTTTCTCCTTGTAGAAGCCATGATCTGTGAAATCATTAAACAGTTTTTTGTCTGGATAGATGGATGGGTGGGTAGGTGGATGGATGGATAGGTTAGACAGACAGATAAGGTTAATACATACATACATAGGTAGCTAAAATAAATACACAAAATTTTTAGCAGCAGTTATCTGTGTTTTCGGACTTTGAGGGTTTTTTTCACCATTTTCTTTCCATTTTCCCCAATTTTTTATGGAAATGTGTCTTATTTTTATAATCAGAAAAAAAGTGATTAAAACATATGTGTCTATGGTAATATTGTTTTTTCACTTGACTAAACCAGTCATTCTCAGTTGGGGGCAATTTTGTCCCCCAAATAGCCTTTGGTAATGTCTGGAGACATGTTTGCTTGTCATAGCTGAAGAGTGTGATACTGGCATCTAGTAGGTAGAGGTCAGGGATGCTTCTAGGCATCCTACAACGTATACAATGTTGTCTAAAATGCTTATGTTTTAGAAAATATAATCACCGTCTCAGAATTACCCAAATAAAAATGACTTCTGGACTGACGGATATTGGAAAAGATTGTGTTTCTTGTTTACCTTTAAGTTTTATATAATTGACTAGCAAGATCCTCGTGTCTTAACAAATTCTAATAAATATATATTGGGTTGAGTTGCAATTTTGTCCCCCAAATAGCCTTTGGTAATGTCTGGAGACATGTTTGCTTGTCATAGCTGAAGAGTGTGATACTGGCATCTAGTAGGTAGAGGTCAGGGATGCTTCTAGGCATCCTACAACGTATACAATGTTGTCTAAAATGCTTATGTTTTAGAAAATATAATCACCGTCTCAGAATTACCCAAATAAAAATGACTTCTGGACTGACGGATATTGGAAAAGATTGTGTTTCTTGTTTACCTTTAAGTTTTATATAATTGACTAGCAAGATCCTCGTGTCTTAACAAATTCTAATAAATATATATTGGGTTGAGTTGAATTTAAAGTGTATAGTTCTTTTGAACACAATTAATATAGGTACAAAGATGCATTGTAAATTTTTGAATTAATAATTAAGAAGTATATTTCTCTAGGCCCATCTAGAATCAAGAATTAAGGTTGATTTAATTCAGTAGGAGGTTAGTGAGCATCTATCACTTTGTCAGATGTTCTGCGGAGTATAAAAGTAACATAAAAAGCATTCCCTGACCTTGAGGAATTTGCAATCTAACCAAAAAGATAGAACATGTCCTGAGAAAATCATTTTGTTCCAGAGCAAAACAACACACGTTTGCATGCCAAAATGAGTAGCAAATTAGTGCAATAAGAGTTTAAGAAACAGAAAAAAAGTCAGTATGTCTGGAATTGTCAGAAATGGCTATAAGACAAAGAAGAGAATTGGATCACCAGATTGATGGGTAGAATTTCAACATAAGCAGCAATCAGGGGAAGGTATTGAAAGGCAGAGAAAATAGCATGAACAAAACTTGGAAAGACTGATCATAGGCAGGTTGATAAGGAATCAGAGAACTACCTGGCTGAGCGGGTAGTAGATTTGAACTGCAGTCCGAATTTAATTATGGTGAAACCTATTTAATTATGGTGAAACCTATTTAATTATGTTGAAAATCAAATGAGTATTATTAGGAATACTCTACAGAGTAAAGTAATAAAGAGAAAAACAAATATATTAATGTATATGTGTGGGATCTAGAAAAATGGTATAGATGATCTTATTTGCAAAGCAGAAAAAGGGACACAAACATAGAAGAACTATACGGTTAAAGTTAACAAGGGGGAAAGCAGGTGGTGGGAGGAACTGGGAGATGGGGATTGACATATATACTCTATCAATACTATGTATAAAATAGACAACTAATGAGAACATACTGTTTAGCGCAGGGAACTTTACTTAATGCACTGTGGTGACTTGAATGGGAAGAAAGTCCAAAAGTGAGGAAATATATGTATATGTATGGCTGATTCATTTTGCTTATAGTAGAAGCTACTGACTCAAATGGTAAAGAGTCCGCCTGCAGTGCAGGAGACCTGGGTTCAGTCCCTGGGTTGGGAAGATCCCCTGGAGAAGGAAATAGCAACCCACTCCAGTATTCTTGCCTGGGAAATCCCATGGACAGAGGAGTCTGGCAGATTGGGGTCACAAAAGAGTCAGACATGACTTAGTGACTAAGCAGCAACCATACAACATTGTAAAGCAACTGTCCAATAAAAATTAAGAAAAAATGAAAACCTTGTAAAATATCTAAACCTGTGAATGGGATAAACATGCCATCCCCAAAGTTATGTTTTCAGTCTTCATCACAGAGTGATTATTTGACCTGAAAGGAGTTAGCTTCATCTTCCCACACGTACAGACCTTTCTACTATATAAAGCAACAACCTGGCCTATATAATGTACCTAATATTCCATAAAAGTGCCCAAGAGCAGAGACAAGCCAGATTTAGCCATAGCCTCAGGTAGCATTTTCCCCACTGTGACTACGAAGATAGCAAGAGTCCTCATTTCAGAAGAGAAGTCCTCTAATTAAAGAATGATTTTAATTACTTTAACTAATATCCTAATATTATGTTTTTGTCAAGAGAATCAGAGAACAAGTATTCCATTTGGTCAAGAAGTCTTACAGAAGATGAAATGAATAATTAATGTTGTTCAGAATTGTTAAACTTAATTCAGTACACATAGATGTAGAGCTAGTAATTAGTTTCAAGAAAAAATAAATCACTGACTCAAAAAAAAAAAAATTTTGCCTTATACTTAAATGTACTCTTCAAAACCCTTTCTAGTCATTAAGATAAGCTTATCTTTCCTGACAGGAGACCCAGAAGAAATAACATTGGAGAATGAATAGGTTTTATACTGTGGACAAAAAGAACTCCAATGCAATAGCAATTGATAATTAATAAAAAAATAATTCCCAAGAAGAATGAACCAATGTGTCTTTAAAATAATAAATTAGCATTTATACCTTTAAACCTATACATACTGTAGTCAAATTAACTATAAAATTAGAATTCTTAGATACCCATGAAAGAGGTTTTGGTAAATGTGAACTTACCTATAAAGTTTTGTTGGCTGGGAAAATATTTAGCTGCACATAATAGCCTCAATTACAGTGGCTTAACCAAACAGAGATTTTGTTTTCTTTAATGAGAATTCAAGAGGAAAGTTGGCCTTGGTTCTTACTGATGGCTTCATGATGTCATTTAGAACAAAGTCCCTTCTGATTTTCTAATAAGCATCCTTAGATGACTTCCAATTGCATTGCATTGCCCAGAAGTGCATCATGTGAACTACCCCTAGCTGAAAGGCAGGCTGAGAAATATAGTTTTTAATTGTGTGCATTGCAGCCCCAAATAAAACTAAAAAAGAAGTAGAAGCATTATAGAGACCAATTAGCAACCCTTTTCAACAACACAAAATCAGTGATTATGCTAAGACCCTAACCATTACGATCGGTTTGTTAAAACACTGCTAAGTGAATTGGGTAACACACAGCTCCAATATCCAGGTGCCACACAAGTCTATTTTCTAGGATTGCTTAAACTAGGTCATTTTGTGCCTTTAAACTACATTTCTCTCTAATGAATTTCTTGGAGAACAGCCCAAACACAGCTTGTATCCATTCATAGAGAATGTTTGTGTGTAGTGTTGATAATCCTACAAGAGCAAGAGTGATCCATGAAGATTTCCAGTCAGTCAGAAAGTTTCCAGTTGTTATTCCTGGGTGATCACTGACAGAGCTAATCCAGAGAAGTGAAAAGAAGGGTTAATTGAAGATATGGTATCATACTTTTATTTTCCCAGCTGCTTTCTCTCTGTTATTTTAGTAAAGAAGCAAGTGATAATATCTTAAGAACTGTCAAGCTCCTAAAAAAAAAAAAAAAGCTCAGTATCTAACTGTATCTGGCACATAATAGGTGCTCAAGGAATAGTTCTTGAATAAACCTTTTATCTGTTCACCCTTATCAAAATGTGTACAGAAACTGATTAAAAAGAAGCATTCTCCATCCACTTTAATGGAGCAGTCAAACATTTAGTCATCACCCACTCTTTGTGAATAAAAGCTCTCTGAGGAACTGCTTGCTATGATCTCTCTGTGAGAAGGTCTTATGCTGTATTTTGTGTGACCTGGCAGATTTTTTTCTCACTCACATCCAATGTTAATTAATCAAATCTATAGGAATCGGTTTCTAAGCTATTTGGCTATCAAGCAGATTATTAACATTGTAAAATCAATTTAAAGCCATTTTCAAGTGTTTAAAACCCCTTTAAAATTTCCCAAATCAGCATATAAGTCAGTTTGAGATGGAGCTTGGGGACTATCAGTCAATACATCAGTTGATCAAGCACTGAATTTATGTTGAGCAGCATTTGAAGATGGGTGAATAATAGCCCCTGCCCTTGATGACTTATGATCCATTTAGAGAGACAATATGTGTGCAGGGGAAAATCATGAAACAGTGTCACATTGCATTTATAATTTGTCAAATTAATAGAAGAGACAATAAATGATTCTTTTTTCCCAGAATACCGATTAGTTTGGACTTGACTAAAAGAGAGGCATGAATTAAATACATCCTGGTATGTATCTGAAATTTGAGACCTTGATAGGAGAATCACAGCACTTTGAAGATTAGAGTGTGACATACTGGTTAGCATAGATAAGCTATAAAGAATCCACTTGAACCATAGGAAGCAATGAAAACAATTGTTCTTTTCCTTCTCTCTTTAAATTAGGTCATGGAACGAAAGGAGTATTTGAGCTTCTATCTGGATGGCGGAGAACCAAAGAGAATCTGCCCTTCAAAGACAGGGTAGCGGATGCTTATTCGGATGTGATGGTGACCTATACCATGACCAGCTCCCTGTACTTTATCACCTTTGGCATGGGTGCCAGCCCATTCACCAACATAGAGGCTGTGAAGGTCTTCTGTCAGAACATGTGCGTCTCCATCCTGTTGAACTACTTCTACATTTTCTCCTTCTTTGGTTCCTGTCTGGTCTTTGCTGGCCAACTAGAGCAAAACCGCTACCACAGCATCTTCTGCTGTAAGATCCCTTCTGCAGAATACCTGGGCCGCAAGCCTGTGTGGTTCCAGACGGTGATGAGCGATGGACACCAACAGACATCCCATCACGAGACGAACCCCTACCAGCACCACTTTATTCAGCACTTCCTCCGTGAACATTACAATGAATGGATTACCAACATCTACGTGAAGCCATTTGTGGTCATCCTCTATCTCATCTACGCCTCCTTCTCCTTCATGGGGTGCTTGCAGATCAGTGATGGAGCCAACATCATCAATCTTCTAGCCAGCGATTCCCCAAGCGTTTCTTATGCCATGGTTCAGCAGAAATATTTCAGCAACTACAGCCCTGTGATAGGATTCTACGTCTACGAGCCCCTCGAGTACTGGAACAACAGTGTCCAGGAGGACCTTCGGAGACTCTGTAGTGGGTTCACTGCAGTGTCCTGGGTGGAGCAGTATTACCAGTTCCTGAAAGTGAGCAACATCAGTGCCAATAACAAGAGTGACTTTATTAGTGTCCTACAAAGTTCATTTTTAAAAAAGCCAGAATTCCAGCATTTTCGAAACGATATCATCTTCTCCAAGGCAGGCGATGAAAACAACATCATTGCTTCTCGCTTGTATCTGGTGGCCCGGACAAGCAGAGACAAGCAGAAGGAAGTCATAGAAGTGCTGGAAAAGCTGAGGCCTCTGTCCTTGTCAAAGAGCATCCGGTTCATCGTGTTCAACCCCTCCTTCGTGTTCATGGACCATTACAGCTTATCTGTCACCGTGCCTGTTCTGATTGCAGGCTTTGGTGTCCTCCTGGTGTTAATCCTGACTTTTTTCCTAGTGATCCACCCTCTGGGAAACTTCTGGCTAATTCTTAGCGTCACCTCAATTGAGCTGGGCGTTCTGGGCTTAATGACACTATGGAACGTCGACATGGATTGCATTTCTATCTTGTGCCTTATCTACACTTTCAATTTTGCCATTGACCACTGTGCACCACTGCTTTACACGTTTGTATTAGCAACTGAGCACACCCGAACACAATGTATAAAAAGCTCCCTTCAAGAGCATGGGACAGCCATTTTGCAAAATGTTACTTCTTTTCTTATTGGGTTGGTCCCCCTCCTATTTGTGCCTTCGAACCTGACCTTCACACTGTTCAAATGCTTGCTGCTCACCGGGAGTTGCACACTTCTGCACTGTTTTGTTATCTTGCCTGTGTTCCTAACCTTTTTCCCCCCTTCTAAAAAGCACCACAAGAAAAAGAAACGTGCCAAACGAAAGGAGAGAGAGGAAATCGAATGCATAGAAATTCAAGAGAACCCTGATCACGTCACTACCGTCTGAAGGGTGTAGACTAATGGATTCTTTTTCTTTTCCAGTATTGCACAATGATGCAGGGCCGATAAAGCTCAGACCTCAGCTGCTTGGGCTGGCCAGGGGTAACAAGGCAAATCAGATGAAGAGTGAATTATTTATAATACGTCAAGGTGTCCACTTCCAGGGAGGCAAGAGGGACTCAAAGAAGGGTAAAAAGCTCTTTGAAACCTTGTTCTCCACTAAAGATAAGTTTCTGGATGTGATCTTAAGAGCTCTTCCAAGGAACGGACAAATCGAGAGTGTTAGAAGGCCAAAGGAACAGCTACTTTTAAAAATAAAATGCTTAGGAGAGATTGAGTAGGAAGATGGGGGCCTCCAAATAGCAGAGAAGACTTCAGAAATGTCAAAATTGCCGTGGCGCTTTTCATATTTGTTTTTTGAATAGGTTGGTCAAAGGAAACCTATGCACTTGGGAAGTACACATCTAATCCTGTCTAAACCAAAGGACTTCCCGACTCATTTTACGTGTACATATATATGTATATATGCCATATATACATATACATAGATTTGTCTTTAGTGTACATCGATGTCTGTGTGGAGGGAGATGCCCGTTTGCAGGTGGGCTAGCCTTTCTTTAGAGAGTCCAATCAGCCTTAGCCAAATCTAGATATGCTAATGGTCATTCTACATCAACTCAAGTGGTGCAGCAGCAAGAGCATTGTTCAACTGTGCGCTAGGCAAAATAAACAGATCTGGGCCCATTAGATTCATACACCATGTTGTCAGTCTTTGAGATTCTCGCTTTGGATGACTTGGCAAAAAAACAACCACAAAAGGCATTTGAATTAATTGCCATGGGGGTAAGGTTGCAAATCTCATGTTAATGCTAAATAGTTACTATGGCTTTTTATTGGCTTAAAATGGTTCTCTGTATTTGGGAAGGCTGATTTAGCTGCTTTTAGGGAGCTCACCCACTGCAAATGAGCATGTATTGTCCATACAAATGTGTATAAAGGTGCACAGGTGTGTGTGTGTGAGAGAGAGAGAAAGTCGAGGTATTCCATAGCTACAGTATTCTCATTTTAGATGGTGAAAATATACTGCCTTGGAATATAGGTAATGAACATAGGAGAAAGTGGACGTAACTCGGAAACTTGTTGCAGAATGAAATAGAGTAAACAAACCATCACCACTCGTCATGTGCCCTCAACTGGTTCTTAGTGTAAAAAAAAAAAAATTCTAATCCTATAAAGTCTAGCGTGCTCCTTGCATTAATATTTGGAACATTAACCCAGGCCACGATCACCACAGTAGTGGTCTCTATAACTACTGCAGTATTGTTTTGTAGCTTCTTGCGATATCGTTTCTTTTTGTTACCTGAAAAGTGCTTGTCGGTTGGCCTGCCTCTTAGGGTGACTGTTGCTCTCCATGAGTGACATAGTAACTGTAACTGCTGCTGAATTCTCTCTCAAAAAAAGTACTGAGGTAAATGTTTTCATTGCGTTAAAATTTACAACTGCTCCCCAGCAGATAGACTCAATCTGTGGGATGCTTCCTTGGATGAATGCTGTGCTTCCTGTCACAGAAAATTATTAGAAAATGCCTTTTCCCATGCCAAGCAGTAAAATCAGTTAATTTTCAGGTAGGACTTCACAAATGTCCAATGATCATAAAATCTGCTAGTCAACTCTTTTAACTGGAAGAGCACTACTCTCTGCCACCAACTTTGGTGGCATAATTTAAATGAATTTAAAATATTAAACTCTCTAACAAACAAACAAAAAGCTTCTGGACTCAGGTTCAGAAAAGAGATGCAAACCATTCCATTCTGATTTCAATATTTTTTTAAAAAAAATGAAATTGGTAGGTGAATGAAGTAATGAAACAACCAAATGAGCATACTTTTACAAATGAAGGATTTACCTGACTACTAAGGGAAAGGAGAACTGTTTCTTTACAGTTTCTTTTTAGTTAAATGAAAAACATTTAACTAAATTTCACTTTATTAAATGGGGAGTTTGTTTTGTCCTACCTCGAGGTTATTGAGTTTCTATTGGAAATGATCCATGTCTTCTTGATTGTGTTCATGTGGGGAAAATAGCAATAGATGGAGTATGGAAAATACTTGCCATGACATAGGATTATTGTTCATACATTATGTGTAACATCGCGTCATAGATAAGTCTAGCCTTTTGCCTCCTGAGCTGCTCTGCTAGGATGAACTGTATTTGACACTAGCAGACCTATAGACCTTGCTCTTACATCTGAAAGGGAAGTTTTTGAGGCATTGGGTGTTTGGATGGAGGAGACGGGACTCTCCTTTCACAGTTGACTCATCATTTGTGAAGACTGGTTTTACGTCCTTTTCAAAAGATGGGAGGTCATCAGCTGAGAAATCCCATTAGCTATCAGTCCATTTCTTTGTAAAATGTGCCATACACCATTACTTTATCAACTTTTAAAAAAGCTTGCCTATTTGAGTCATTTTTTTTTTCTTGATTACCTTAGACAATTCCACATGCAAAGAAGATTGGCAGGTTGGTTTACAAAGAAAGGATCCAGCATGCCAGTTGCCAAATGCATGTGGGAATAGTGGCATAGCTACCCTACCACTGGGTATCATGTGGTATCACATGGTATCAGTTCCAATATCATGCCCCCATCACTGAGACAGTCTCTATTTGGACAGGGAAAACAGTTCTTTTTTAGGTTAGATCTTCAAGGGTCAAAGTGACTAAGAAAAACATGAATTTCTCATTGTTCAAGTGACTAGAGGTGTGGAATTTTGGAAGGGACCTTATCTTTTCCAGGACCCCATGGTACTCTTTAGTGAACTGCAGCAATAATTTGTTGAAATGGAATTTCTTGTTCTGGAAGAGTTAATATACCACACAAAATGCCCTTACTTAGTCCTTGGAAGCAATTTAAGTCTAGGAAGAATGTAGACTGTAACTGAGCATCGTCTGACCTCCCAACCTCACTGTGAAACAGACATTTCCAAGAATTCCATTCACTGAATGCCAAGATGAATCCTAAAATAGAAGATCATGATTTGCAAGTGACACCAAACCTCTGCCTTTATCAGTAGCTGGTGTGCAACTCTTCAAGTTTTTCGAGTTTACTCCCACTGTCTTTAGTCCATTTGTGAAATATTGATGGTGTTCAAATTAGGAACAATTTTCTACTTCTAGAAGATGACCTATCGAGTCCTAGAAAAGAAGAAAGCTATGGGAAATATCTCAAATGTGTAGAATATTTTATTTTGCTGAAACATGGTTTTTCCCTTAAAGTGAGAGAATTTTAAAGTCTCAAAAACCAAAGTCCAAACCCTTTCTGAATTTAAACTGGAATGTGGATTTGTTTCCTCCCACTGGAATTTAAATATGAATTAGAACTGTAAGAGCTGCACTCTCCATGATGGTTACTAAAGCTTCAAAGAGGTACTCACCTAAATGATAGAAAAGAGATTTGGCTAACAGATTCTTTCCCTCTTATTCGTTAAAGATAATCATATGCCAGCTTAGACCTTGCACAAGTTTTTTAAATGAAAAGTATACTTAAATGTCATCCCATGAATTCTTTCAGGGACCAGTGAACCTCTTTGAAGGTTGTGCACGAATATTCTATGAAAGAATTATCCTCCACTGTGGCTGTATCATGTGAGTTTTCCTTTCCCATTCTATTCCTACTTATTTCCATGGCCTTTTTGGTTTTACCTTGTGAGATTAGAAGAAAAGTTAAGATAAATGAAGCTCCTGTGATGCCCTAATAGCCATTCTTGATTGTTGAATTCAAGAGGATGAGAGCTTTGTCCATTTTGTAATTACCCATTGCACTTTCCCATAACAAGCTGATCCTCCTAGGCTTGTGGTTAGAGCTAGGGATTAACTATTGCCATTCAGAATTACATGTATTTTTTATAAGTTGACTGTAAATATTATAATTACAGTCATATATTTTTATGACCAAATAGTTATGAATGCCTAGCACTATGCATGCATTATTACTAATAGTACACAGACTTTTAAAGACACTATTTTCATGGTTATTGCAACTTTTAGTAAAATTGTATCACCTATTCATAAATGCCTTGTAGGTTTTGGTCCCAAGGGCCTAAAATTCACAGAAATTTCCGTCCCAGGAGGAACAGCTTAAAAGCTGCCCTCCCTGGGTGTCAATGGCAGCAACCTCTTCTAGAATGTCCTCTGGAAAATCCTGGAGAGTAAGTCTGGCTTCCAGGTAAAGGACATAGCAGATTTTATGTTAGTCAGTGATTAAGCACACTTTAGTGTCCTGTGTTTGCTAATCTCAAAGTGAACCATATCATGCCTTGAGAATGGAATTTAGGTGTTGTCTCCTGTGAACTGGGGAACTCAGTCATTCCCTTGACTTCTTTCTAGAGGAATCCTTCTGTTCAGTCTATTTTGTTGATGTTTGCAAATGGTACTGATAATCCTTTCAAATGTGAGCCTGAAAACTGTCATTTATACCAAACTAGACTTAGGAGCACTTTCATTCCCTTTAAAAACAAACAAAGCAAAGACACTTCTTGCTTTTTCTGTGTTACCAAAAAAAAAAAAAAAAGGTGACAAATTTTATGACACTGACTCAAAACCTATCCAGCACTGAATTGACATGCCCTTGAAATCTCCCCATCTTCAATCTAAATATAAAACCCAGCATCATCGCGGTGGTGCAGGCATTTATCCCAATCTTTTAAGCAGTGATTTGCCAAAAGGTTGTAGAGAGGGGAAAGGAGCTAAATATTTTTCTACTGGTTTGTCTTCAGAATTATGACAGCAAATATATTTACCAAAGAGAGCAGTGAAATCATGAATGAGAGCAAAAAGCCTGTTTGCATCAGGTTCCACACAGGAGGGACTATATATAGATATCACAACAGCAAATTGCTTTGATTTCTAAACTAAATGGCCAAGGTTTGATCCACCTTCATGTTTTAGTTGGAAGGGCAAGGACGTTGTTCTGTGCTTGAAGTGTTGTGGAACTATATCAGGCAGCAATTGATAAGATTGAAAGGATATTGAGAAATAATCTCTCATGCTTAAAAATTCAGATGTCTATACATTGGGCAGAGAACAGGTGGGAAAATTCCATGTATTTTACAGTTTAAGATAGAGCACAGAGAACTGCATGGTGCCTCAAAACTATAGATTCTTAACTGCTAGCAAAATTGAACAAATGCCAACAAACTCCATTTGAAGATTGCCTTCTCATTTGTCAGATTCATAACCTGACCTTTGCAGGTAAAGTGCTCCTGAATTTCCAAGCATGAATCAGAACCATAGATCATTTTGTGAATGAAAGTAGGATACTAGCCTGTCTCCTTGAAAACAAGCTTCCAGTTAGTACCCAGATAAGCATTATCTGGGCAGGCTGTTGGCATTGCTCTGACTTTGTGCATCTTTGACATATAATGAATATTTTGTTGATGTTTTCCCTGTACTTAATTAGGGCCTCTCTGCTGCTGCTAGAGAAGTTCCTTGCTTTTCTCGTGATATGGAAAATGATTCAAAGAGAAAGCACATGCATGTGTATTTAGTTGGGTCTGACTCTTTGGGACACTTTGGATTGTAGCCCACCAGGCTCCTCTGTCCATGGGATTTCCCAGGCAAAAATACTGTGGTAGGTTGCCATTTCCTTCTCCAGAGGATCTTTCTGACCCAGGAAGATCCACATTGCAGGCGAATGTTTTACTCACTGAGCCATCAGGGAAGCCCAAAAGATAGAAGTATATAGGGTTAAAAAATCAGATACTGGAATAGTATAGCTGACTAGTCTACAGATAATATCAAATATCTTCTGCAGCTCTAAAGATGTTGTCAGGATCAAATGGGCTTACACCTTCAATTGCGAAGCTTTAAAAGCTAGAGATTTTTTTAATATAACAAAGTATTTATTAAAAATTATTGCTAATTTTGCACTTTTATAAATTATGTAAAGTCAATCCCTACTATTTTTCCCAGCTGAAGTTTTCCCTAAGAAAGTTCTTATGGGTCATACTATTTATGAAGTCTTAAAAATCAGAAGGAAACTTTAGAAACAAAAAGATAAGAACACCTACTGGTTACGTGTGGTTCCTGCTCCATGTCACACGTTTGTACTTATCTGAACTGGGGTCTTTAGAAGTCACATGTCACTGTGATCTGATTTCCCATATTGCTAATGGCATGGCCAGATAGTGTAGCATGGCTTCACTTCCCTCTATTTCCATAGTCATTAGAGCAACTGCATTACACGAAGGGCTCTGTCAAACCAGTGGAGAAATAAGAACTTTAATGCTTTGGACGATTTCATTGAAGAATATCCTAGGAGGAGCTAGAAAGACTGCCATCAGTAAGGGACAAGGTAAGGTATTTTAAATGCATTACCTTTCAGTCTTGTATAAATTTATTAACTTGCATTTTTGTACAGCCAACCTTCAGTATGTTGTGGGGAACATTTAAGTTATTTCATGTAAAACAGTCAACAGAATCTCTCCCTGGAAACTGAAATAGTAATACCTTCCATCGTTCTATTTGGTTGATTCACTGTTATTGGTAGACCCAAGAAAGTTGGAAGAAAACCAAACTGTCGTATCCCTATATGCTCTGCGGTGGTATGCGGCATCTCTTTTGAGGGAGAGCCCGGAAATTCTGGCACCTTTTTTTCTCAAACATAAAATGTGCTAGATGCTGATAAATTAGACTTTAAACTCACCAGTGCAAGTTATCTCAAAGTTTTAGCAGAGTTTAAGCAACAATTTTATTATACTTTCCCATTAATTATGCATTTTTTTCAGCAATAGATTTTCTTGCTCTTAAATAGGAAATCTGTCTCAGTTGAAAAGGGCAGCGATCTCTCCAAGCTACCTCAAAAGGGTACTAAAAGACAAAATGGCAGGCAACCTTTGATTAAATGGCAATATGTTAAAAGCCACAAAGCAATATTATTTGTCAGCTCTTCTTGATGCTCTTTTACTTTGTAAATTTAGACTAGACTAAATGTGAAAGGAATACCCTATGTGCAATTCTACTTGTGCATTCTGATTAATAATATTCATTTATATGAAATCTCTCAGGACTGTTGTCTGGTATCTCTCTGCAGACATCTCAAAACATGATTCAGAAAGAGAACAACCTGACGTTGCCTGTGAGGCAGTGGTCCACATAGTGAGGTGCACAATTAAATAATCTGTGGAATCGTCAGTAAAAAATCCAAGTGCATTTCTTATCAGTGGAGGGAAAACTCTTGTTTGTTTGCCCTAAGCAAACAGAAAGAGATGAAGTTGCCTGTATTGGGTACTGTACTTATGTTTTCTTTTTCACTAGATGCCATTACTATTATTTTTAGCTAAATTGGAGTTCTGAAACAGAAGTCACTTCTGGAAACATTAGAATCAGTGAAGAGAAAACTGTTAGTAAGAAACACTCTCCACTCATGCACAGACAATTTGTAGGAATGAGAGTTAACATTGAGCACTTTTATTTTCTTTCTTTTCCTAAAACAAAAACCCACTTGCTCTTAATCCTAGCTAGTTAAATGCTAATTTCTATAACAAAATAAAGGATAATGATAGAAAGTGTGAAATTGTGAGACTCTAATGTCTTATCTAGATACTTATCTAATGGCAAACCAGCATTTTCAGACATATTTCTCTGTAAGAACATTCTTTTGTTTAATATTCTGTGACATATAGATTCTTACCACCTGTTGTTCATGAAAACAACCTCACTTATCACTTCTAAAATAGTGCAAAAAACTAAGCCATTTAAAGCTCTCTTCTCTGTAATTCTGTATCTTGGACTCTAAAACTAAAGCTCCTTATTGAGGAAAGATTAAAAAAGAATTCTGAACAAAAATGTCAATGTCAAAAAAAATTATATGTATATTTCCTAAGTTGTATTCTCACTCCAACATATCTTCAAAATCGGGAACTGCCTGAATGCCCAGTTTTTAAATCTCACTAAGAAGCAAGAATTTCCATGTGAGTCTTTCAAAAGTCTCCAAATTCCCTGAATTTAGTCTGTCATCAAAATTTATCTCAGTTCTATCTAACCAAAAAAATAATTTATAAACCAGATTTTTCTGACTATAATAAAAATAAAGAAATAACTAATTATTCCCCATAGGTTTACATGTGCAAACATATATTTAATAATCAATCTCCTAACTCAATCAAAGGAAATTATGTTGCAAATGTTCCCTTGTTTATTTCATTATTTTCATACTTTGTGCACAGAGATATAATAATTTTAATTTTCTCAAGATTATTTTGTTTAGGAACTGTGTGATCTAAAGTCTTAAGGTAAAAATCTTAAGAAAAATAACACAGTCTTAGCTACTTGCAAAAATGTCATCTCAGTTATATTTATTATAATACCTCTAGACAAAATTATTCACAGTATTTCTGGCTATGTTGACCTTTTATTTTAAAAACAACAAAAGTCTGGCTCCATTAGTCATAATAAGGAACAGTTAGCATATTAAAATAGTGATAGATGATACAGGTGTTTACTCTTTCGTTATGAGGGTCCATTAACTTTACCAGTTCTTTCTAGGTCACAGTCTCACATGCTTCTAACTAGGATATTCGTAGATTAATTTTCTTCACTTTCATTTCTTATTGCTAATATTAAATGCCCCGCAGAATGTCATGTTCCATGACCTCTTCCTCTCACCTCAGTGAGATCCTTGGGCTCCCTATCCTTTAGAGAAATATTCTTCTAGGCTAGGAATTAAACTTCTTAAATATGACATCATAGTGTAACATAACAATCTATACTTTTTCAATCTTTTATTGAATTACAGGTTAAAAATTATAAAATTTACCCTTTAAAAATACAATACATGCATTTAAAATAATACCATGATAGTATATATCAAGGATTCCTACTTGGTCAGGCTAAGACTTGAAGCAAACACAAGATACCTTGGCATTCTTGAAACATATATTTTATAAGTCTCTACATTTACAAATATTTTTATAATGTATAAATCACTGAAGTATTACTGAAATAGATGTCTTTTGTGTGCATGCCTGCATGCATGTTAAGTTGCTTCAATCGTGTCCAACACTTTGCAACCCTATGCACTGTAGGCCCCCTGGCTCCTCTGTCCATGGGATTCTCCAGGCAAAATTACTGGAGTGGGTTGCCATGCCCTTCTGCAGTGGATTTTCCCCACCCAGGGACTGAACCCACACCTCATGTCTCCTGCAATGGCAGGCAATTTCTTTACCACTAGCACCGGGGAAGCCAAATGGCCTTCCAGGCAATAGTACTGGGGTGGATTGCCATTTCCTTCTCCAGGAGATCTTCCCAACCCAGGACTCGAACCCAGGTCTCCTGCATTGTAGACAGACGCTTTACCATCTGAGCCACAGGGAAGTCCTAAAGATCCCTAATTATTGTATTAACTTGAAATCTAAAGTAATTTATCATCAGTTCAAAAAAATTCTGTCTAAAACATCTCACTTCATTCAGTTTAGTTGCTCAGTTGTGTCCGACTCTTTGTGATCCCATGGAATGCAACACGCCAGGCCTCCCTGTCCATCACCAACTCCCAGAGTTTACTTAAACGCATGCCCTTTGAGTCGGTGATGCCATCCAACCATCTCATCCTCTGTCGTCCCCTTCTACTCCTGCCTTCGATCTTTCCCAGCATCAGGGTCTTTTCAAATGAATCAGCCCTTCGCATCAGGTGGCCAAAGTATTGGAGTATCAGCTTCAGTATCAGTCCTTCCAATGAACACCCAGGACTGATCTGGGTGTTCAGTCCCACCCAGGACTGAACTGGGTGTTCAGTCCCACCCAGGACTGAACTGGTTGGACTGGACTGGTTTGATCTCCTTGCTGTGCAAGGGACTCTCAAGAGTCTTCTCCAATGCCACAGTTGAAAAGCATCAATTCTTTGGCACTCAGCTTTGCTTATGGTCCAACTCTCACATCCATACATGACTACTGGAAAGCCATAGTTTCTTCACATTTTATTAGAGTAGGAACATTAACTACAAAAGTTTCATCCAACCAAAAGTTTTCTTACCATGTTAGAACGCAGAGCTGGGGCTCAGAGAGTGGTACCCAAGCTTACGACAAACCACACCCCTCAGGCTGTACATAATACAGTTCCAGATCTGGATAAAATTATTCATGAACTGTCAGCACCATTTTCAAGTCGTTAAAGTCAAGAACATTCTATCTTTGAATACCAAGGCCACTGTATATAATGAATATTGTAAAGTCATTATAGGGAATACATGGATAACTGATATTTCACCAGGTTTAACCTGATGTGAAAATTATACTGAGTTAACAATCCATAATCCACTTCCTCATAGCTCAGTTGGTAAAGAATCCACCTGCAATGCAGGAGACTTGGGTTCGATCCCTGGGTTGGGAAGATCCCCTGGAGAAGGGAAAGGCTACCCACTCCACTATTCTGGCCTGGAGAATTCCATGGACTGTATAGTCCATGGGGTCACAAAGAGTCGGACATGACTGAGAAACTTTCACTTTCACGTCAATCCACTTTAGAACTTTTGTTATTGCAGATTTCATTAGTGACATCATTTGCATGAATAACCAGAGAACTCTAATAATATTTCATGTTATCTAGCATTTCATATTTTTTCAAACAAGATGCCCAGAATTTTTTCTATCCAGATTTAATATTTCAATCACTAATTTATTTTGCATTTATCCTATTCAATTTTTTTAAATAATTTTCCTTAGAGTAATTAAAACATGTTTCCTTTGGTAAGAATGAGCTTATCTAGAAAGGAGTGAAATAAGGACTCGGCAAAATTAAGCTGGACAGCTGAGCATATCTGCCGGAGGTAAAGTTTAGGAAAAGAATCACTTGTTATTATTTATATGTGCAACAAGTTGAAATTGCCTATTGCTTTTTCCCCAGCTTTATTGAGATGCAATTGACAGATAGCATTATGTAAGTTTAAGATGAACAGTGTGTTGACTGGACACATGTTGCAAAATGATTACCACCCTCGCACAAGTCAACAGCATCACATCACATGATTACCATTTGTTTTTGTGGTGAAAACATTTACAATCCCTTTTCTAATAATAGTCTGTCATATCACAATTTAAATTTTGCCATAACATGTGTTCCTGTCTGTTATAGTTTATGTTCGCTCATTTTTTTTTTCCTACTGCTTTTAATAATGGCAGCTGACGTGGAAAAGTAGATCATACAGGTCCTTCTGCTTAGTGGATACTCATTAATTATTCATTCAGTGAAAAAAATAAATTAAAAATCACTTGCCTCTGACTTGTCTGCCTGTGACCAAATGAGAAGTGAGTTATTGAACAATCTCAATCTGTGAGAGCTGATTTATGAATGTCTCTGGAATTCTCGTGTATAGCTGGTTACGTGGGAATAAGGCCCCATTTAAGGGAAGAATTTCAGGTATGTCAAAACTCACTAGCCTTTCTAGTAAGTCTAAATGCTAGAACCTAGAGCTTTAGACATCTTAATAGTGAAGTAAAAGAGAATGTGATTTGACATGAAGTAAAATAACAAAGGACAGGGATAGGGGATGATTTTTTTTAAAAGCTAAGAAACAAATGCAGAATTTCTTAAGAGGGAATGCAACAGCTAAACTAAATTTTATAAGTATAATAAATGCTGAAAATGAATGAGATCTTTGGTCTCAATATTGTAGCTATTTAACTTGATATATGCCAGACTGAGGATATATTTTTAGCCATTGTCTAGTGAAAGCAATGGTTGACAAACCCATAATTCATTAAGAAAATCCACCACCATGAAACACCCCAAAGGGCCCCCCTCAGTCATACAAATATGATAAGAATTGCTGAAACTTATATTAGTCACATCCAAAATGCCTCTAGAAGTAAAAGATCTTTTAACTTATGTTCCAATAGTTTTTCTTTACATATTATATCTAAATACTTAGAGAACTCAGGTTTTTTTAGAAAGAGGAAGCCATAACTAAAAGTTCACAGGGACAGAAAACAATTATTGATTGGAAGAAAGTTTTCAACAACTGAAACTTTGAGCATTTACCTTGGAGCTTGGAAAGTAAAATGGCATAATGAACCAGCCATATCCTTTACTAATTCATTCAGCAAACATTTAGTAAGCACTTTTAATATGCCAATTAATGGGCCAAGTCCTATCCTGGGTCAAAAAAATGTTCAAATAATTCAGAGGAACATTTTAATGTCTTTTATAAAAAGAGGAAAGTGACTATTTGCTTTAACCCAAACAGTTGTATTATGAAACATTGGCAAGACCAGAATTATCAATTATACACTGTTATCCTAATCTAAAAATTCTTCAATATTATTAGGCAATGTTTGTTTGCCATAATAAATAGCAGTTACTTTATTAATTGTTTTGCTTGCTGGAAGTGAGTGCTAGATGAGTTTGGAACAAAATGATAAGGTAAAAAGCCAGGACAGGTTAATCAATAGATTTGTGTTATTTACAATGCAGAAGGTAAAACCTTTCAGGGCATAAATCCTTTTAATCGCTATTAATATACTAAAACAAGTTAGTGACTAAAAGTATAAACAAGTTCTAAAATTCATAATTTGATCCAAAGGGGAAAAAAGCTCATAAATAGACCAGCTGGACCAAAACTGAAGCAGATAAGAAAAAAACCAAATAAATAAAAAAGGAAAAATTGTTTTATGAAAGAGCATCACCAAAGAATGTTCATGAGGAATCATTCCTGCCCTGTTGCCACCTCCACTCGCTTTATCCAGTGTGACAATGACTAAGACATATTCAGAAGGATGGCTCACAGAAAGGAGAAATCTTGACTAACTTGTGAAAGAAGAGTCCATCTATGTATGGAGGGACAGCTTTTCTCTCTTCACCTGAAGCTCCAAAACGCTGGTCCAGTTGAAAATTTAGCCCTGGGAGGATTGTGAGATCTCAAGCTTTGGACTGAGATTTATATTTTCCACTAACGTAATGATTTGAGAGGCATCAAACAGCACCTGTTTTTCTTCTTTGTTCAACTGGGCCTGGATATGTCAACATTTACTTCTTAGTTGAACTGTACTCTCTTCAGTAGAGAACTGGTGAAAAATGTGTATAAAATTATTTTAAGTCTAAAAAATCATAAAGACCTTACCACAAGAGAGAGAATTCATTTTTATGAAAGGGTTTTATCACCACTGTTCATCCATAACCTAAGAAAGTAATCTCAAGCAAGTGGCAGGTGATTCAAATAACTTAGTGGTCTGGTGGACTTTTACTCAGTAGCTTAAATATCCAATATATTTGTAATCCTCTGCTCCATTGACAACCCTCATCCTGCTTGGTAACAGTATCTTGGGGATCTGGAGATATAAATTCAGAGGAAAAAAATTATAGCTGATGGCAGACTTAAGGAGAATGGATAGCAGTACTATTATAAAGAAAGAAAGAAGGCTATGTAGATGGGGACCCCACTTTCTACAAGGCACAAGAGAAGAGTCTACAAATTCATAATCCCTAGATTAGGATGGACAATGACATAAATCATCAGACAAATTGGAAATTGATCGACTATGTTTCAACCTGAAAGTAAAGTCACTCAGTCATGTTCAACTCTTTGAGATCCCATAGACTATAGCCTACCAGGCTCCTCTGCCCATGGGATTTTGCAGGCAAGAGTACTGGAATGGATTGCCATTTCCTTCTCCAGAGGATCTTCCCAACCCAGGGATCAAACCTGGGTCTTCTGCATTGTAGGCAGACGCTTTACCATCTGAGCCACCAGGGAAGCCCAATGTTTCGACCTACCAGTGTTTTGTTGTTGTTGTTCGTTTCCATGGCAACATCCTCAAAATTTCCTGAATTTTTTTTTGATGTGGATTTCTTCTTGTTCTCTTAATTAACAGATCATTTTGTGTATTCTTTTCCTTTAATTACCTTGAGTGCAGTGTTAGGCAGTGTATGGAAATGTATTACATGGTTTCTCCCCTCAATTGCTTGGGATCTATTTGAAGATGCTAACAGAGGAAACAGTCCTGAGTGATAAACCACAGAAAATGGTTGACAATGACTCACATGGTCCATAAGTTAAAGTTAAGAGCATCTGGGCATCAGGGCCTGTTGGCTTTAAAGGGGAATAAGTGCATGAAGGAAAGGCAACTTTATTTGAAGAACGCAGTAGACCTGCTTAAGCCAAGGATCCCATTCCCTACAGCCATTCTTCCTGGTAGAAGATGCATGATAGAGGGAACCAGACCCAACCTGTCCCCAGTCTCCTCCTCCCTGGCCTCCTCTCTGGCCACAATCCCCTTTGTCCTCTTATGTTCGCTGTTCACGCTAACTTGAATGCTTTTTATCCACTCTCTAGCCATAAATGTTCTTCCCTCCTTTTTTTCACGGTATTTATTCATAAATACTATACCACTAGAAAGGCCTTCCATGACCATCTTATAAAAGCACAGAAACACTGCTTTCCTCCTTAGCACAGTTTTTGATTATCCTTGATCTGTCCCCAGTAGGTTAAAAGCTCTATGAGGGCAGAGGTTTTTTTCTGCTCTACAAATTGCTATGACCTCAGTATCCTAGAACAGTGCCAGGCCTATATTAGGCCTTCAATGAATATTTGGGGAAAGAAGGAAGAAAGGCAGGATGGAAGAAAGGGAAGGAGGCAGGAACGAAGGGAGGGAGGGAATTAGATCAAAGTGTGGACCAGTTTCAGGAGGCCCTGCAAAGGTTCCGGTGTTTCAATTATAAAGTTAAAGCCATTGGATGTATCTCATTGTCTAGGAAGTAATTCAGTGTTGTTATTATTGTTTAGTTGCTAAGTCTTGCTGACTCTTTTGCAACCCCTGGACTGTAGCCCACCATGTTCCCCTGTCCATGGGATTTACCCAGGCAAAATACTGGAATGGGTTGCCATTTCTTTTTCCAGGGGATGTTCCTGACCCAGGGATTGAACCTGCATCTTCTGCATTAGCAGACAGATTCTTTACTGCTGAGACACCTGGAAAGCTCAAGTCAGGGTAGACTTACTGAAAAACTAGAAAGTTCCTAGCCTATGAATTCCTTGCCAGGTAATATTAATGTCAGCTTTCCCTTCCCTTAAATATTTATCAGTAGCTTAAACTTTAACAAAAGCCATGATTTCCTTTGACACAGCAGGAAGTGTGTTCATATCCTATCTTATAACTGAAAACGTGAAAGATTATCATCCAACCACAAATTTAAGTAAAAGAAATCACTATACTACTTCTTCCTGGCCGAGGAGCTCAAAGCTTCTGCCTGAAACCTTTTCAGTTGGAATTTTAGTGTTATGTCCACAAGCACCCAAAGCTAGCCTGACATAAATATAAGTTAAATATATCATCTGATGCCCAGGAACATTTTCTTCTTCCTGCAAAATGAATAATTTATTGGTGTTTTACCTGCTGTTCCCAAACTCATATTAATGATTCATTTATTACTCCTCAAAACAGATGCTTATAATTAAATTACAGGTTCTGTGAGATCATTAGTCCTTTAATGGCTGCAAGAATTAAGAAGAAATGTTGTAGTTTAAATTCATCAATTTAGGAAGAAATGTAGGAAGCATTTTTCTGTACGGTTGCTATTTGCTGTATCATGCTTTCTGGAAGAACTCTCTTCTAAATTTTTGTTATTCTAGAACTCTTTCTATTTCTTTAATACCAAAATATTTATTATTCAATTCTAACCACAGAAATTCCAACTCAGATGGCTAGTGAAGTGTAGCCTTGTTGCTTATTCTTTTATTGCTTTTTGTTTCATGCCTTAGTTTATCCTTATTAGAATTTCTCCAAAATAATGTAATATATGGTGGTGAAACAGTATTACATTATTTGTGGCAGAAAATCCTTTATTAATTGTACCACACAGTTTTCAGCATACATGAAGTTTTCTTAGGTTCTGCAGATATTTGGGAGATGTGATAGCTAATTTATTTTCATTAATATTTTCCTCTCTACCCTGTGCTTGCTAAAATTGTTGTTTATATTTTTATCTACCTGAATCTTGAAATTGAGGTAAGCTGAATATATTCAATATTTTTTCATACGCATCATGCTGTCCTGCACAAGGAATTTATTTATGGAGAAAGGTGATGAATATTATAAACTAAAATCACATTTTCTTCTTGTGTCTGCCTCTGACTCTGAACCTGAGAGGGGGGGGTGCCTGTTACAAAATCAAGTATATTTCTGAGAACCTTCCCTCTCCTATAATTGCCGGAGTATTCACTCAGGCGTCTCACGTGGTTTTATAATTTCTATTGGAACACTCCCCGGGGAAGGTACAACAGAGACTGCATAAACAACACTCAAGTTTAAATTTCCATAGATGGTCTGGTTCTGCCACTCTTAGCTCACAAGATAAATCAACTGAAGTGTTTCAGAAACGTTTATGTTTGGACTTGCATTTGAGGTGTGAAAAAAAGTAGCATCCTTAAACGTATTGTCTTCAGTTCTCAAGGTACTGATATCTAATTATTTCTAGCTACAGTTTGCTCAGAAACTATTCCAATCAAATTTTCTTGGGGATGTCAAGTGTTAAAGTACCAGCAAGTAAAAAAATATTTAATGGCAACCATTTGTGTGTTTAATTTCTAGTGTTCAACGTAATGCCATCTTTACTAGACAATTTACGTCACCATTTTTCATTGCCATTCTCCAAAGGAAAATAAGCAATTTGTTAACAGTTTATAGTATTCAGATAGGATGAAAGAGACGCAGCCACACTTTTAACAGAAACACTGTTGCTTAAAATGGTTTGGTAAGGGTATAAGATTGGGTCAGCAATGCAAAACCGAAAAAATTTAGAATGCAATAAAAAATGTAGATATTACATGTGACTACTTCACCCTACCCAGACTCTTCATTCCTTGTTTGGACACAGAACTACTCTTTTATCTCGTCAAAAAGCGACTGTCAGGATTATCAGTGTGATGCTGCTTTGCTCCAGGACAGGAACTGTAAGGAGTGAGATATTTTGAAATGATGTAGTTTTGCAGGACAGAGGTTAACTCCTGCAGGAAACTGTGAATTCACATGAAACTTGGTATTGTCACTGTGTGTCTGTTCTTAGGAGTCTGGGTAGGAAAAAGTTTTCCACTTCACTGTAGATCCAACACCATTTCCTGCAGGCAGCACAATTCACCAGCACATGGTTACCCCTCTCTGGTACAAAACTGTTGAAAGAAGAGAAAAAGTCATTGTTTTGAAAATATGTAAAATGACACTAATCATATGCATTTTTTTTTCAAGTGAGGCAATACTACGATAATACAAATTATTGTGTCTAGGTTTTGTTGGATCATTTTGTTGGATTCAGAAAGCTCAAATATTCCCTAAGCATCTTTGATCATAAATTTTGTCATGCTTCAGCTTTTGGCAGTTTTGATAATTCATTACTGATTATTAATATCATTCTTTAAATACAAATACTGTTCCCTTCCCATTATGAAAAGCTATTACAAACATATATGGATTTCTATAAAGGTTGATGACTATATGCTTTTTTATATTAGAAAATCATGTGAAAACAAAATTAATCTGATGAATGCTGTTAATTATTTTAACTTTTTTATTAGGTATAAAATGTTCATAAAATTATTCTCTCTATAACTTACCAAGATTTATCAGCTTGTGTAATTTTTTATAATCAGAGGAGTCTGGTTTTCTAATTAAAGTTTTGTCAAAGAAAATAAGTTGTGTGGCTTTTTTTCTTCCTTGGAAGCATATTATTAAAAATGCAAAAAATACGTCCAGATTTTCTCTCCTCCGCTATGTGGTATGCAAATAAAATCGTATTCAGCCAACACACCTAGATTTGGGGATATTTTAATTTCCCATTATGGGGAAAAACAAACCAAAAAAAAAAAAAAACCACACTCTTTATGCATATCTGAATACCCTTAGAACAAGCATACAATTCACAGAGGCCCAATCACACATACTTGGAAATTCATTCCATCCACATCCACTCCTGAGTTTAGGGAGAGGGCTAACACAATATGGTAAATACTATCAAAGTGAAAGTCACTCAGTCGTGTCTGACTCTTTGTGACCCCATGCACTGCATAGTCCATGGAATTCTCCAGGCCAGAATACTGGAGGCTTTCCCTTCTCCAGGGGAATCTTCCCAACCCAGGGATCAAACCCAGGTCTCCCGCATTGCAGGCAGATTCTTTACCAGCTGAGCCACCAGGGACCTCCCCTCAAATAAATCGTATTTAATCGTATTTATAAGCCAAATCTTTACATCTCGTAGGCCCTAATTATTCCACTCCAAACCCCAAATTAAAATATTTACTATTACTGAGATTATTATAATCACTAAACCTCAAATCCCTGATAGTCTAGGAATGGGGACCAGAGCAAGAAGTGAAAGTGAAAGTGGCTCAATCGTGTCAGACTGTTTGAGACCCCGTGGACTATACAGTCCTTGGAATTCTCCAGGCCAGAATACTGGAGTGGGTAGCCTTTCCAATCTCCAGGGTATATCTTCCCAACCCAGGGATGGAACCCAGGTCTCCCACATTGCAGACGGTTCTTTACCAGCTGAGTCACAGGGGAAGCCCAAATCCGCACTCTCATTGCCAAATTGCCTATGAAACAGATAAGTACAAAGGAAATGTTACCAGATACAGTGCTTAATTGAAACTTTTCTTCTCCAAGGAACCAATTTGCTGAGAGCAGACGGTATGAGATAAATTATAAGAGTGACAAGCAAGAACAACATGACCACCATCATTAACTTCAGGACCAAGTACCATTGTGCTTTCCTTTCTGTGATCTAGAAAGCTTACTACTTTTAAGAGTTCCCCATCAAGATGCAAAAGTCTCTGGAAAAGGTGATACTACAGATCAATAGTGACAAAGTTTAACAGCTTAGCACTCCATTATTCATTAACAATTTAGCAGGTATTAGCCAAAATGAGAATTCCTCTTTTTTTTCCTCTGAGGGATAGTGTGTTAGTTTCCCAACTGGAAGAAAGGGAAAGCTTACAGGGTGAGTTAAATTTCACCTCCTCTTTAATTTACCAAGGCCCAGAATGATTTTTAAAAAAAATCAATTAAGTGTAAGTATTTTCAATGCAAGCTCACTTGTCTCAAAATATCCAGTTCTGCTTGAGTAGGTGCTGCAACAGGCTGTGAGGTAGATGTTTTAATACAGAAAAGACAATATAAACTGTTACCCACTATGACCCACCATAACTAAGAGCTGAGCTGTTCATCTGGGCATCTATCCTCAGTTTAGAAGGATAAAACATCATCCTTTATTCATTAAATGCTCCGCACAGCACCAACCATAAGTGCTTAGCTTTGCTAACCTGGACCCACTGCCTTCTAATTTTTAGGATGAACGGAATTTTTTTCCTTAGAGGGTTGATGGTGCTGTGTGTGTTCAGTCGTGTCCGACTCTTTGTGACCCCATGGACTGTAGCCCACCAGGTTCCTCTGTCTGTGAGGTTTTCTAGACATGAATACTGGAGTGGGTTGTCATTTCCTTCTCCAAGGGATTTTCCTGACCCAGGGATTGAACCCATGTCTCTTGAGTCTCCAGCATTGGTAGGTGGGTTCTTTACCACTAGCGCTACCTGGGAAGCCCAGAGAGTTGATAGTACTGAAGGAAAAAAAAAGAGGGGGGGGGTGCCTATTGGGAGAAAAAGGTTTTGATAAATGGTAAAGTAGTGAGTAAAAAGTTTGGTGACCCATCAATCCAGTGGTAGAGAGAAAATCAATACATATCTAAGCCATCTCAAAAAGACCATGAGGGCCACATATTGATAAAAATCATTCAAATCAGGATGGGAGAGAAAATGAATATATAAGCAAGGTGCCCATAGAGTCTGACTTGCAGAAAGCATTTTAGATAAAAATGCCAAAATCTTACTTGCAAATGGCTGGGGCTTTACACATTCTTGTGGTTGGAAGGCTGACAGCATCAATAAATGAATAGAAATGATTCTTGCTGAAGGGAGGTGTCATCCACAGCCCTTAGAGTCAAACATTGTTTTACATCTTCATTATCGATTCAGAACAACCGATAAACCAAATCTGCATCTGATAATAAAGCAGTCAGTGTTCCTAAACCTCACAAGGGAAGAAAATCAAGAAATACAGGCATAAAGAGGCAAGCATTAAAGAGCTCAAAAGAATTTGGCTGAGAAACATACAGGGAAATTTACCAGAAACCTAGGTTTGGAGGGTGGGTTAGAAAAACAATATATGCACAAAAATAGTTAAACCAACAGAGCTCAACAAAGCTATGAGAAAGCAAGCTGAGAATGCATTTGTAGTATTTATAAGACATAAATAGCTGGTGCTATTTGGGGTGACATACAGGATTAAATTGAGAGATGAAAATAGTTTTCATATACTATAGAAATTAAGAGACTGGCCATTTTCAATCCCCAATAACATTTGGGACAAGTTGGAAGGATCTGTAGTGAGAAGCAAGATTGGAAGCAGTTAGATGAATACACTAATAAAAATAAACCGTGGCTCAGGGAAAAAAATAGAACAATGTCACACAATGGCGATGTAAGTGAGAGTCAGAAAGAAAATAGTAGATCTGAGCCAATACTCCCAAAATATGTACCATTTGTTCACTCTCTGTTGAGTTCTCATGGTGATCGGTGCTCAAAACAACAATTGGTAGCATTTCTAGAAGCAGAGGATAAGTTCCATTACCCCAATTATGAGAACTGTAGGAGATAAAAGGGGACACTATTTGGTGTAAATCTGGGTTTCTGAAGTTTTAGATATGGGCTCCTTTCTTCAAATAAAAATCAGCATAACAACTGCACATATAGTGCAGATGAGTATAGTAGACTGAACCCAGGAGCTTGTCACTCTCCCATTCTGCTTCCAACCCCTTAAGCTCCCCGGAAATTTTTGAAAACCATTGCTAGATGAAAAAGCAGAGAATCTCCTTTATCTTTGCCTCTCTATGGCTGAGTGACAATAGTTAGCCTTTCCTGTTAAGTGAATGAATTATATTAATGATATCTAAGACCTTTTCCTGATTTCTCTGGTCACACATAGGTATGGCCTCTGCAAATCTGGCAAATGAAAACCATCATAGCTTTTCTTTACACTGACTAGCTAAACCATGCCAGAAATGGAGACCTTTTTCCCGGTAAACTTGCACTCTGCACTACTCAGTATTTACAGCCTAACTTCTCACCCAAGATTGTAGTCATGTCTACATACATCCAGCTTCCGTTTGCACACTGCTGACAATAGAGGACTCACTCCCTTTTGAGGCAACACCTTCCATCTTCAGATAATTGTTAAAAAGCTCATCTTCACATTGATTTGAAACTTATGCCCATCCTTTGGCGCAATCAAGATAAATCTAGCTCATCTTTCCCAAAGCAGATCCTCAGTATTTAAAGATATCTCTCTTTTTCCCCTGAGGACTCTCACTTTCCAGAAAAGTGGAAGAAAATAAAATCTCCAGCCCCTTCAACTATTGCTCACAACGTAATTGGCCAGCCCCTGTTTATGCTGATTTCCTGTATGAGCATGCCCCTGCTTCTAGAAGGCTGTGAACCAAGAAGAAACATTTATCACCTCCTTGTGCAACCTGAGATCATCTGAGTGGTCCCAGCCACCACTTCACATTGTTAGCACAAGCACAGGACATGATCAAGTAGAGAACTCCATTACTTTTCAAAAGCCCTTCAGCTATCATCTTGCAGATGAGGCCCTGGGAACCCACTCTTTCTTTATAGGCCAACTCTCGCATCCATACATGACCACTGGAAAAACCATAGCCTTGACTAGATGGACCTTTGTTGGCAAAGTAATGTCTCTGTTTTTTAAAATGCTGTCTAGGTTGGTCATAGCTTTTCTTACAAGGAGTAAGCATCTTTTAATTTCATGGCTGCAGTCACCATCTACAGTGATTTTGGAGCCCAAAAAATAACGGCTCTCACTGTTTCCACTGTTTCCCCATCTATATGCCCTGAAGTGATAGGACCGGGTGCCATGATCTTAGTTTTCTAATGTTGAGTTTTAAGCCTAGTTTTTCACTCTCCTCTTTCACTTTCATCAAGACGCTTGTTAGTTCTTCGCTTTCTGCCATAAGGGTGGTGTCATCTGCTTATCTGAGGTTATTGATAATTCTCCTGGCAATCTTGATTCCAACTTGTGCTTCATCCAGCCTGGCATTTTGCATGGTGTACTCTGCATATAAGTTGAATAAGCACAGTGACAATATACAGCCTCGACGTACTCCTTTCCTGATTTGGAAACAGTCTGTTGTTCCATGTCCAGTTCTAACTGTTGCTTCCTGACCTGCATACAGATTTCTCAGGAGGCAGGTCAGAAGGTCTGGTATTCCCATCTCTTTAAGAATTTTCCACAGTCTTTCATGTCTTTAATTCCTGATTTGAACAATTAAATCAAGATTTCTAAATGATAGAAGAATATAAGCACTGGAAAAATTCCACCTTCTTTTTTTTTTAATTTTAATTAAAATTTAGCTGATTTACAATGTTGTGTTAGTTTCAGATGTACAGTAAAGTGATCCAGGTATACATATATTCCTTTTTTATGTTGTCTTCCATTGTAGGTTATTACAAGATATTAAGTCTTTACTGTGCTATATTATAGGTCCCTGTTGGTTATCTATTTTATATATATTAATTTGTACATTAGTTAATGTCAACTTTTAATTTATCACTCTTTCCCTCCCTCTTGGTAACCATAAATTTGTTTCTATGTATGTGAGTCTATTTCTGTTTTGTAAATAAGTTTGTTTGCATCATATTTTAGATTCCATATCATACAATATATATCTTTCTCTTTCTGGCTTACTTCACTTAGTGTAATTATCTCTAGGCCCAACCATGTCGCTGCAAAAACACAATATATTCAACCAGTTCTCTTGAAAGCCCTAAGGTATGCTCTGTTCCAACCTTCTTCATGGGAATAGTTATTACACATCTTGCCTGCTACATCTAAGACACAAAAGGTGAGTTCTGAAATAAATCATCCTCTATGACAAGCTTCTCCTTAGGAGACCTTGTCCATAATGGGGCCAGCTTCCTGGAAGGCAGGTTGCCTTTCTGAGTTTCCTGATCTGTGGGTATCCTGACTCCACAATCTTCAAGCCATGGAATAGTGGGCAAATGGTCTAACTTCTCTGAACTTCTTGTTTCTCACATATAAAATTAGGTTTTCAATAACTATTTACTAGAACTTCATATTTTTTTTTCTTTCTTGCATTCTACTACCTGGAGTATTCTCAGGGCAGTTCAAACAGATGATGTACATACATTGTGACAGACTTCAGGGCAAAAAGGCACTATAATGCAGGGACTTCCCTGGCAGTCCAGTGGTTAAGACTCTACCTTTCAATGCAGGGTGTCCAGGTTCCATCCCTGACTGGGGTGCTGAGATCCCATATGCCTCCCAGCAAAAAAAAAAAAAAAAAGAAGCAATATTGTAACAAATTCAATAAAGACTTTTTTTAAAAGGCCCTATAACACAACTTCAAATATTTCCATCCCAGCCCCTCTGTAGCCTCTCCTGGTCACAGTTAGGCTGTAGAACCCGGAGCAACACTACAACCACAAGAAGGCTGGCTTCCAGGGCTGCTTGTTCTTTTTCTGGTCCGTAGAGCTGCCATACTGAAGTTTGTCCAGGCTTTCATTCAGCAGTCCACACTCATCAGTCATTCATTGAGCGCCTGCTCCATAATAGGCTCTGGAATAAGCACTGGACATAAGGACACTCTTCCCTGAGTAGAATACGTTTTAGCAAGGGTCATCCCACATGGTCTGCAAAAGTGCTAAGGGTAATAATAGCTGAATATGGCTGAAGTCCATACAAAGTATGGAAGAGCTCAAAGGAAAGAATGTTCAGTTCTCCCTGATTGGAAGTGGGCATCGACAACTAGAAAGACTTCCTAGGGAACATTTCTGGATGAGATCATACGTTCTCTTAGGAGACAGACCCTTTTGTCTTAGACCTTTGTGCTATTGTTCTCCCTGGAGCCCAGTGGAAGTTTCGGGCACCAAAGGAGACTGAGACATAGCATTTGTTTATATTTCCTGATGAAGTTATAAGGAAAGGGAGACATAGACTCTTACCAGAATACATGGAGTTTGAGACTCCCCTCATGGTAAGTCTGGGAAATTAACTATAGTCAGGGTCTAGTTAGGGTAAGGAGAAGGCAATGGCACCCCACTCCAGTACTCTTGCCTGGAAACTCCCATGGACGGAGGAGCCTGGTAGGCTGCAGTCCATGGGGTGGCTGAGTCAGACATGACTGAGCAACTTCACTTTCACTTTTCACTTTCATGCATTGGAGAAGGAAATGGCAACCCACTCCAGTGTTCTTGCCTGGAGAATCCCAGGGATGGCGGAGCCCAATGGGCTGCCGTCTGTGGGGTCACACAGAGTCGGACACGACTGAAGCGACTCAGCAGCAGCAGCAGCAGTTAGGGTAAACCTGGTGGAGTCCGTAACCCGGATCCCACTCCCAAACTCTACCCCCTTGCCTCTTGCCAGGAAAGACAGCCTCAGGAACAAAGCTTTTCTTTGGTGAGCTTGCATTTGAAGGTAAAGACATTGTACCATCTGGAGGATATTTCCCTCAAGCTATGACAGAATCTGGTGGGCCATCATTTGTCACTCAAAGCAAAACAAAGCATTACCCGATGTCAGCTGCCCTTAATGTAGGCTTTGTTCTTGCTCAGACCAAGTGTGAAGTAGAGCTCAGCACATCTTTTTGTTCCTCAAAAGAAAAAAGGAAAAAGCTGCATATACCCGAAACAATAGTGAGTAGTAGTATTGGATTCAGGGGAGATTTTAAAAGGGAACTCAACTCACACAGCTAGAACATATATGATTTTCATTTCCTTTCCATTATTTAAGGTCTTTTAGTTGGCTCTCTCCATTGTGTCTTCTGTTGCTTTCAGGAATAATTTTCATTTATTTAAAATCTTCACCGTCCCCAAAGAATTCAGGATGCATTTGGATTTTAGTTAAGCCTTTATAAAAAGGATGATATACTTGGTATACATTTGGGTTTATTTTAACTTGGTGACCTGAAGTTACAACCTGTCCTGCACCACCTATATATATCAAAGACAAAACTGGCAGAAGACAGTGTTTCTTGCACAGTTTCAAGTCAATACTTTTTCACCATCAAAGCAAAACCACAAAGGTTAATGTTCCCAAGAAAGAATTAGGAGGAGGAAAACACCCTTCCAGAACAGGTAAGCCTGTTCTTTCTAGGCTAACTGCACTGTAGAGGAAGGTCATAGGAAACACATGTCCAAACTCCCCTTCTTTGTGCCAAAGTCCCAGTTGGGAGAGGCATTTTATGTAGGCTTAGGGAAAATTGAAACAAACGACATTTCCTTCTGTTCTGCTTTGAGTGTACAATGCTCCCAAGAGAACCTTGGAAAGAGCTTTCTGGGATGATTGAGTCAAACCCAATATGAAGGACGACAGCATTAGAAAGTAGCTCCGAGAGATGACTAGATAAATAAAGCTCTTGCTCCCCCACAGCCTGTTCTGGGCATGTGGAGACAGAGAAGCTTCTGGGTGCCTTGAGGATGGAATAAAAAGACCTTGAGGAAACAAGCGTCTGATGAGACCTGGAAATTAGGCCCACATGACACAGAAAAGTTATCATTGACAGCAAAGAGCCAGGGCCACAGCCCTAGCAATGATTGTGGAGTCAAACCAAACCAACCTCCCTGTGTCACAGACCCAAGAGGATCCAGAAGAAGCTACATGAATCCAAAGTCTTCTCTCTCCATCATGCACTCAGAGACCTTATTGCCAGAAAAGAGAGAGAAAACATCTAAGAGCCTGAGCGTTTAACCAAAAGGAGGTGAATGATCCCAAAGATATTATTTAAACCAACACTGATGGGGAGTTACATTGAAATTTATTAAACACTTGACCAAAGCAATCAAAAGAGACTGAATATTGAATCCATGTGCTCTGCAGGAAAGCATGAATTCATAAAGGTCAGAGACAGTCGGAGACCACACTTCAGATTCATCCTGGCATGTTTATCCTACTGGTTTATTAATTATTCCTCATGGTACTAAAAATCAAGCAAACAAGACATTTAAGGAATAAAGAAGG
This sequence comes from Cephalophus harveyi, assembly GCA_006410635.1. Lineage (NCBI taxonomy): Eukaryota > Metazoa > Chordata > Mammalia > Artiodactyla > Bovidae > Cephalophus > Cephalophus harveyi. Next base: position 543,567 of record SJYT01040594.1, on the reverse strand, counting down.
CATACATCCATAAGGGCATTTAAGACCAGACAAACAACAGCAAACAGGAGATGTCAACAAAATTTCAGAAGCTTGAAAACAGATGGAACTTTGATATCTGATCTGGAAGAGCAAATGAGGGGAAAATCGAGACTGTAAATTGCACAACTCTTTAGAAGCACACCAGTTTCCACTGTGAAGCTCTGGAAAGTTAAGAGATTGAAGAGATCATGCAAGTTAGTGTTATAAGTGGGTCTAGAAACAAGAGTTGAACTACTCACCCAGACTCAGCCATCCTTCAGTGGATCAGAGCTTCCCTCTCTCAGCACAATGTCAGCTGGAGCTGAACAGATGAGAATAGAGTTTGCAAGATCCCAAACTGGGCTAAGAAGCTCTTTGTCTTGTGGGATAGAAGACTCTGGTGTGTGGGAACAGACAAGAAGTGGGGAACAGATGGAAAGGGATAAAAGAAAGAACTGTAGGGAAGCTGTAAGAATTGGGAAGAATACAGAAAGAGGGAAGAATGGAGTGTTCATGTTGGACACCTTCCAAAGACCTACTTGACAAGATTCTATCCTCTCTTGTGGAAGAAAAAAAAGAGAAAGTTAGACACAGCATGCCCAATCTCCAGGCCTCTGATTTTTGTAGTGTTTCAAGATATAAAAATAATTTATTAAGCCTCCATGGGGATCCATAGGTAAATTGTCTTGGGTACATGGGAATGGCCCATTAACCCTCAAGTTTGTAGCTATCACACAGACACTGGCCCACCCCACTGAAAATTAACAGGAAAGGAATAGGATTGAAAAGCAAACAACACCAGCCATGAGTCAAATTTTTTGACTACATCTTTCCCTAAAATAAATAACAGCTTCCTCTTCAGATCAGAAAGAAAAATCTCAGATCCAAAAATTGTACTATTAAAATTATAGAAACTCCCCTGGTGATTCAGTGGTTAAGACTCCACGCTCTTACTGCAGGGACTGGATTTGATCCCTGATCAGGGAACTAGATTCCATATGCCACAGCTAAGATCCAGCACAATCAAATTTAAAAAATAAAACAAAATATTATAGTTTTGTAGATAAAAGTAAGCATGGGGATTGGAATTCCTAACGTTAGTTTTAATCTCTGCTCTAACACTCAACACTTAACGAGCACCTACTAGGTTTCAGACACTGTTCTAGACACTTAGTACATAGCATTGAAAGGATAAACAAAGTCCCTTCCCTCATCGAGCTTAGATTCAAGCAAAGAGAGAGATAATATGTGAGGAAATGTATTGGGGAAAAAAATAAAATCGTGATAATTGTTATCATGAAAACTGAATCCTATGTGAGAGGAATTTAGAAGGGAATGGGGAAAGTCCTCTTTGTGAAGATGAGAGTTGACCTGTCCCCTGACACAGCCAATCACACAAAATATCAGGGAAGAGAGTTCCAGGCAAAGAGAACAGCAGGGGCAAAGGCTTTGATGGAGAAATCTGACAACCAAGGCCAGCCAGCGTTGCTGGAGCACAGAGGGTAGAAGAAAAGCAGGTGGAGGAATGTTGGCCAGGAAGGTACCTTAAAGAACTTGGGTGTTATTCTAAATACAGGGAAATCCACTAAAGAGGCTTACATTCGTGATTAACATACTCTTTTTTAATAACAAATCATTGACTGAAGGAGGATTTGGCAAGAAAGCAAAATAAACAGAAAAGGTCAGTGAGATGTGTGGACTCCTAGGAGAGTGAGGTGTTGAAAGCAGAGACAAGTGAAGAAAGAGGAATAAGCAGCCATCTGGGTAGGATGCAGCTGAAAATTTTGAATGGAGAAAGAAACATGTGTATTGAATTTTGCAAGTCAGTAGAAAATAGAAAAAGAGCCCCTTGAGGAGAGGTGGGGGAGGCTACCTTTCATGCACTGAAGAGTGAGGAAGTGCAACCATTGGGGAGATGACTCTCAAAATCTTTTGCTACAACAAAGAGCAGAGAAATGTGGTGAAAGCCTTGGGAAGGAAGGAAACATAATAGCAAATATCACACTGAAGGGGAATTTCCAATAGAAGAAGCAGGCAATGGATGATGCTCAAGAAGACGGTGGACCACTCCGATAGCATGTTGTGGAGGAAGGGTATAGCCCCAGGGGTATTTCACACAAAGTAAATGTTGTTGTTGTTGTTCAGGCACTAAGTTGTATCTGACTCTTTGCTACCCAATAAACTGCAGCACGCCAGGCAAAGGTAAAGGTGAAGGGAACAAAAGAGGATATGGGCACAGGAAACTGCGAAATGTAGATCTGCCTCAAAGTACAAAGAAGTTTCCCTGTTGATATCATCTCAGTGAAAAATATGCAGCAAGAGCCGGTAGAAGACATGAAAAGTATGAAGAGAAGAAAGTAGGAAGTCATTTTAAAAAGTGGGCAAGGGAATCAGGCAGGTATAAGCCTCATCTCACAGCATTGTCATGCAGGAATTGGAGCTTTCTATAGTCTACTATAGCAGAACTTATCTTTACCCTAAGACTCCACTCCACTTGGTGGCAAAAACTTGATGATGGTCAACTCAGGATCTTTCTCTTTCCTTAAAGCTTACATTTGACTTGTTGTTGTTGTTGTTATACCATACATATTTCTTGATCTTAGTTCTCCAACCAGGTATCAAACCCATGCCCGCTGCAATGGAAGCACTGAGTCTTAACCACTGGACTACCAGGGAGTTCCTACATTTGACTTCGAATACAGGTTGGGGCTTAGCACCAGGACACAGAAGGTGTGACTTAGCAGCTATGGAATTCTCTCTGGCCTCCACCAAGATGTTTTTACTCCTATGGGGTCTTGAATTCTGAGTTCACATGCATCACTGTAGCTGTCCTTGATCTCTATCTCCAAAGCTCTTTCAAGGCCAGATTACCCTGAACTAACTTTGTCCTGCTCTGAAACATGGGATTATTCCACTGCCCAAAGTGGGGATTCCAGAAGTGTTGATGCCAAGGATTAGGAGATGAGAAGAAGGAAATGATTATCCAATGTGTGGATATCAAGGAACTGATAGATTAGGGGGTGAACTGGTTCTTTTATGTGGATCATACAGTTGTCATAAATGATGACAGAACTAGAGGCAAAGAGCAAGGTAAGGATCCAGGGGTTTAAGTCTTCAGGGAGAGAGAGGAGAAAACAGGAGGCCAACCATCAGCAGTGAGGATTAGAATGATGATATCTGAGTTGAATGCACTGAGGTTCAGAGGAGCTGGGTGTTTCTTTGTTTCCACTTGTTTATTTGTTCTGATGGAGGAAAGAAGAGAAACCGCTTAGAAGCAGCATTTGAGAGTCAGGGGTACACCTGCATCATTTTCTGGCCTTGAAGTTTATGAGACGTGAGAGAGAGAGAGTCTTTATTTGAGAGAGGACTGAGAGACACCTTATCCTCCCAGAAGAACCTGGTTAAAGAAAAGGCAAGGTTGTGGAAGGAAGGTCCAGAGAACTATTTGAAGATAAAGACAACTCAGCAAATCACAGACCAGTGGAGAGAGGAAGCTGAGGGCTGGGTCAGTGTAGGGGTTGTACAGAGAAGTGGGAGAGGAGCTACCAGTGAATCACAGATCACAGGGAGGCTTAGATGTGCGACCTTCCCAGATCACTTACACCCCCTGAATGGCTTCTATGGAGAGTGGGATGTATATATGCTCTCCACTCCACACAGGGAGATGTACAAGTTAAATGAAAGTGCTAGGAAATATTGATATTCCCAAGCCCATTAGGTGTGGCGTAGGATCACACTTGGGCACCCCAGTCACCTAAATCAAAACACCCTGAGACAAATAGTACTCCAGAATCAAGCATCGTGTTGCATCTCAAATGTCCAAGGGCCATGGAATTTCAGGGGGAAGAGCAGGCAGAGAAAGCTTTGGTGTCTACTGGGTGAGAGTTGGTGTGTGATGTGGAAACTCACCCAGGACTGGAAGATGGGGTAAAGTTAGTACAGAGGGAAAAGAGAACATTCAGCTACATTGATCTTCAAGTATTTCCCTTCTTTGTTATCATCTCTTAAGGAATGAGAAACCCCTCCTTTTACACATGGTTATTCCCTCTGAGTATATTGGAATAATACTGTCTTTTTTCACTCCCACCTTTTATGTAGATCTAATTTCCAAATCTAGTTTATTCAGAACTTCAAAGCTAAAAAGGCTCATCTCTGTACTCTCTTTGACATCCCAACATCTACCAGGAAGGTTCCCTTTCACAGATCATTTTTTTCAACCATATATCCCTTTTCATGTATAGCTGTTATTGTTGTTTAGGAGCTAAATTGTGTCCAACTCTTTTATGACCCCGTGGACTGTAGCCCACAAGAATCCTCTGTCCTCAAGACTTCCCAAGCAAGAATACTGGAGTGGGTTGCCATTTCCTTCTCCAGGGGATCTTCCCAACCCAAGAATCAAACCTGTGTCTCCTACTTGGCAGGCAGATTCTTTACCACTGAGCAACCTTGGAAGCCCCTTAAAGAGAACTTTAGATATACATTTAATTTTTTAACTATAATATATATATTTATTTATTATATTCTTCGGGCTTTTCTTAGGGCTTCCCTGGTGGCTCAGAGGTTAAAGCATCTGCCTCCAATGCGGGAGACCCGGGTTCGATCCCTGGGTCGGGAAGATCCCCTGGAGAAGGAAATGGCAATCCACTCCAGTATTCTTGCCTGGAGAATCCCATGGATGGATCGCAAAGAGTCGGACACGACTGAGCGACTTCACCTTCACCTTCAAGGAACATAGAGTAAATATTTAAGAGAATGAATTAGATCCAAATATATTGATCTAGTCCAAGAGGGCTACCTTTGATGTATATTTTTATTGTTGTTGAAGTATCATTGGTTTACAATATTGTATTAGTGTGATAAAATGATTCAGTTATAGTTTTCAGATTCTTTCCTCATATAGGTTATTATAGGATGTTGAATATAGTTCCCAGTGCTACACAGTAAATCTTTATTTTTTTCTATTTTATATATAGTAGTGTGTATCTGTTCAACCCAAACTCCTAATACATCCATTATCCCTCACCTCCCTTTCCCCTTTGGTGTCTGTAAGTATTTTTTTTTTTTTAATTTTATTTTTACTTTATTTTACTTTACAATACCGTATTGGTTCTGCCATACATTGACATGAATCCACCATGGGCGTACATTAGCCCCCAATCCCGAATCCCCCTCCCACCTCCCACCCCACATCATCTCTCTGGCTCATCCCTGTGCACCAGCTCCAAGCACCCCGCATCCTGCATCAAACATAGGCTTGTGCTTCGTTCTTACATGTTAGTTTACATGTTTCAATGCCATTCTCCCAAATCATCCCACCCTCTTCCTCTCCCATAGAGTCCAAAAGTCCTTTCTATACATTTGTGTCTCTTTTGCTGTCTCACATACAGGGTCATCACTGCCATCTTTCTATATTCCATATATATGTGTCAGTATACTGTATTGGTGTTTTTCTTTCTGGCTTACTTCACTCTGTATAATAGGTTCCAATTTCATCCATCTCATTAGAACTGATTCAAATGAATTCTTTTTAATGGCTGAGTAATACTCCATTGTGTATATGTACCACAGCTTTCTTATCCATTCATCGGCTGATGGACATCTAGGTTGTTTCCATGTTCTGGCTATTATAAACAGTGCTGCGATGAACATTGGGGTACATGTGTCTCTTTCGATTCTGGTTTCCTCGGTGTGTATGCCCAGCAGTGGGATTGCTGGGTCATAAGGCAGATCTATTTGCAGTTTTTTAAGGAATCTCCACACAGTTCTCCATAGTGGCTGTACTAGTTTGCATTCCCACCAGCAGTGTAAGAGGGTTCCCTTTTCTCCACACCCTCTCCAGCATTTATTGCTTGTAGACTTTTGGATCGCAGCCATTCTGACTGGTGTGAAATGGTACCTCATTGTGGTCTTGATTTGCATTTCCCTGATAATGAGTGATGTTGAGCATCTTTTCATGTGTTTTTTTGGTGTCTGTGAGTCTGTTTCTGTTTTGTAAATAAATTCATTTGCCTTATTTTTCATATTCTATATGTAATTGATATCACATAGTATTTGTCTTTGTCTGATTTACATCATTTAGTTTAATAAACTCTAGTTCCATCCATGTTGCTGCAAAACGCAACATTTCGTTCTTTTTTATGACAGCAATATTCCATTGTATATATGTGCCACATCTTCTTTATCCATTCATCTGTCGATAGACATTTAATTTGCTTCCATGTCTTAGCTATTGCAAACAGTGCTGCTATGAACATTGGGGTACATGTTAGGTACACATTTTCTATTAATGCATTAATAGAGTTTGATGCTGTATTTATTATAGAAAGATATTTGGTTCTAAATTATAGACAATCAGGAACTATAAATGCAGAAGAAAGTCTTCAAATATTTCTTTCAAAACATGAGAATCTCTTCATTTTTCTTTGTAGTTCTTTATTAAATTAAAAGTAACCACCTCCTATTTAGAGCTCACTATGTGCCAACCACTGGGTGAAACACTTTCCACATCTCATCTCAGTTAATCTTCATAAACATGCCATGAAGTAAACACTACTCTTTTTCCAGTTTTACTGAGAAATAATTATATCACTTTATATGTTTAAGGTGTACAGCATGATTGCTTGATTCCACTAACATCCATCATCTCAGATAGATGCAGTTTTAATAAACCAAATAAAATATTCTCCCTTGTGATAAGAACTCTTAGTAACCACCTCCTTAATAATTTTCCTGTATCTATAGCATGTGAAAGTGGCTCAGTTGTGTCTGACTCTTTGTGACTCCATGGACTGTAGCCTTCCAGGCTCCTCTGTCCATGGAAATATTCAAGCCAGAATACTGGAGTGAGTAGTCATTGCCTTCTCCAGGGGATCTTCCCAACACAGGGATCGAACCCACGTCTCCTGCATCGCAGGAGGATTCTTTACTGTCTAAGTCACCAAGGAAGCCCAAGAATACTGTAGTGGGCAGCCTATCCCTTCTCCAGTGAATCTTCCCCACCAAAGAATCGAACCAGGGTCTCCTGCTTTGCAGGCAGATTCTTTACCAGTTGAAACATACAGCCATGTTAACTGCAGTTCTCATGTTGTACGTCACATCCCCAGTGCTTACTTATCTTAGAACGCAGAGTTCATACCTTTTGGCCACCTTCCTCCAGTTCTTCCTTTGCCTTATCCCCAAACTCTGATCACAGGTTTGATCTCTTTTTATATGAATTTGGTATTTGGGGGCTTTATGTCATTTTTGTTTTAGATTCTTCATGTGAGATCATGCAGTATTTGTCTTTCTCTGTCTGGCTTATTTCACCTAGTAAGCCCTCAAGTTTCATCCATGTTGTCCCACATAGTGGGAGTTCCTCATTTTTCATGGCTGAATAATATCCCATTGGGTAAATACTACTCCTCGCCATTTTCTTAGTTAAGAAATTGAGGTACAGAGGTTAAGTAACTCACCAGAGATCACACAGTTAGGAATGGGTCCATCTGGGGCTAGAGTCCAGAGTGATGCCTAGCCTCTTAACTATGTTCTGCTGTGTGAGAGTCAGTATGAGCTGTGAAAATATGAGCCTCAGTCTGATGCCTATGAGTTAAAGTGAATATATACATGTACATGCTCTTGAATCCACAGACAACAAAGATCAGTTTTCTAGAACTTCAAGGATTTGAATAGGTCACAACCAGTGAGCCGAATGATTGAAGGGTTAGTTGAGGAAAGTTAATGGAGGAGCCAGTTGGAGCTGTCAGCCATATGCTACATGGTGTCACCCTAATAGTCACCACCAGGATAAAGAGCGTTGGCCTCTCTTAATTTTTCTAACATGTTCTAAAGCCAGTTGGAAGGTAACACCTAAAATAAACTTACAAAAAAACTCCTAGGAAGAACACTGTTTCTCTGCATCTGAGATGATACTTTCAAAGGCATTTGTTCTGCCAGCATCAGGCTCATACTTATTAGAAAAAAGGAAGAGTGATCTGATTATGATGGCCCTAAAACTTTTGGATCTCCTACCTGGCAAGCAATTTTGCTTTCTTAAGCATTTTGATAAATTAACTTTGCTCTTCTGCCAAAAAGCCTCGGCTGAGAACACCCAGTTATTAGTACAAATCTAAGGAGCTATCACCCTATCCTATTTTCAATTGAACTTGACCTTGAACAAGTGTTAAGTATGACTTGTTTAGAGGGGAGGAGGAGAGAATTACTTCATTCTCCTGCCTCTGTCAGCTCTTCTCTATCAGAAGAATTTCACACCAAGAGGAACCTGCAACATAATGAATTACTAACGTGTGAAATCCTCTGGAGGAGGTGGACTGCTGCTCTCAATGATGGGGCTGAAAATGTCCTACTGTAAATAGATTTTCATAAGACATCCCTGTCACTTTGCCTAGTGAAATAAAGTAATTTTCCCATCATGGAATCTTTAGGTGGGACATGGGAGGAAAGAGAGAAAATGCTTAGATCTTTTTATAAAGGAAGCTTGCTGTTGTGTTTCACCTGCAATTGATCTTCAAATCATATGAAATCCATATGACCTACATTCCACACACACAAAAAAAAGAAACCAAGAAGATGGCAATTTATTGGCAACTGACAGTTCTAAATTTAAAAAAAAAATAAATAAAGCTTGCATTTTCAGTTGGGATTTGTCTATTCTGTCAAAGTTCCCTGAATGGAAAGCTCGGTTTTTCTGACCATCTGAATCCTTTGCACTCCACACCGATCAGCCTCACTCCCAACTCAGCTTTTTGCTTTGTCACCAAAGACAATGCTTCACAGTCATTGATTCTATTCTCACCTTTCTCAGCACATCTAGTCAGTCATCGGGCTCCCTGATATTTTTTTTTAATGTGTCCCACACCTACACTTTCACCCGCATCTCCAATACCACCCACCCTTTTCTGGATGCTGCTCTAGGCAATGATTTTTATTTTTATTAATTTTTATTGGAATATAGTTGTTTACAGTGTTGTGTTGGTTTCTACCGTACAGCAGAGTGAATCAGTTATGCATATACTTATATCCACTCTTTTTTAGATTTCCTTCCCATTAGGTCATCACGGAGAATTGAGTAGGGTTCCTTTTGCCAAACAGTAGGTTCTCATTAGTTAAATACTTATACATAGTAGTGTATATATGTCAACAGCAATCTTACAGTTCATCCCATCCCACCATCCCCCGTTGGTAACCATAAGTTTGTTTTCTACATCTGTGATTCAATTTCTTCTTCACAAATAAGTTCATCTGTAGCGTTTTTCTAGATTCCACATATATGTGATATTATACAATATTTATCTTTCTCTGTCCGGCTTACTTCACTCAGTATGATCATCTCCAGGTCCATCCACGTTGCTGAAAATGGCATTATTTCATTCCTTTTATGGAGAAGGAAATGGCAACCCACTCCAGTACTCTTGCCTGGAGAATCCCATGGAGGGAGGAGCCTGGTAGGCTACAGTCCACGGGGTCGCAAAGAGTCGGACACGACTGAGCGACTTCACCTTCACCTTCACCTTGGATATTTAGGCAATGACCTTTATACAAGAGAAATCTGACCATCTAAGCCTTTAGCGGTTCCCCATTACCATCAAGATAAAGTGCCAATACCTCAAAACAATTCATGCAAGCCTTACTTGCAAAAGATTTTCAAGAGATTTTGATCCTTAAAATAACCCCAAACTCCCAAATCTGCACCAGCAGGAAGCAGGCTGAGAACCTTCTGTAGCCTTCAGGAAGGGTACACACTCCAGTGCCCAGGTCAGATTGAATCATGGACAATAAAAAAGCAAAAAAGAATTCCCCTGGGCAAAGCCAGAGGTCACTGAAGCCAAAGACAAGAGATTTCTTCCAATGGAAAAACCAGAAGCTACTAAATGAAGCCAATAAATGAATTCACACCGCTGCCAGGGCAGGGAAGCTTCAAAGCGCCTGCTGGGTTGAATTTGATAAATGCTATGGCTTCCCTGGCAGCTCAGATGGTAAAGAGTTCAGCTGCAATGCAAGAGGCCTGGGTTAAATCCCGGGGTCAGGAAGATCCTCTGGAGAAGGAAATGGCAACCCACTCCAGAGTTCTTGCCTGGAAAATCCCTCGGACAGAGGAGCCTGGTGGGCTACAGTCCATGGGGTCACAGAGTTGGACAGGATTGAGTGCCTTTCACTCACTTCACTCACAGCTCTGTGATGCGGTCCTTCACATCCCATGCCTTTCTGAATGAGAGCTTTTGTGGTGGTTATTCACTTGCTAGCCCTGCCATGGTCTATTATGTGAGGTTGGGACTGACAGGTTGTCACTGGACCACAGATGCTTCATACAAACCTGACGTAGAGAATTCCCATCACCCAGAGCTCCTGGGCTCTTCCAGTGCATTAACCAGATGGGACTTTAGAAATTGTCTTCCTTGGTAAAGGTGGTACCAGATAGATAAATGTGTTCTACCTATGAAAAGAAAGATGCAAGCTGGTATTTGGGTAGCAGAAAAGTGAGCTGTGCCAGAGACTATTTTCCTCCATCCTCTCCTTTTCTCTCATAATAATCAGACTGCATGTTTTAGCCATGGGGAAACATACCCCTACACCCCCAAAATAATAAAGACCACTTTTCTTAATCTTTGTTGTAATTAGAGGTAGCCATGTAACTAAGTTCTGCCTAAAAAATTATGATCAAAATGATCTGTAAGACTTCCAAATTGTATCCTCAGAGGGGACATGCTCTCTTCTCCTTTCCTCCGTCCTTCTTTCTGGATGTGAAAGTGATGAGAGGATCTGGAAGAATCATGTAGGCCATTGAGATGATACTATCCATTGAGAATGGCAAAGCAGCAAGGTAGAGGAAGCCTGGGTCCCTGCTGAACATGAATCCTATAATGGCACCAGACCACCTACCAGAAAAATAAACTTCTGACTTGTTTGAAGAACTATTATTTGTTGTTTCTATTTATTTAGATGTTAACTAAAATGTTATGAGACAAGTTAATGACTGTATCTATGACACCATGGATAATACTATTTATCCCCCCACTGTCTCTTAACAAGTTCTTACAAAGACTTGCATTAGTATTTCAGAGTTGATGTCTTCACTGATGCCAACAAATAAAACAAAACAACCACTCCCACATGTGTCATGTGTTCAACAAATCCATTTCATCTTCCTCTTGGGCAAATAGGAAGACTCTTTTTACCCCCACAGGTGTTACAGGTGGGTTGGATCATATGACTCAGTTGTGACAGGAAGTGATGCACAGGAAGTGATGCACAGCACTTCCTGGCATGATTCACAAAATCTTCCTGCTAAACTATCCACTCTCATCTCCTCCTCTTGCGGTAATCTTGGAGACCTCATGTTGAAGACGGAGATGTCACCAGACAGCTGTGAAGGACCCTGATCCTTAAGGACCGCATGGAGCAGAATCCATCTGCTCACTGGTGTAGAACTGCAACAAGAACAGGCAATACATTTTTAATTGTTCTAAACTACTGAGATTAGGGGGGTTTGACTTTTGGTTTGTTTGGGGGCTTTTGTGACTATGTGTGTCATTACCGCAGTCTATCAGTCATAATATAATACAGTCATTAACTTGCAGCATATCATGGCCTTTGTTTTCATAAAATGTATCAGGAGAAATATGTTAAAAGGCTTTAAAATTTGGCTGTCACTACATGAGAACTTATTTATGTCTGTCTGTTAATCTCTTTCATTTGAGGGATTAACAAACACACATGCACACACGCACACTTTCATGCATCTACTGTTTAAAAATGTTTCTTCAACTTTCTCTCCTGTTTTTTGTTTTTTTTCTTAAATGGCCATAATGCAGGGTTGAGATGTTTGCTGTGGTGTTGTGTTTCTTTTTTTTTTTTAATTTTTTTTTAAAATTGCTAACTACTTTACAATATTGTGGTGGTTTTTGCCATACATTGACATGAATCAGCCATAGGTGTACATGTGTCCCCTATCCTGACCCCTCCTCCCACAGCCCTCCCTATGCCATCCCTCAGGGTGGTCCCAGTGCACTGGCTTTGAGTGCCCTGTTTCATGCATTCCAGTGCCCAGGTCAGATTGAATCATGGACAATAAAAAAGCAAAAAAGAATTCCCCTGGGCAAAGCCAGAGGTCACTGATGCCAAAGGACAAGAGATTTCTTCCAATGGAAAAACCAGAAGCTACTAAATGAAGCCAATAAATGAATTTACACCACTGCCAGGGCAGGGAAGCTTCAAAGCGCTTGCTGGGTTGAATTTGATAAATGCTATGGCTTCCCTGGCAGCTCAGGTGGTAAAGAGTTCAGCTGCAATGCAAGAGGCCTGGGTTAAATCCCTGGGTCAGGAAGATCCTCTGGAGAAGGAAATGGCAACCCACTCCAGAATTCCTGCTTGCAAAATCCCTCGGACAGAGGAGCCTGGTGGGCTACAGTCCACGGGGTCACAAAGAGCTGGACAGGATTGAACGCCTTTCACTCACTTCACTCACAGCTCTGTGATGCGGTCCTTCACATCCCATGCCTTTCTGAATGAGAGCTTTTCTGGTGGTTACTCACTTGCTAGCCCTGCCATGGTCTATTATATGAGGTTGGGACTGACAGGTTGTCACTGGACCACAGATGCTTCATACAAACCTGACATTTGAACGCCTTTCACTCACTTCACTCACAGCTCTGTGATGCGGTCCTTCACATCCCATGCCTTTCTGAATGAGAGCTTTTCTGGTGGTTACTCACTTGCTAGCCCTGCCATGGTCTATTATATGAGGTTGGGACTGACAGGTTGTCACTGGACCACAGATGCTTCATACAAACCTGACATAGAGAATTCCCATCACCCAGAGCTCCTGGGCTCTTCCAGTGCATTAACCAGATGGGACTTTAGAAATTGTCTTCCTTGGTAAAGGTGGTACCAGATAGATAAATTGTTCTACCTATGAAAAGAAAGGTGCAAGCTGGTATTTGGGTAGTAGATAAGTGAGCTGTGCCAGAGACTATTTTCCTCCATCCTCTCCTTTTCTCTCATAATAATCAGACTGCATGTTTTAGTCATGGGGAAACATACCCCTACACCCCCAAAATAATAAAGACCACTTTTCTTAATCTTTGTTGTAATTAGAGGTAGTCGTGTAACTAAGTTCTGCCTCAAAAATTATGAACAAAGTGATCTGTAAGACTTCCAAATTGTATCCTCAGAGGGGACGTGCTCTCTTCTCTTTTCCTCCTTCCTTCTTTCTGGATGTGAAAGTGATGAGAGGATCTGGAAGAATCATGTAGGCCATTGAGATGATACTATCCATTGAGAATGGCAGAGTAGCAAGGTAGAGGGAGCCTGGGTCCCTGCTGAACATGAATCCTATGGCGGCACCAGACCACCTACCAGAAAAATAAACTTCTGACTTGTTTGAAGAACTATTATTTGTTGTTCTTATTTATTTAGATGTTAACTAAAATATTATGAGACAAGTTAATGACTGTATCTATGACACCATGGATAATACTATTTATCCCCCCACTGTCTCTTAACAAGTTCTTACAAAGACTTGCACTAGTATTTCAGAATTGATGTCTTCACTGATGCCAACAAATAAAACAAAACAACCACTCCCACATGTGTCATGTGTTCAACAAATCCATTTCATCTTCCTCTTGGGCAAATAGGAAGACTCTTTTTACCCCCACAGGTGTTACAGGTGGGTTGGATCATATGACTCAGTTGTGACCAATAGAAAGTAACAGGAAGTGATGCACAGCACTGCCTGGCATGATTCACAAAATCTTCCTGCTAAACTATCCACTCTCATCTCCTCCTCTTGCAGTAATCTTGGAGACCTCATGTTGAAGACGGGAGATGTCACCAGACAGCTGTGAAGGACCCTGATACTTAAGGACTGCATGGAGCAGAATCCATCTGCTCACTGGTGTAGAAATGCAACAAGAACAGGCAATACATTTTTAATTGTTCTAAACTACTGAGATTAGGGGGATTTGACTTTTGGTTTGTTTGGGGGCTTTTGTGAGTATGTGTGTCATTACTGCAGTATATCAGTCATGACATAATACAGTCATTAACTTGCAGCATATCATGGCCTTTGTTTTCATAAAATATATCAGGAGAAATATGTTAAAAGGCTTTAAAATTTGGCTGTCACTACATGAGAACTTATTTATGTCTGTCTGTTAATCTCTTTCATTTGAGGGATTAACAAACACACATGCACACACGCACACTTTCATGCATTACTGTTTAAAAATGTTTCTTCAACTTTCTCTCCTGTTTTTTGTTTTTTCTCTTAAATGGCCATAATGCAGGGTTGAGATGTTTGCTGTGGTGTTGTGTTTCTTTTTTTTTTTTTTTTTTTAATTTTTTTTTAATTGCTAATTACTTTACATTATTGTGGTGGTTTTTGCCATACATTGACATGAATCAGCCATGGGTGTACATGTGTCCCCTATCCTGACCCTCCTCCCACAGCCCTCCCTATGCCATCCCTCAGGGTGGTCCCAGTGCACTGGCTTTGAGTGCCCTGTTTCATGCATCAAACTTAGGCTGGTGATCTGTTTCACATATGGTAATATACATGTTTCAATGCTATTCTCTCAAATCATCCCACCCTTGCCTTCACCCACAGAGTCCAAAAGTCTGTTCTTTATATCTGTGTCTCTTTTGCTGTCTCACATATAGGGTCATCACTACCATCTTTCTAATTCCGTATATATGCATTAATGTACTATATTGACGTTTTTCTTTCTGATTTTCTTGACTTTATATAATGGGCTCCAGTTTCATCCTCCTCATTAGAACTGATTCAAATGCATCCTTTTTAATAGCTGAGTAATATTCCATTGTGTATATGTACCACAGCTTTCTTATCCATTTGTCTGCTGATGGACATCTAGGTTGCTTCCATGTCCTGGCTATTATAAACAGCGCTGTGATGAACACTGGGGTACACGTGTCTCTTTCAATTCTTATTTCCTCAGTGTGTATGCCCACCAGTGGGATTGCTGGGCCGTATGGCAGTTCTATTTCCAGTTTTTTAAGGAATCTCCACACTGTTCTCCCTAGTGGCTGTACTAGTTTGCATTCCCACCAATAGTGTAAGAAGTTTCCCTTTTCTCCACACCCTCTCCAGCATTTATTGTTTGTAGACTTTTGGATCGCAGCCATTCTGACTGGCGTCAGATGGTACCTCATTGTGGTTTTGATTTGCATTTCTCTGATAATTAGTGATGTTGAGCATCTTTTCGTGTGTTTGTTAGCCATCCGTATGTCTTCTTTGGAGAAATGTCTGTTTAGTTCTTTGGCCCAGGTTTCGATTGGGTCATTTGTTTTTCTGGTTGACCTGCATGAGCTGCTTGTATAGTTTTGAGGTTAATTCTTTGTCAGTTGCTTCGTTTGCTATTATTTTCTCCCATTCTGAAGGCTGTCTTTTCACCTTGCTTATAGTTTCCTTCATTGTGCGAAAGCTTTTAAGTTTAATTAGGCCCCATTTGCTTATTTTTGTTTTTATTTCCATTACTCTGGAAGGTGGATCATAGAGGACCCTGCTGTGATTTATGTCAGTGAGTGTTTTGCCTACTTTTTCCTCTAGGAGTTTTATAGTTTCTGGTCTTATGTTTAGATCTTTAATCCATTTTGAGTTTCTTGGTTAGTATGTCTCTCTACATTTCTGGGATTTCTTGGTTAGTATGTCTTTCTACATTTCTGGGGCCCCTGTGGCAATATGCAATGATTGTTCTACTTATATCTAGTGGGAAAACCAGATTTTCTAACTAGGCAGTTCTGTCTTCTAATATGAAGGCACAAAGTTTAAAACAGAATATTTATTGGTTTTTCCTGTTTTTTGAGGGTGACCTTGGGGGACTTGCTTTTGTTTAGACAAGGAAATTAATGCTATAACTCCCAGGGATATTTTGATTTGCTCAGATAACTCCCAGTACTATTAAATGTTAAGAAATATTGCTAACCAGTGAGCATTTTTACCTAAATCTTATTGTTTTAGAAAAGTCCACACAAATCACCATAACGGGCAGAGAGAGAGTTGCCAAATTGTACAATTTGACTGGTCCTTTTAATGTAATCTTTTCTTATTTTAGTTCTGTCAAAGCCTCATTTATTACCCACTGTGCTGCTGAATCTTTAGATTTAAAATAAACAATTCCAACAAAACCAAAATAATTCAGAACGTCAGTGTGGTGTATTTTCTTTATTGAAAAAATGCACTTGAATAACACAGCTGTGGCTTGAAAAGAAAAGAGAGAGAAATTATTTTAAATGTGTGGATACAGAGCAACTGACAGAGAGGAGAAGAAATAATCCATCTTTCCCCAGTGCAGGAACCAAATGTGCCCTTCAGCTGAACACACAACTGGGCGGGAAAGAACAAACAGGAAACTAAAAACATCTTCTGAATATTCTCATAGAGAGCACTTACAAATGCTTTATACAAGTGGACTTGACAAAGTATGCTTCTAGAAGTTTCCCAAATAAGAGTCTGAATTCTAACCATCTACAGGAAGCAGTACTCAGTAGATTCAAAGACATGTTTACAACAATAAGTTATCAAGAAGCTCAATTGCTATCACAACAATAAAAAGCTTTAAGCTACTCCTTGCCTCCCCATTGCTAAGGATGCCCTTTCTCTCTTGGGTCATTGTTTTTTAATCATGCATGAAGATTGCAAAGTGAGTACTTAACAATCTATATTGCATACTGATGACTAAATTTCAACAAGAACACTTCAGCTGGCCTTGGTCATCTATTTTTTCAAAGCTGAAAAAATTAATACACAAAACAGACTAATTTTTTCAGAATTTCAAATATGTATTAGAATCTTTTTTTTTTTTTTTTTTCTGAAGCTCAGTGAATAGGTGAAGGGCTTCTTGGCCCCAGAAGATAGCTTCATATTCCTTGTCACAGTCCCCATTATTATCATGACTCATTCTATCCATGTCATGAGTACTAGTACATTCGTACCTGCTCTTTCAGAGAATAACATCTTTGAGGTGAAATCTATTGTTTTTAGCATCCATTCAGTAGCTCTTCATACCTATTCACAGAGGGCACAGCTATAGAGACAATCTACAATCTCTGAGCCATACTCTCTGAGGCCAGACTCTCATTTATCTGTTTACTGACAGGTGTCTGACCAATGGACACTGGGATGGAGATGAAGAGTTGTCTGATGTTTTTACAAAGCATCAAGTTTAAGGCTTGCCATCGGTGACCTCAGATAGATCCTTAAGATGAAAACCCAGTGAGAAAGACAGCATTCCAAGGGTAGAGTCCTAACCCAGTCGAACTTATAACCGGAACAGCCTATTGTGTTGGTCCTACTAAGACATGTGTAAAATTTCCAAGTTAAGAAATTACTATTAGGCTTTCTGTAAATAGAGCCAATTGCCATGAGTAAGACATATGCAATTTTTTCCATTTCAAAGAACTCCGTAAATAATGCGATTATTACTAATTACAAGTCTTTATAAAATTTTTGGTTAAGAGATTTGTCTATTGTATGCAGGTATACATATACATATATAAAGACATATATAATGCATATATATGATCACATAAATTGATGAATGAGTAGAAGAAACAAAAAAGAAAGAGAGAGGAAGGAAGGAGGAAGGAAGGAGGAAAGGGAGAGAGGGTTATTTCCTCAGATTCTCCCACAGATACACAGATATATTGTGTAGCTATAATGCTATTTGTCATCTTACAATTTTGATAGCACACTGCAAGTCAAAAGCCCCAAAGAGATACCCCTGGCAGAGTAGGATTATGCTCCAGTGGATTCAAGTTAAAGTTTTACCTCTGGGTGAGAACACTATTATCTTTCATTCCAACACTTTCCTGTATCATATTCGTTAGACAGAGGTAGCTGCCTTTGGAATCAAGGCACCTATTTCTCTCCAAGCCCATCTTATCCAAATATGCACCTGCTCCAGCTCTTCCTCCCTCACCATCCCACAAATACATTAAGTCCTTGATTCATTCTACTACTTAATTTACTTGTTCATCTGCCTCTAGATCCTTGATCTCTATGCTCTAAAAGTCCGAATCATGTCTCTTTAGCTTGATTTTCTAGCCTCTGCACCTTACAACCACACCCACAAAGATGCATATTAAATATACTTTAGTGATAGAGCTGTTCCAAGGCTATGTGAGTGCCATGTCTCTGATTGCCACGTCACCATAAACTACTTTCTGTGATGCTTGGTTAAGGAAATGCAGAGTAAGATTTGAAGGAAGAAGTCTGATTACATAACAGCTCAGCTAAGGGATTATTTTCTAGAAATTATTTTTTATAATTTCCAATAATTATATTAAATAATTATTCTAGGTATGCTTCTCATGGTTCCTTTTTTTGGCCCTGCCTGACTCTAAAGTCTTAAGTTTATCCTCTACATCAATTAAACCCAAAGAAGGTAGTTCTGGTTGCTCTCTGATCTTGCTGGGAAGTTTCAGTCAGTTCAGTTCAGTCGCTCAGTCATGTCTGACTCTTTGCGGCCCCATGAATCGCAGCACGCCAGGCCTCCCTGTCCATCACCTACTCCCGGATCTCACTCAGACTCACTTCCATCGAGTTGGTGATGCCATCCAGCCATCTCATCCTCGGTCGTCCCCTTCTCTTCCTGCCCCAAATCCCTCCCAGCATCAGGGTCTTTTCCAATGAGTCAACTCTTCGCATGAGGTGGCCAAAGTACTGGAGTTTCAGCTTTAGCATCATTCCTTCCAAAGAAATCCCAGAGCTGATCTCCTTCAGAATGGACTGGTTGGGAAGTTTCAAGTACTTTGAAATTCTCTGGTTTTATCTAAAAGTTTGTCTCTCAACATGCTTTCTCAGTTGTGTGCATTGGATGCATGTCACACTACACTGAGCTAATTTTGCAGGGAAGACGATCCATCATCTTTGGTTTTATATGTCTTTGAGCAGTACTGGTCCCATTGCTCCAACGAGATTGTGTTACTATTTAAATTTATAAATATCAAATTAAAAACTTTTAAAAATTCTCTTCAGTATTATTTTGTGATCTCTTTAGGATGAATGGAAATCTTTCTATATTTTTCTCTCATTCTGACATTTATAACATAAAAGACAAACCTAATTACAGAGGAACTCATTTTCCTCCAACAATTCAAACTGCCACTCAAAGTATTTGTAATCTACCCATGGCTTGTCTGAAAAATAACTGGAATTTATTTCCTTTTTCATTTGGAAAGAGTATATAGCCCACCTTCTTGTTTAGGATGTAATTACAGCCAACTTTTAAATTTCTTTTACCAGATTGCCACTGATTCCTCTGAAAGTTACCCTTAGCATAGGTCAGACACGTCTACTTTCCTTAACTATGTTTTAACTTAAGGTCTCTCTTTTTCTTAATGACATTCTTTTTGTAGAATAACAGCCCATGCTTGGCATACTTTACAAAACACCCATCTAACTTGGTAGATAAAGCAGCTGGAAAAGCTCCAATTCAGGAAGCCTTCTCTAGCTCTATCATTAGCTCTCAGTACTTTCTCAGAAGAGGCTTTGGGGCTCCCCGAGTTTCAAAAATTCCAGGAATGAAACATGAATAAGTTGCTTGACCTCCGAGGACAAGTGAACACTTTAAATGTTCATTGATTTGACAGTTTGGTGTGAGCAAGAGCTCCCTGTTTCATGGAATAGACAATTTTCATTCTAGACTATCACAACCTAATTAAACCAACCAAAAAATAAACAAGATTTGCACTCTTTTATCACATTGACTTACACATAATTCGAACCAGGAACCAGGTAACCAAATCGG
>SJYT01040594.1:440056-523638 GCA_006410635.1 Cephalophus harveyi | reverse complement strand
GGGGGGGAGGGAGGGGACATCATTCTTTTCACTGTCACAGACCCCAAAATCAGTAATGCTGGGTTGATACTTAGTGTGTGGTTGACTGCTGGGGTTTTCTCTGACTCGTTGCTCTTAATCTAGCTGACTCTCCTCTTATCAGTGAACTTGGAGGCAGCCTAATGCACTCCTGTTTCAGAGACAAGGGCCTCAGGTTTGCACATCCACATACATCACCTCTCACAGGGCACCCTGTGGTCATTTGTTGCTGCCTTTCTCCTCTAGCTTCATCACTTATATTTGTCAATTCTTATTGTTATTAATATTAACAAAATTTTAAGACTGTACATACTTATATATTATTTGATCCCCAGAACAACATTTGAGGGTCTATTATTATCTTCATTTCCAAATAAGCTTCCCTGGTGGCTCAGAGGTTAAAGCATCTGCCTCCGATGCGGGAGACCCGGGTTCAATCCCTAGGTCGGGAAGATCCCCTGGAGAAGGAAACGGTAACCCACTCCAGTATTCTTGCCTAGAGAATCCCATGGACAGAGAAGCCTGGTAGGCTACAGTCCACGGGGTCGCAAAGAGTCGGACACGACTGAGCGACTTCACTTTCACTTTCACTTTTCCAAATAAGCAACCAAGGCTCAAAGAAGTGAAATGATTTTCTCAAAGCCTTATTGTCAAAAGCTGATTCCTTGATTCCAGTTGTCTAACCCCAGGACCAAAGCTCTTGTTTATTATATCATGGTGCCTGCACATTTTTAATAAGCTTTAAATTTATACCTTCCTTAGTTATGAGAGGGAATATCATACATAATAATATCATGATGCTTCTCTCAGCATCTCTCCTCTTTTAATCTCTCCAAAGACAAGTATTTTAAACACTTGCAGTGAATGATTGCTTATTATATACTTTTATGGCCCAGATATATAAAGGACTAAAACCTACTGAATTGCCTTGGTAATTATAGAATGTGGGAAGAAAACCTATCATGCCTGCTTACCTTGACCTACTTTAATGAACTGATAATGTTTATTATTTGCAGCCCACCTCCAAATGTTCCCCATCTCCAGGCCAGTGTGTCTCAGCCAGAATAAATGCCCAGTTCATCAGAAGTGTTTTAGTTTGCCTCAGTAGAACTCTAATAATGCTGGTGCTTAATTCTGTGTAGATATTATTCAACTGTTCTGCTTCCCATGATACACTTGAAAATAAATGCATCATTCTAAAAATGTTCTGTATAATTTTATACTAAGCAGAGAATTTACCAAACATGTACTCTAGAAGACAACAATTTGACCTTGACAAAGGAAAGTGAGATGGATGACAAAGAGCTGCTCTTCCAACTCGCCAAACAGTGCTTTTTTCAGCCACATCATGGACATCTTGGCTAAGGACCACAGAGTGGTTCCACAGAGCCTCTCCCATCACCAACAGGGTATGGACCAGAGCATCCAAAACAAGTAGGGATGAGGTGTGCGTGGGTATTACAGTGAGCACTGGTGAACTTTTTCCTGGTAAAGGAGTAAAAGGAGATGATAGTCATGTGTTGCGTTGCTGTGCTTAGTCATTCAATCATGTCCGACTCTTTGCAACTCCATGAACTGCAGCCCACCAAGCTCCTCTGCCCATGGGGATTCTCCAGGCAAGAATACTGGAGTGGGTTGCCATGCCCTCCTCCAGGGGATCTTCCCTACCCAGGGATCTAACCCAGATCTCCAGCATTGCAGGTGGATTCTTTACTGACTGAGCCACAGTTGTCCCAAGAAAAGGAAACCTTTAGACTTCTCCTTTCCTACCTTAAAATATGAAAAATCATGATCTATAATAGATATTAAGGAAAGCACCAGAGCTTGCCTCTAGAATGGTTTCGTAAAGAGCAGTACCACTTGTGGACTCTTGACTATCAGGTCATTCTGAACGAAGTCAGTCTCCTCCCCTCAACCTCTGGGTTTTTTTTTGTATTTTGCTTGTTTGTTTGGCTTTTTCTGCCTCCACAGTTCACATCAACCAGAACAAGCCAAGAGTCAGGGGCAGCCAAAATAAAATGCACTGAACATAAATATCTTGGTTCTAATTCTAGCCCTATAACAAGCTTGTGACCTTAGGAAAGATATGTAACTTTTCTCTGCCTTATCAGCTGAATAGGAATAATACTTATCCTACTCTTATCACAAAGCAGTGATAAAACTCTGGAAAGTACAAAGCACAATGGAAATAGAAGATATTGCTATTAAGCTTAGCCTAATGACTCTTACCAAGTGCGCTTTGCCATCCTTTTGTTTCCCTTGCCACTGTAAGAAAATAAGAGGATATCAAAGCCACTAGACGCTGTTCATGTCATCAGATATCACTAACACCTCTTCTCCAGATGTACAGCACAGTGGATGAGAGCACAGATTCCAGGATTTACATCAGTTCAGTTCAGTCGCTCAGTCGTGTCCGTCTGGGGGTAAATCTTATCCTTGTCTCTTACCTGCTCTGTGACCCTTGTCAAGTTATTTCACATTTCTGAGTTTCAGTTTCTTCACCTAAAAACAGGGCAATATATTCATCAGGAAATCCCATCTCAAGGGATTATTATAAGGATTAAATAAGGTAATGCATATAAAAATATTTTACAGAAAAATACTTGCAAAACTAGGCACACAGGAAGTGTCTAGTAAATGTTGCAAATATTCTCTCTTGATGTTTCTTCCATTTGATATAAATAGGATCTGCTGGAAATAAAGAGTTCTAGATTCAATTAAATTTAGAAGATGTTGATTTAAATGAGTTGTTACATGCAGATTTCTCAGAATCACTAGTACATTAATGTACAGGGCAACTCTTCAAAAAGGAGAGATAGTATCTAACATTTGCCCAGAGTATTTGAAGATTAGAATCCTTGATTTTTGCAGAAGCTTTTCAGGGGAGGGTTTTTGTAGATCATACTTTAGGAAATCTTGTTCTCACAAATCAGACATTCTTAAAATTGTAGTGAAATTCCACGATGTTGTTTGCTTCAAAATAATGGGGGAAGAAGGAGAGGGAGGTAGTGGATGAGGATAAACAAAGGACAAGGTAAGTTATGTGTTGTTCATTGTTGAAAGTGGGTTATGGATATATTGGAATCCATTACACTATTCTTTCTCTTTTGTATATACTTCAAAAATTCCATAAAAGTTTTGGAAAAGATATTAAGCAAACATGCACATGAAGTCCAAAAGGAAGGACTAATCTTTAGAGGGTAAGAGACCCATGCAAGCAAAGGTAAATTATCTGCTTCTCTCACTAACTTGGAAATAAAGCTCTTCACAGACCTGAAAAATCAGAAGAGGTCACTTGTAGAGACAGTAGTCAAAGAGAACCCAAGTAGCTTAATTTTTTCTCTCAAACGCCTATGCAACTACAGCCAAAGCCAACCAATGTTTAGGCAGAAGGTAAAAGAGAATCAGCTTCTGAATCACCGAGAAACGGATATGCCAAACATTCAATTGACCTGATGCAATCAGTAGACTTGACCTGAAGGGTCATGTGTATCTTTCATTTTAACTAAAGCTGTCTTTTGGGAATGCCAAGGTTTCCAACTGCCAGGGAATCTGTAGGGACTCACAGGTGACCTAGAACCAATTTCAGTTGCCAAAGGGCCCAATTTATTATACAAAGAGAATTCACTCTACTGATAACAATAAAATCACCAAGCAACTATCACTTGACTTTTAAGACAAATTCTCCCGCATTGCTCTCTTGTTCTAAATGTCAGTATTTTAAACATACCTCATTATTTTTAATTATGCCCAATTAAAGGTACTTGCATATTTGCATCATGTATTTAATGATTTAAACTCTCTTTAGGGCATTAACAAAATTCTAATATTGTACATTTAACCTTTAGAAAGTTCTCAGATAGTTAACCTACCTGTTGCCAAGATTTGTGTTCATGAATTAGTCATCTCCCAGCTAGACCATTTCGTAGTCTCCTAGCGGGCCCTTTTTATTCATCTCTTATGTGTCTACAGTCCACTCAAAATTTATAAAATGCTTAAGTCTCTTTCTGTCATCTAAATTTCCTATTTTCACTCTCCCTCCTCAACTAAGAGTCACCTTTGTAATCAAGATAGACACTTCTTATTTTGTTCCTACTATATATTTCAAATAAATTAAAAATAAATTTAAAATTATTCTATTAAGTTGTAAATATAATGGTCTCTGTTCTCCTCTTTCCAAAAAAAATAAAAAAAGATTCAGGTTGCCCTGGTTGACTTCTTATTTTCTAAAGGTAAGGGACATTCCCAAGATCCTTAATGAAGGGTGGGGTGGGGAGAGAAGGAAATAATTCAAGTGTGAGAATCTGGCAGTTTCTGCCCACATGGGACCCACATCTGAGAACCTGCATCTGCAATTACCTCCACATTAATTGTCATGACCAGAAACATCTGAGTTCAGGATGCCCACACTATCCTCATTGAAACTGCACTTGACCTGGAAAAATCCCAGAGAGTGCTCAGAGGCATCAGGACCAAACCTAACTCCCTAACCTGGCATCCCTTCCCATCAGCAGAAGACCCCCACCCAATGGTTTTGTCCATTATAAAAATATATTTTCACCAACCACACTCTTGTCTGCCCAGTACCTCTTCTGTAAGAGGAAAAAGTCAAATTACTGTGGAATGAAGCTGCCCCAGAAGGAGACACAGACTGACCTCCTTGAATGAGCTTCAGGTCCAGACAAGCTTTCAAAAACCCAATTCAGTAGACCATCAGTCCCTTATTCACTAGATTAAGAGGGGCCTGGTGTGCTGCAGTCCATGAGGTTGTGAAGAGTTGGACACAACTGGGAAACAAGGTGTGCAGAGGAGGATTTTGAAAACGTGGGTCTCCAGCATGCTGCAGTTGGTAACTTTGCCATTATACTAGAACAGGACTATTCAGCTAAGGTAGGTGACTTCAATACTTCTAGGGTACATTATTATTTTGATATTCCCTGTAAATTACTTTTCTCCTGATAGGGTAAATAGGGCGTGGGCGGGAGGTCAAAGGACCAACATTTGTAAGCTAACATTTCTATAGATGCCAGACACCACGTGAACACTTTAGGTGCCATCTTCACAAGCAGTAAGCTTGCTCTTCTGACTGTAGAGAAGAAAAACTGAGTTTCCAGGAGAAGTAGACCACCCGTTAGTGGAGAGATTCCAAAACTAAATTCAGACCCTAATCATACCACACTCACACACACACAAATACCAGAAGCCCAGGGATGTAGATGGACATTGTCACTGAGGACAGCTTTGAACAATTTTTTTTTTCCTTTTTCCACATGTAATTGGTCCTGCAGGTTCAAGCTTTCCAGATGCATCTCATCCTGCTCCCTTCCTGGACATTCTAATGATCACTATTCTAGTTCAGGACTCCCTTCTTCTCTGTTCCACCTGCCTAATCTCCCAACCACCATCCGTGTCTTCAACTCCTAAGATGCTCTGCCTAGAATGAAATGCAAACTCCTAAGGCTAACCTATAAGGCTCCCTAGGATCTTGCCCCTTTTCACCTGTACAGCCTAACTTACTCCTACACACTTTGATCAATGTAAACCATTTTCTATCCTCTAGTCAGGCCCCCCAGGGACCACCCCTTCCTATACCAGAAAATCTAATCCAGCCTTTAAGATTCTGTTTAAACTGCTTCCTCCTTGAAGCCAAACCATCCATCTAGCCATCCATCCCCTGACCTTCCCTTCCTGTTAGAAAATCAGCTCCTAGAGGTTTACATTCGTATCTGATTCAACATCACTATCCAGTTACATGTTGGACGAAAATCATACAACTAACCAAGGAGAGAAAACAGTTCCAACAACTCCCTCAGCAAGGTTCTTTCCAATCAGATTGTTGCTTGGAGTTTTGCTGGAATCACACAGGGGTTTGTCCTATTCAGAACAGTCAAAGCCAGCCATAAGTGTCTCCTTCGAATGCATGAGAGGAACCTCAGATGCCATTTCTGAATTATCTGTGACAGATGAGCTTGTGGACTTGTGAAGTCTAAGCATTTCATTTGTCTGATCAACAAACATGTGGAATGAGAAACTATCAACTAAATAACATTTTCTCCCAGAAATAAAAAAAAAAAAAAAGTAGTGTCTCCTTCGAATGCATGAGAGGAACCTCAGATGCCATTTCTGAATTATCTGTGACAGATGAGCTTGTGGACTTGTGAAGTCTAAGCATTTCATTTGTCTGATCAACAAACATGTGGAATGAGAAACTATCAACTAAATAACATTTTCTCCCAGAAACAAAAAAAAAAAAAGATAATGTTGGTTCATAAATAAGTCTTCATTAGCTCTCTAATGGCAAATCTGCCCACAGAAGACTCCTTCATTTAACTAAATTGCTTTTCTTGCCAGCCTCCACATCCCTCACGTTTGGCATAACAATTTCAAAAATCTACCGTATTATGTATTGGGATGTACTGTGCTCAGACAGTCTTGTCCTGCTCTTTGCAATCCCATGGAGGACTGTAGCCCACTTCTGGCACGTCTGTCCACGGGATTCTCCCAATGAAAATACTGGAGTGGGGTATCATTTCCTCCTCCAGGAGATATCCTCAACCCAGGGATCGAACCCATGTCTCTTACATCTCCTGCTTTGGCAAGCAGGTTCTTTACCAGGAGCACCACTGAGGAACCCATGTATTGGGATTCTCACTTAAATAATTATACTACATTCCAAACAACCACTCTGGACATTATTTTGAATTTCTGGGGAACTAAACTGAGTGTTCATTTCCAGACAGTCTGGTTCATTTCCAGAATAGAAAACAAGAAGTTAGTGAGCAAGTATCTGAATTATCCTGGGAGAGAGGGCAGGAAGCGGTAGGTGTTTTAGGTGGGAGAAAAACAGTCTCTATCTCATTTCAATAACCTAGGTCAGAATTGCTTAAATCAGGAAGAGCATTTCCTCTTCCTTTACTACCAATTACCCACATCCAATGAATCACCAACTCATCGGTTTTTATTTCCAAAACACATCTATCATCCATCTTTTCCTCTGAAGCCTGGGTACCCCTATTGAGACCCGCATCACCTGTATTGACACTCCCCTTATTCCTTCTTAAAACTACCCTTCCATGCTTCTTAAACCAAGGAGTGTATAAGAACCACCCAGGATGTTTATTTAAATGTAGATATAAATAAACACCACTGGATTTAAATATCACACAGATTTAAATAGGTACAGCTCCACAGAGAGTCTGATGTAGGAGGTGTGGAAGCCTGATGATTTCCATTTTAAATGAGCATCTCAGACAATTCTGATAGAGGTGCTCCAGTTGCCACATTTGGATGAGAACGGGACTACACTGACTTCAAATGTATGATCCCAAATGGAAATCATGTACATAGTTTCCTACAGTCAGTTGAAAATGAAGGAAGTTACTGGACACAATGTTACGACGTTTAAAGGCCTGCAGGAAGTGATGGCCTCTTCCGGGTCTCCTACCCAGCTTCTCAGAGCCTCTACAGCCACCTGGCCGTGACAGATGTGTGCTTTTCCTCACAAAGCCCCATTCAGTGGTGAAGACCACATGTCCCTAGCGATTTATTCTGACTGACTCCTATTAGGATTCTCTTTCCCAGGAATATCCAGGGTCCATTCCCATTTCCACACCAACGTGATTTAGGAGCGTCCTCCTATGCTCTTGTAACTCCCTGGACAGCCTCTATTCCAACACTCCCCATCATGCACTGAAATCTATTTACTCATCTGTTTTTCCATCAGACTATGACTTCTTTTCCTGTAAAGAATATGTACTATTTTTTGTCTACCCTCCCATATAGGAAGCACTCAAGAAATGTGGCTTGAATTCACCCTTACCTGCCATCACTTCATTGCACCCCCAGATGATTGGTTCCCTTAGAACATAAATGGAGTTAGAGCCTAATACACCTGGACTGGGACCTTCTGAATCCATAGAAAGGGTCCAGAAATCAGTTCTTAATTCTCACTGGTAAATTCCCACTTGTAAGTCAAAAAAAGCAAGTAGAATTATTATAAGAGACCTAGAGTAGGATTTTAAAGCAGGCAAGAGGGAAGGAGGAGAGCTAAATCCAGAATAAACACAGTAGTAAGAGGCACAGCCTCTGGAGGCAGCGAGAGAGAACTAGAACTCGAGCTCCTGCACTGGCACACTGGTGGGCTGTGGGATTTTGAGCACATTGCATTAATTCCATCAATTCTCTGTGCCTCAGTTTCCACATAGGGAACAAAAAATATCCACTAGAGTCATTAAGACACATAAAACAAAGAACAGCAGCTTTTAGCAAACTTTTTCTGTAGTGTACCAGAAAGTACTTAATTTAGACTGTGCAAGACAGTCTCTCTTGCAGCCATCGATAATATGTAAGCAACTAAGCATGTCTATGTTCCAATAAAACTTTATTGACAAAAACCAGCAGTGGACTGGCCTTTGGCTCACGGGCCGTCATTTACTGACCTCTGCATCAGAGCAATGTTTGCATGTGTTAAACTTAATAATGTTGTCACTGTTGTTATTTTCCTTGGAGAAATTTACATCTTGGTGCATAACTCAAGTTCTGATCTTTTATACAACTTTTAATAGTGTAGCTCCCACTATAATGAGAACACATCTCACCTATTTGTACTAATTGGAATCAATACGAAACATGCCATAGAAGATACACAAGAGATAATCATAGTTCCCACCATTTCTCATTTATGAAATAAAACCGAGGGAGTATTTTCTGGACAACATAGTTTCCCTGTAACTTCTACCATTCCAAACTTCAAAACAATTTGAAAAAACCCGTAAGACACTTCAGTGGGAAGGACACAACAAAAGCAGTATCCTGACTGAAGTGAAAATTTGAAAATCATTACTTTTGAATGATAAACTATGTCAATTAATAACCATGTTAAATTAAATCAAGACAACACCAAACAGAACCAAGGCACTACACTGCTGAATACGGAGTAAATTACTCCTTTACAACCTTCCAGCATCACATTTATATATACATAACCTTCAGAATTATTCAGTTCCTTATGACCAGCAAAGGCATAGCCTTGGTGCCCCGCCTAGGAAATTCAGGGTGACCAAAGCTAGATATTGTAGTCAGGGTGTTTGTTTTGCTATTACATTATGCTCACAATGATTTAACCATTTCTGGTGTTTTCACCAGGAGCTATTGCTGCTGCTGCTCAGCCGCTTCAGTCATGCCCAACTCTATGTGACCCTATGGACTAGAGCCCTCCAGGTTCCTCTGTCCATGGGATTCTCTAGGCAAGAGTACTAGAGTGGGTTGCCACTTCCTTCTCCAGGGGATCTTCTTGACCCAGGGATCAAACCTGGGTCTCCTGCATTGCAGGCAGATTCTTTAAAGCTGATCCACCAGGGAAGCCCTCACCAGGAACTAAATATAAATAATTTTTAAATAAATTTAAAGGAGTGTTCCTTTTTATATTAACTTTTGCAAGCAATTTTTTTTTTCTTTCTGTAGTTTGCCTGAAAGGATTGCTGCTCTCCTCTGCCCATAAAGTCCCCAGTTTATGAGATCCTCCAAATGGCTGTGTCCACTTGCCAGCCCTGGGCCAGTAGAGGCTGCTTCAACCCAGCAAAGGGACATGAAATTCCCTTGTTCATTCACTGTCTTCATGCCCCTCCACTCCTCTCTCATTTCTGTGTTATCTGCTCAACATATTACAGTCCAGAGGCACTTGGACCTTAGCATTATTACCATGGAGCCAGCTGCTTCTCACAGGGGTACCTGCCTGGTCTCAAGAATCCAGGCTGATCCAACTGCTGATTTTCAGAACTGCCCTTCTCCCAGCCCATATTCTCCATTACAAGCTCCTCCTGGGAGTCTGCTCAGCTACCTTAAAAAGGTACCAGAAAAAAGGCTCAATAGAGATGGTGTTGTGAGGAGGTCTTTGCAGAAACCTGCCCTCTGCAGGAGGCCCTTTTTCTTATCACTTTAGCAAAACTATACTGCATTGAATAACTAAGTTTTAAGCCAGCACCTTCATCCTCTACTCGTATCCAGCCCAAGAATACCTTTCAAATCTTTTAATCACACAATACCTGGCCCAACTGGTTGGTTCTTTCTGTAAATCAAAGGAGTAGAAATGAAGAATAAGTAATTAACAGATGACCAGATCTCTTCCCTAGCTTCCCCTTCAACAATCTCCCAAACTGTGTGATCAAACTGTGTGAACAAGTTTCTAGAAGAAGACCATGAGTTGTCAAGCCTGTACCCAGAGAGGGGTGGCGATGGCTCTGACCCTTCATCTCAGTGATTAACTGAGATTTCTTCCCTGTTTCCCTTTAAAGGCTTTCATGGCTGAATAGAATGTTCAGAGGTAGTTGGGTGGGGGCGGGGGAGTGCTTAAGCTACCATCTCCCCAGATAGCCAGCATTCTGATTCAAGGCACCTTTACTTTCTACCAACATTTGTGAATACTGATTTTGTAACCAGCGAGCAGTGGGACTCGATTTGCTAACAATGGGCAGAACTTTTCTCACCTTGGCCATCATCCCCATCCTGGGAGAAGTATCATCTTTGGAGAGTTCTTGGTTTCATCCTCATCCTGAACTAAGGGCTTCATCTCTTCATCTCTGACCCACCATCAGACTCAACAGCAGAATTAGATTTTCTTTCGGATGAATGCCCTACCAGTTCCCCAATGACAGTAAGTTCCTGCAAAACCCTAGCTTGAAAGTATCTGTGTCGTGATCAGGTCTAGTCTTGTATTTAGTGAAGGTTGCCAGTGTTTCCACTCTCCTGGAGTGTTGAAAGTGACTTGCTACTTTAATGCTATTACTCTTCACTCCGAATGCTTTAAAAGGTTTTATTAATCTGGGTTCATCTATGGCCATGCTTCCTTCATGGATGGAACATCAAAATTTGTAGATTCAGACATTATTCTGGGCAGTTTGGATAAATCCCACATGCTGGCTGCTGCCAAGTTTGGCTCATTTTTCAAATGGATCAGATGCTTTTCTTTTCCTCTGACAAAATTAGATTTTGTTCATTTGGGGGGGATGTGTATTTGGGGAGGGTGGGTGTTGCAAGTGGATGCTACATTCAAAACAGAAAATACTTACAAAAGTGTGACTCTTTGTAGCAAGGGAAAATCTCTTTCTCTCTGAACAAGTTAGTTCTGAGTAGTCCATCCCCATCAACATCCCTGTAGGCCAAGAAAGTGCTGACTCACCCACCAGCCTCGTGTTCCCCTCCCTTGCTTTCCTAAGAAGGAGAATCTAACCAGCTTTGAAAAACATCATATATTAATGCATTCCCTGGTGGCTCAGTGGTAAAGAATCTGCCTGCCAACATATGAGATGTAGGAGATGCAGGTTCAATCCCTGGGTTGGGAGGATCCCCTGGAGAAGGAAATGGCAACCCACTCCCGTATTCTTGTTTGGGAAATCCCGTGGGCAGAGAAGTCTGGTGGGCTGCAGTCCACGGGGTCACAAAGAGTTGGATAGGACTTATCAACTAAACCACAACCACCACATGGAATCTAGGAAGGTGGTACAGATAAACCTGTTTGCAGGGCAGGAACAGAGATGCAGACGTAGAGAGTGCAGATGCGGATGCAAAGGGGAAGGGAAGGGAGGGACGAACTAAACAAGCAGGATTGACATATATACACTGCCATTCGTAAAATAGAGAGCTATGGTGGGAAGCTGTGTATAGCACAGTGCAGCTCCAGGCTCTGTGAGGGCCTGGAGGGGTATAATGCAAGCAGGTGGGTGGGTGGGAGGCAGGCTCAAGAGGGGAGGGATATATGTAAACATATAACTGATTCACTGCATTGTACAGCAGAAACTAACACAACATTGTAAAGCAATTATATTCCAATTAAAAAAAAAAAAAATACCCAAGCTCTGGTTCTGAAGACTATACTCTAGGCAACAAGGATTTAGACCATACTCCATATACCATACATAGATATTAACTGGTTAAAAATCCTAGCTAAGCCTTCAAAATAGAATTTTCTCTGCTTTAAATGTACTCTCCAGCTAGTAACCTGAGGTAACTATGTGAGAATTGTTATAACTAGCTGAGCCTCAAAAAGAATTTCTGAGTCTGCCCCTATTTCCAAAAAGATCTATAGCAGGAAATTATGTTCTCACTTCGGTGAACTATCTATGAAGGGCTGGTCTTCTCGATCCTTCCATTAGAATGAAACAGACAAGGTACTCCAGCCTCCTTCTCCTTCCAGATGGGTGCCTACTGGAATGCAGCAAACCTCTACTCTCTTCGTCTAACCATCTCTAGCTGTGGTTTAAGCAGGTAAGCATATCCCCAAAGTGGTATCCTTAACACTAGCTATGTTAATAACAGCAGCTTTCATTTATGGTATAATTTCAAAGGGCCAGAATTGTCCTAAGAACCTTGCCAACTTAAATCACTCACAACAAACTCCAGTGAGGTAAGACTGTCCCTATTTTGCAGCTAGGATAAATGAGGACAGGATAGAGTGAGTTTCTGCCCAGGCCCAAGCAGCTGGTAAATGACAGAACCTGAGTGTGAGATTAGCTCTGGCTAAGTGAACATCTGTACCCCGTACTTCTACCTATGCTGTTTCTCTGATGCTCTAATCTTTGTTCTGAGGAGAAAATGCATAATTCACTGTGCCCTCAAACCGCTTATCAGCCTAATTTTGTCGTAACCTGGAAAAAGAAGCAGATTTGTGAACTTTTCTTTTGCTCAAACCAAGCGTTCAAATATCCAGAGTCTACAGCAGGTCACTGCCTCAGGCAAGGAAAGAATTCAGTTCTGGAAGACTTGGTAGGAACCCCATATTTCTCCCCTCATCTGG
Organism: Cephalophus harveyi; assembly: GCA_006410635.1. Lineage (NCBI taxonomy): Eukaryota > Metazoa > Chordata > Mammalia > Artiodactyla > Bovidae > Cephalophus > Cephalophus harveyi. The sequence continues at coordinate 510,830 of SJYT01040594.1, read as the reverse complement.
GGCACAGAGGCACCTATCCAAATCAGCTTCCCCAGATCTGTCTTGACACTCTGCATTTTCTCAAAGTATCCCACCAAAGTAAACCCTACTGGTGTCTGTAGATCCCCATCTAAAAATTATTATTATTAATAAAAATAATATGAACCATTTATATGAACTTCCCTGGTGGTACAGTGGTTAAGAATCCGCCTGCCAATTCAGGAGACATGGGTTCAATCTCTGGCCCAGGAAGATCCCATATGCCACGAGGCAAATAAGCCCACGCACCGCAACTGCTGAGTCTATGAGCCCTAGAGCCCAGGCCCCTCAACAAGAGAGTAGCCCCCACGCACCGCAAGTAGAGAAAACCCGCGTGCAGCACACCCAAAAATAAATAAGTAAATAATCTTTAAAAGCATTTATAATGTAGATACAGGTCAAGATTTTGCCAAAACCCCCAAATTCTTAAAGAACTGAAAGCACAGCCTCCCTCTCTTTTGTGTCTCCCAAAACATTCAGGACAAAGTAGACTAAAGGCCCTTTAATAAAAGCTTCTGGAATTCAAAGCTGAGTGAGAGAATGCAGTATTTGCCTACACAGATTGGGTCAATGTTAAAACCAAATTGAAAGAAAAGCAATAATAATGCACTTGTACAGACTGAACGACTTTTGCTCTCAAATATGTTTCATGTAATGTATATAAGGTATGCTTGTCTATTCTAGAGGCTGTAATATGTATGAGAGTTAGTATTTATATATATATAATTATATATAAATATATATAGTTTATTTTATTATCAATCTGGGAAGACCCTTACTTACAATTATTCTAGCATGGTTCAGAAAAACAAGTTCAAAGTAATTGAGAAAAGTATTAGCAATACTTGTCTTGATTTAAATCTCTTGGATAAAATTGTGTTCAGAATATACTCTACACAATTTCATAACCCAATGAACATATATGTTAAAAGTTGTACAACCTTTGAAAAATCACTCAAGGTCACAGTGGGGACCCTTGGTTTTACTTTGTGGTGGAGGTTAACTGTTTGAACTTGGACATGCCCTCCAGTGGGTTTTCTTGTCAAATACCCTCTGGTTGTTATATTTCTTGATGTTTGCCCCGTTTTCCACAAGAAGAATGCAGACTGGTGAACTCTTTGGCCTTCTGAGTAATAGATCTGGCTCACTTTCTACAAAACTAGTTACTGAATCAAAGGCTGATGTTATCTTCCCTAACATTTTTTCTATAATGACATACAGGCGCACTCCTCATTTTATCGTACTTTGCTTTACTGCACTTCAAAGATATTGCATTTTTGCAAACTGAACGTTTGTGGCAACTCCACATTGAGCAGATCCAGGGGCACTAATCAGTCCATTTTTCACTTTGTGTCTCTGTGTCACGTTTTTCTAGTTCTCAAAATATTTTAAACTTTTTCATTATTATTGTATCTGTTGTAATCTGTGATCAGTGATCTTTGATGTTACTACTAAATTCACTAAGGGCTTAGATGATAGTTAGCACTTTTTTTTAGCAATAAAGTATTTTTTAATTAAAATATGTACGTTGTTGTTTTAGACACAATGCTACTGTACACTTAAGAGACTACAGCATGGTGTACATAACTTTTAGATGCGCTGGGAAATTACAAAAGTCGTGTGACCTGCCTTATTGAACTATTCCACTGAGGGCAGTGTCTGGAACCCAGGCCACAGAATCTCTGAGGTCTCCCTATATAAAACGCCCTCTGACATTTGGACAGTCTTTAAGATATTTTGTTTGGCAGACATCAGTGACCCCTTCAGTATCCTACCCTCAAGCTCTTCCTCTTCCCAATTCAATTTGCTAATATCTCTCTGCTACTACTAAGTTGCTTCAGTTGTGTCCGACTGTGCGACCCTCAAACTCTGTGCCCTCAAGCCGCTTATCAGCCTAATTTTGCCATAGACGGCAGCCCACCAGGCTCCCCTGTCCCTGGGATTCTCCAGGCAAGAGTACTGGAGTGGGTTGCCATTTCCTTCTCCAATGCATGAAAATGAAGTCGCTCAGTCGTGTCTGACTCTTAGTGACTCCATGGACTGCAGCCCACCAGGCTCCTCCATCCATGGGATTTTCCAGGCAAGAGTACTGGAGTGGGGTGCCATTGCCTTCTCCAAAGCTGCTTTAAACATGAAGACAAATTAAATCTGCCTATTGTAAAGAAATTGCACAAATATATGAGATATGAAAACATACAATGAAATCACTCTATGCCATTTTTAACTGCATCTCTTTACCAGCAGACCTCACAAGGTATTTGTCAGAGGAAAAAGAGAATGAATGAAAGAAAACAAAGGTGACAAAGAACAAATGAATAAAAGGAACAACACGGCTATGTTCACTGCATTTGTTTCCTAAAGATTATAGCTAGTAATACTCTGTATCACCCACTGTATTAGTACACAGAACTTAATATGAGAAAAATTCCATGTGAGTAAAATTATCATCAGTGGGAATTATTTTGGTCCTCAAATTCTGAGATAGAAGTGTTTTCCATTTAGGGATTGAAGGCAAAATTGATTTCCCTAGAGGACTACTTTGGGGCATCACTATCATTAGAGTGTGATCCTCTCTCAGCAGGAGAAGAATTAGGCTGCAAGAATTAAGAGCATCTCCCAGTCAAAGAGTCACAGTCCAACACACAGTCTCTATAATCACCCACCTACATGAGCCCAGAAACAGCCTCCCTGGCCCTCCATTAATAATAATAATGCTGATATAATGAAATTAAGTATGCCCTAATAAATAAAATTTTTAAACATTGTTCTTAATATCTCAGGCTTAACATTTTGCATAATAGGCTTTAAAATAGAATTTTTTAAAAAAAAACCAGGGAGGCTCATCCTACTAATATTCCTTAAAGTAGTAACTTATCATCTAGTTTCCATTTGGCCATTGGATTTCTCAGCAAGTCCTAGCAAGGAAAAAAAGGAAAAGTGTACAAAATATAAAAATATAATATCAAGAGAAAAGTGTGGTCACAATCAAACATTAAGAGCAGTGAAGAGGCAAGTAAGTGAATCATCGTGTCCATGAGTAATGCTGTGTCCATCTTCATACCTCTTGATGGATTTCCAGCACAGCAGAAGACTTCCTGACTGTGGTTACAGTGTGCAGCCTGGACACAGAAGAAAAACGCAATTTAATATATAACACACACACATATTTGTATATATACACACAGTTATATACACATCAATATGATGACGATGTCAAACTTGAGTACCATGAAGATTATTTGTACAAAACTTGAATTTCAAAGAGATGGGAAATAGTAATCAATTTAGAATATTCAAAGTCAAGAAATTCCTTGAGCAGAGCTTTCCAAAAGCAAGGCACGTTTCCTGTGCCCTAGTGAGTTTCCCATCCTCTAAGACAAAATTCACTGCACACAACCTACCCCTCAGTTGGGCCCAGTGACTCACCCAGCTAAGGTGGTCGGGGAGGCTTGATTGCAAGCAATGCCAGAGTTTGGGGCTTTGTTCTTCATCTTTACTAAGATATTAGGGATGTAGAATGCCTCGGTCCTTCACTATGCACCGCCAGAGTCTCCTGAACATGTCTATTCCATCTACAATTGGCCTTGCATCTGAAGTTTGGGTCACCTGTCACTGGTGATGAGTGGACTCATCGGTCCTTGGGTGAGGTGGAAGGCCTCTGACTTCAAGAGCTGCGGTGTCAATGTGTTCCTTCCCCAGACTCTGGTTCACTGACTTTCAGTCATGGCTGTGTGTGTGAATCATCCAGAGGAAATAACCAACCTAACAACTGAAACTTGGACCCTATCCAGACCAATTAAATCCAAATTTCTGCAGATGGGTCTAGGCAGCAATATTTTTGCAAATTTCCCTGGGTGTTTCTAATACACAGCCAAGGTACAGAACCCCTGCTTACAAAATTTGGGAGACTATTATGGAAAATGTACCCCATGGACTGTAGCCTACCAGGCTCCTCCATCCATGGGATTTTCCAAGCAAGAGTACTGGAGTGGGCTGCCATTTCCTTCTCCAGGGGATCTTCCCAATCCAGGGATCAAACCTGGGACTCCTGCCCTGCACACAGATGCTTTACCATCTGAGCCACCAGGCAAGCATTATGGATAATACAGTGCAGTGAATAATGACACTTAAAAAGGGGCTCTTGGGCACATTTTCCCCTTCAGTTCATCAGCTGCTACTGAAATCTCAGGAGAACCTCAATTCAGAGGGGGGAGAAATGAGTTAACTTTTAATGAACTACTGCAATTACTCAAAATTTATTTCTACAATCTCATATTTAATATATTAGCTCTTTTATTTGAATTCAAAATATTTCCCAAGAGGGTCTCCCAGTAGTAGTAAATACATTTTAGAGCTCAGAAAAGGAAAGACCAAGGATTAAATGAATTCAGTTTAATTCAGTTGAGTTGTTCTGGTAGGACGTGAACCACTCTAGACTGGTTTCCCATCATGACACCTTACTCTATAGTCCTCCACACTACCTATTTTCTTAGCTTCTAAATAAAAACAAAGACAAATAAGACTCCTTTTGTGTGTCTTCTTTGGAAAGCTAAAAAGAAAATTCTGGTGGCCACTTCTCCATCTTCTAGCTCTCCCCCAAATAGATCTTTCTAGACTCTGAAACTCATCATACCTCTTCAGCATTTCTTCCCTGAAGATGCTCCAACCTCTAGGCCCCACCCTGCTTTATCACCAGTAACTGATTTTTCCACCAAAAGCTGAAACTCTGGAGTAAGGAAGGCATCCTTGCCTTCCTCTATATTTCATATAAATGGCTAATAGGAGCAGGTGAACTGAGTTCTCTCTTGCTTGGCTGATTTCTCCAAAGGTTTCTGGCCCTTAGTCACTTTCTTCCACATAAATTTTTTTCTCTTTTTATTTTGGGGTGTTGAATATTTATGTGCTACACTTGTGAGCAAATATACAGAACCCAGAGTCAGTCTGAAGCAAAATTATGAGGCACGTGAAATTTGCCTTCAGCCATGCCTGTCAAATTCCCATCTCCTTCAGAAGAAAAAGTGCCTCTCTAATTTCTCCCACAACTGCTCTATTAAAACTATTCCCTCCACCTGCATTCATAATAGTGTTAACAGCTGATGAGGGCAAAGTGACATTACATCCAAAGTAGATGCATTTTAGCATTTGAATTTAGGCTTCCCTGGTAGCTCAACTGGTAAGGAATCGCCTGCGATGCAGGAGGCCCCTGGTTCGATTCCTGGGTTGGGATGATCCCCTGGAGAAGGGATAGGCTACCTAGTCTGGTATTTTTCAGCTTCCCTGGTGGCTCAACTGGTAAAGAATCTGCCTGCAATGCAGGAGACCTGGGTTGGGAAGATCCCCCGGAGAAGAGAGAGGCTGCCCACCCACTCCAGTATTCTGGCCCAGAGAATTCCATGAACTGTATAGTCCATGGGGCCGCAAAGAGTCAGACACCACTGAGTGACTTTCACTTCACTTCATTCAGTTCAACAGAGATGGTAATAACCACCAGCAATGTGGAAGAAAAGAACACTACCACCACCTAGCTCTTTTTACATGGGCATTTTCTGTAATAACAACAACTTGAAAGATGAAATCCTAGGTCATCCCAATCCTAGACTCTGAGTAGTTCATTTTCCCAAAGACATAGTTGTTGTTTGGGATTTCCCAGGCAAGAATCCTGGAGTGAGTTGCCATTTCCTTTTCCAGGGGATCTGCCCGACCCAGGGATTGAACCTGCATCTCCTGCATTGCAGGCGGAGTCTTTACCACTGAGCCAAAAAGGAAGGCCTATAAATAGCAAAATCCTTCTTAAACAGTGCTCCCCTACCTCCAGGCTGTGTATTCCTTCCCCTAGACCACAGCAGCAATGACAACAGTACTTTTTGCTTTGTGCCTTTTAAATCTATTTTATTTGATGTTGTACCTATGTGCTAAGGAAATTCTGGGTCAAAAGATTTGTCCCTTGCTCAAGCACAGTGAAAGATCAGGGTCACAACCCACATCTTCTCATTACTTCCACTTTTTTCTGCTGCTCCATACTCACTCAAGGAAAATGAAAACTATCTGGACCTCAAATGAGTAAGAATTAAGGGGACTTCTCAACACTCCTCACCTCAGACCTGGAATTTGGGGTCTGTTCCACATTCAAAGAAGACTGTCCCTGATTGAATATAGATGACCAACTCACTGCTGACTCAGTCTGAGCCTTTCCAGCCTTTAGGAAAAATGATATTGGATCCCTAAACTCACTGGTCCGTTGTGTAGCAGAAGATGTAAAACAGGACATCAAAATCACAAAATGTAGGAGAAGGGAGTACAAAAATGTAGATTTTTTTTCCTGTTTAATTTTTTTAAATTATACTATATCAAACAAGACACTCCTTTCTGTTGTGAAAAGTTAATTTGGGATCAGTGACATGTGGCACAGTACTCTTGGAGTGAACTGAATCTGGTTCCACATAAGGAAGGTGATGGATGCTCAAATGGGCGTAGCTCCGTATCTTAGCTGCTCCACAATAAAAAACCGAATCACTGCTCTCACCCTCTACTGTTGTCCAACTCCTCCACACCTGATTACTTGAGTTCAGGAATTTTGGTGAACAGAAAATAAAGTCCTTCTCACATTCATCCTAAGTAATGAGTTCTAACCCTAAGAAGGCAGCATGTCCTGGTGGCTTGAACCCCACGGAATTCTGAAACAAAGAGGGTGTCACTCATTTCCAGCTTCTGAAATTTTACCTGAAGTCTTCCAAAGATTTCTTTTTAGTGGCCTTCAAACCACCAGCTTGGCAACAGGCAAATTTGTAATCGATGACCTGGTAAATGATGGGGTTGTACATTGCTGCTGATTTTGCCAGGAGGGTTGGCACCACAGAGAGCTGTATGGGGATGGAGTCTGGCCGTCCAAAAGCTGACCACACAGAGACCACCGCGTAAGGAATCCAGGCAATCAGGAAGCCAGCGCAAATCAACATCGCCACCTGGTGAGGGAAAGCGACAGAGAACAAAATCGAGACACTTGGTGGAAGTGATAGTGGGTGGGGAGGAGCAGGTGGCCTATTCACACCCAAGGAAGTCTGTCTATCATCTTTTCATTTATCTTGCCAGTGGGAATCATATCATATGGATTTCTGAGATATTCAGCCACAAAAAGTAATGACTCTTCTTACCCTATTCACTGCATTCTCCACTCCAGAATTTGAACGTACCCAAAAGACCCAATGTTTGACCCTATAAAAGCTGTCAAAATGTGCCTACATGGAGCAGGAAAAGCATGCTAAAAAGACATCTGTGCACCTGAAATTTCCAGACTTCTCAACCCACGTTCACTTGAAAACTAGATGAAGAATATGTTCACCTTGATGAAATTTTAAATCACCCACATTTGCCTCAGGAAACTTAGAAACTCTGCCTTTGTTTGAAATTCTAATAGGAATCTTCTTCAGAGATTTCTATGAAATGTAATTTCCTTCGGCTCAAGTTTTTCTCAAGTTTGAGGCTCAGGTAGTAGAAATCCACTCGCTACAGAGGAAAAGAGAGTCAGTGAATTCAAACCAAAGTGACACAGTTGTATGAAGCAAGACTTTCCCAGAAAGTACTTTTCTCTTTCACCAAATTATATTTACCTTTAGGAACTTCTTAACTTTTAGATCAAAGAATAGTTAGAGATAAGGTTTAACTCACCCTGACTAGGTCCTCACTACCTCCAATTCAGTCTCTTTAAGAATGTAGTCTGACCCTACTGACCCTGTAATAGTCTGACCCTGTAGTTATCCCACTTGAATCCAACAAATCTTCTTCAGCAAGTATTTTGTGTGAGATATTGTGTGGGTGCGGTGGGGACACCAGCAGGCTTTCACGCCCTGGCTCCACCCCTCTACAGCAGTCCTCAGCCTTTTTGGCACCAGGGACCAGGTTCATGGAAGACAATCTTTCCACAGACCGGTGAGAGGGATAGTCTCGGGATGATTCGAGCACACTTACATTCATTGTGCACTTTATTTCTATTACTATTACAACAGCACCATCTCAGATCATCAGACGTTAGATCCCGGAAGTTGAGGACCCCTTCTCTAGAACACAAACAACGGCTCAACAAAGCTGAATATGGTTTAAATGCCAGCTTGGAGGAGGACAAAATTAAATGCTACGGAGAAAAGTAAGAAACAATCTCAGGAGGAAGGTGGAATACAACCTACACATTGGCAAGTGGAAATAAAGGAACATGAGACCAGAACAAGCAGAGGCAAAGACAGCTATGTGTGAGGTTTGTACAGGACCTAGTGAGCTATTTGCTTTGATGTATGAGAAAACAACAAAGGGGGATGAGACTGGAAAGAAAGATAACATCCACGCCCTCAGGGGTCTGTATAACCTACTACTGATCTTGCACTGAATTCCATGTGCCTAAAAGCACTAGTAGGATTTTGGGCAGGAGACATATGAGAGGCGTGTTTAGGAAGATTTTCCCAACCCAGGGATCGAACCCGGGTCTCCCGCATTGGAGGCAGACGCTTTAACCTCTAAGCCACCAGGGAAGCCCAAGAGGGAACTTAATGAGAGTTCTTTAGACTTGGAAAGGAAGTTCAAGCCTTGGGTTTTATTTTAATCTGGAGCTATTTCAGGCCCTAGTTGAGAGGTGACCTAACTTCAAAGCTTCCTTAAACTGTTATCTATCAGACTATTATTTCTGTAAAATGAATAAAGAAATATACTCAGACCTGCCCCCTGTGTGATGAAGATCTGGTGTTGCTCATTTGTATTTATTTTCCTGTTTCCCTTGTACCTTTGGTTAGCACTGCCAACATCCCTTCTGCCTTGTATAGTCTTTTATGGAGTTAGTGTCATAGGAATTACATGAGCTCTGTCTAACCAATGGACTGCGGGCTCCTGGCTACAGTCGTAGGAACAAGGTTGGACTTTTGACTATTAACAGCATAATCAGATCCACCTTGGATTTCATAAGGCAGTTTTAGGAAAAGTTAGATTTCCTTTTATCTTTGAGTTCCCTACAGCCTTGGGAGGATGAGAGGATGGAACTATTTGAGGTCAGGTACCACTTCCTCTTTCAGCCCCCATCCCCTCATTTAAGAAGTAAAAAAGGGCTTCCCTGGAGGTCCAGTGATTAAGAATCTGCCTTCCAATGCAGGGGCTGTGGGTTCAATCCCTCATGAAGGAACTAAGATCCCACATGCCACAAGGCAACTAAGCCCTTGTGCCACAACTAGAGAGACGCCTATGCATAGGAACGATGAGACTGCAAGCCACAGCGGGGATCTGATGCAATTAAATAAATATTTTTAAAAAGAATTAAATAACAGTTCCCATCAATAAAGTCACAACAAGCTGGTGTGGAGGATCAAGGATGAGGAATGACATACCAAATGTTTTCTTAATAATAGTTAAAGCAGCAATATTTATGCATGCTTTTTTGTTTTTGAAACTCAACTGGAAAAGTTTTCCTTATAACAAAGTCATCTGTGTGCATGTGTATTTCAATATGCTTTTGCAGAGCTGAGCTATTGTATGCAGGAAATGGTCTGTACCCCTCAGTCTTCTTGACCTGTGGAACAGCCTGTCAGTAGGGTGTGCTTGCCCTAGGAACCCCATATTTGTCAGGAGTCTCAAGGAGAAAATCCGCCAGAAAGTCTCAGGTTCTAAAGTTCTACCCAAAAAGTTCAGGCTCATCTCTAAATATTAACAGCAGCAGAGAAAAACCTCAGCAATATCCATTTTGCTGTGACAATCGAAATCCCAAGCAGATGAATCAAATGAGACCATATCTCGTGGACATCCTGAAGCCCCAAGTTAGGGTCCTGGACCAAAATTCTCACCTGTGCTCAGCAGTTATCAAGACCCAAAGCACACATGCAACTCTCCAGCTTGCTTGCTTTCCCACTCTTCTGCAGAAGTTAACCCAGGAGAAATGGTTTTTGGTCTGTGATTTTTTTTATAAATGGACTGGATGCCTCAAAGCTCACAGTGAGGTTCTTTTTTTTTTCTCCTAAATCCCCAAATAAACAATAACAATATAAATAAAGCTTGCTTTCGCAGATGTCTGGAAACTTAACATAGCTCCATCCTTTTTCCTTTGGTGAGTCATAAGATGGTTTCACAATATCTCAAAAGCTGTTTTCTGTGTTGCTGCCAAAGTCATTGACAAAAAATAGACTAGTTCTTAGTCCATAATATTTTCTACATTTTACATATTTCCTTTTTTTATGGGTGTGTGCAATGGGGAACAGTAAAGACTTAAGACATTTGCATTTTGTTATCCTTTTTAAAAGAAGAGAAGAGAATTAAAATATACCAAAGCTTTTAAATACATAGCAAAGAACCCATGTGGTTTTTCTGAGACTTGAATAAAGCTAAATACTTTAAATTGAATGACTAGAAATCAAGTTTTAAAGTAGAAAGAGGGGAAAAAACTTAGATCTCAAAGTACTGCATAATGTTACTTATATTTTTGAAGTGAAAATGCAGTTAACATGAGGCACAATCATTTTCTATAACCTTCTCATGTCAAAATATACTCCACAAAATGTTAAACATTGAAATATTAAATATTAAAGTTACTTTAGGAGAGACTACAAAAATTTTCAAAAATTTCACGTGATAGTTTTCCCAGAAATTGTTTTGTCTTTGTTGAATTTGTTACAATATTGCTTCTGTTTAATGTTTTGGCTTTCTGACTATGTGGCATGTGGGATCTGAGCTCCCCAAACATGGATCAAACCTGCACCCCATGAACTGAAAGGTGAAGTCTTAACCACTGGACTGCCAGGGGAGTCCCTCCCCAAAACTTTCCACTTAACTTGGAACACATTTAATCTTCCCACCAGTCTGTTCTTTANTGTTTTGGCTTTCTGACTATGTGGCATGTGGGATCTGAGCTCCCCAAACATGGATCAAACCTGCACCCCATGAACTGAAAGGTGAAGTCTTAACCACTGGACTGCCAGGGGAGTCCCTCCCCAAAACTTTCCACTTAACTTGGAACACATTTAATCTTCCCACCAGTCTGTTCTTTAGTTCCCATATTTCTAAATGTGTCTTCATTTCTATTTTCCAAAATTTCTCTCCCAAATATCTGTAAACCAGTTCTAATACAGATACCTGTACCATCAATCTCTTCTAAGTTGTTTATTTTTTAATTGCTTCATTTTTATCACTGTCTTTTGGTTCACTGAGAGAAGAGTAAAACTTCAAATTCTTAAATTAGACCATTTTTGTGGGAGGAAATTCACAGAATATGTGTTTAGCTTCTACAAAAGAATCACACATCTGCAACCCAGTTGATTTTAAATATATCTTGCTGCAGAGGACCAAGAAATACCGGTATGTTACAGCTATGGTTCAAGCTGGTATTAAGTGTCACACAAGCAAAACTGCCCACCGTGGATCAATTCCAGTGAATTAACCAATTAAAGCAAGAATAGAATAGGGATGAAAAAGCTTTATAAGTCTCTACCTCTGATACCAGTATATCTGAGACGTTACAGCGGCGGAGTTTTCCAAGAAGGAAAGTCCTCTGTCTTGTTGGTGTGCAGAGGCAGCGTGGAATAGTGGGAAAGTCTGACATGGAGGTGGGCTTCCCAAGTGGTGCAGGGGTAAAGAATCTGCCTGCCAATGTGGGAGACACAGGAGACTCAGGTTCAAGCCCTGGGCTGGGAAGATCCCCTCAAGGAGGAAATGGCAACCCACTCCAGTATTTTTGCCTGGAAAATTCCATGGATAGAGGAGGGATACAGTGCATGGGGTTGCAAAGAATCAGACACGACTGAGTGACTGAGCACAAACACACGCGCGCACACACACAGTCTGACATGGAAGTGCTCAGGGGTTTGGATTCCAGTCCGCATTCATCTCCACCGCGCACTGTGAGGGAATCCCTGACTCTCAAGCCCTGCCACCTTAGCTCCTTCCACCAGGCTTCTTTGCCAAGATATAAATAAGACTTCAGCCAACACTTGAAGCTGCATGCTACCTTGGATAACAAAAGAGATGAGGAGATGACTTGATGTGGAAATGAAGGCCTCGAGTCAGGGCCAAAGAGATGGGATAAATTCCCCACCAAGAATGAGGCTGAATCACACTCCGGAACCAGCTAGACTACTGATAACAAAGAAATTTCAGTGGCTGGGATGAGATCAGGTCCCAAGAAGGGAAATCACCACATCTGTGCGTTGAAAGACGGGGCAGGGAGGAGGTGCCACCTGCCAACAGAAAGCCTACAGCTGGCAGGAGCACAGGCAGGATCAGATCTGGTTTTCCTCTTTGGGGTCTAGCCAGCAAGTATATGGATTTGTTCCCAACCAGAGGGGAAAATGATATTAAAAGATAGCTTTGCAGTGATAAATGCCAGTTGTGAGGCTACAGTCCTCCACATGTGGGCAGCCTGCCATTGAGAGATGGCACAGAGGGAGCTGGACTATGGTGACCTACCTTCCTTGGCACTCTATTCCCTCATCTATACAAAAGCGGGGTAGTAATATTTCGCTTTCACTTCACCTTTAAGAAATTAAGTAATTTGACCACTTCAAACACGTCTAGTTTGAGTTTCCTCTTTCCATCTATTTCATCAGCAGAATGATGACAAAGACCAACTGTCTCAGGCCCACCTTCATACACTGATAAAAAAATTTTTTTTTTTTCTGAGAGCCCCAATACCTCTGTTACCCCTGGTTGCGATCCAACTAGAAAATATTAATTCATACTTTTTAAAAAAAAGTAGAGAAAGAGGAGGATTCTTCACTTCCCAATTGCAGTTTTCTCAAATCTGGAAATACCACTACTCCATAAACAAGCAAAAGCTATGACCAGAAGCGGCGGATGTAAAATAGGTCATGACACTCTGTGCATCTGTGTTTGGGGCTCTGAGTCTAAAACTGAACACAATATTCCCTGATGAGGCAGTGGCTGGCTTACAGAACAGAACATACAGATTTCTAAATACCAAGTTCAACCAAACAAAGGAGACCTCACTATTCACTCTAGATGAAACGAGGCCTCCGAGGTGGGGTTACTGCTATTCAGAGGGCAACGCATGCACAGTCCAAAAGCCCAGAGATATTAGTAATGAAAGCTATTTCCGCAGACTTTTAAACCACCCAGCCACGCTGGCCATTTCCACAGCAATGCTTTTTGTCTTTTCTTGTCTGTCACTCAACAGAGTCCCGTAAACGCTGCCTCCTAGAACCTGGTGGGATTTCAGGGACAAAGGAGCTCAGATCCACTAGGAGGAAACAGCTCCCTGGGCAGGTCAGGGAGGCCTGAGGACAGCCTGGAATTCCACGGAGCAGAAGCTCTGGGCTCCAGCCTCCACTGGGCCCCCATCACCCGTCTGCCTTCCTGTCTCTACAAACATCGTCCTCTGGGTCCCCTCACCCACCCCTAGAATTGCACACCCAGAAGCTACCTTGCAACACCCCCCTCCCGCCCCCTCCACCCCAATGACCCAGCCCTGATCTGGTCACTGATACTGGGCAGCTAGTTACTGATACTGTGCATCAGCTCTCAGGGTTCAAGCTGCACACGGCTGCCCTTCTGACATCTGGGGCCAGGAGCCCGCCTCATTTGGGAGGCCACGGCACAGTGGCAGGGGGGACACACAGGGGACCTGAGGGTGGCACCATGGTCCCCAGCTGGGCTTCATGGGCAGCATCACCCACTTGCCCAGCACTGAGCTGAGCTCCCGGTACTATACAGTAGGCTCCCAAGAGCTGTCTGTTTTACACATGAGAGTGTATATATGTCAATCCCAGTCTCCCAGTTCACCCTCATTCCCTCTCCCAACCATGTCCACACATCCATTCTCTTGAGGCATGGTATTAAGTCCTGGGGACACAAAGTGAACCAAAAGATGTGGTTGTTACCCCCATGGGCCTTACTGACTAGTAGCAAAGACAGACATTGACTAAACACTCACAAAACAGGTATGCAATTGCAAATTAATTTTAAATTGTGGCAAATTCTAATAGGAAAATGTAAAAGCAACAATGAAACATTTATATAAGAGGATTTGAATTCAATTCAGAGAAATTGGCTTCTATGGGAAAAAAACATTTAAGCTAAGAACAAGTAAGAAGAACCAGAGGAAAGGAATTCATTAATTAGTTTAAAAAAGAAATACAATTCAGCTTTCCCACCAACTGCCCTCAGAGTCCACATGGGGGTCCTCTGACTCTGAACCCTCAATAATAAATCATTCAATGAGCAATACTGAAGAGGAGTCTTTTGAAGGAAGCAGAGGCTTTTTTAGTTTTAAAAAGACTTCAGGGACTTCCGAAGGGGTCCAGTGGTTAAGACTCCTTGCTCTCAGTGCAGGGGGCATCGGTTCGATCCTTGGTCAGGGAACTGAGATCCCATGTGCCACCTGGCACAGCCAAAAAAAAACAAAGTTATCTTTAAAAGTCTTCACAGTCAATGTGAAAAAAAAAACACAAAGCAAAACAAAATACCTCCTTGGGTATAAAAGGTACAGAGGCCCTCAAGCCAGGGGTCAAGAGAACGGTTAACATTGATCAAGGTAATTATGTTAACACAGTGTATTCAATTATTGGTCATCCCAGCAATCCTGACTGAGCATCTCACAGATGCCAGGCACTGGAGAACTAGAGCAAATAGCACTTGCCCTCATCCAGCTACTGTCTTGTAAAAAAGAGCCACAAGGCTGTGTCATTCAAAAAAGTGAACGTGCGACTTCCCTCATGGTCCAGAGGTTAAGACTGAGCTCCCAGCGCAGGGGCCATGCGTTCAGTCTATGGTAGGGAAAGTTTCATGGGCCACAGAGAGTCACCAAAATAAAACCAAACAAAAGTGGATAGGCCAAGTGCTCTGATGGCCCACAGCAGAGGGATTTCAACAAGCCAGGAGGGATCAGAATGGTTTTCTGCTAGAAAGAGATATTAAGAGATACCCAGGCGTCCACAGGCTTTAGATATTAACTATAGGCCTGGGATATTGTGGATAACCTATGTGTATTGTGTACATGTTCAGTCACTTAATTGAGTCCAACTCTTTGTGACCCTATGGACTGTAACCTGCCAGGCTCCTCGGTCCATGGGATTTTCCAGGCAAGAATACTGAAGTGGGTTGCCATTTCGTCCTCCAGGGGATCTTCCCAACCCAAGGATTGAACCCACATCTCCTGCAGGAGGAATCTTTACCACTGAGCCACCGGGAAAGCCCTCAGTATGTGTCAAGTGAATAAATATGAGGTACAAATATACACAGCATAGTAATATACAGAAATATTCATCAAAACTTCTTTTATTTCCTTCCTGTTACCCTACCATACCCTTTGTTAAAGCAGCAGCAAAAGTGTTCACTACAACAGCACAAAGGTTTTTACAAGCAGAAATGCCCAAAGAAGTAAAACATTCATTTCTCAGCTTCTGAATTTCAAAATAGAAATTCGAAATTTACAAGAGGAAACAGTTGAGAGAAAAGGGTTTTGAGTGTGACAAAAATGACTTTGAGTATTTACAATCAGAGACGTATAAGACTAGAGACATTAAGTGTACTTACTGTGTGGACATGTCAAAGAAATGTACATGGATTTAGGAGCCAGTTTTCCAAGCAAACAGGGAGTCAAGGGCCTGTAGCTCTTAGCAAGGGAGAACCTCAGAGGAGCTAGTAACTGACCTTGAGAAGCTGTCCTGAAAATGCTTCACTGAACTAAGCACAGGGAGGAGCAATAGACTCTCAATACATTTGCAAGAGCAGAAAGCTCGTGCCTCACTTCCTAGGGTGCCAACCAAGTTCCCAAAATCCACCCAGTGGGTTGCCATGGAAAGATGGGGAAGTAGCTCAAATTTCTAATGTGCCCAAAGAGCCCTTAACAGTTGAAAGAGATAGGATGCGAAGTGACCTATGACAATGGATGCCTGAGGCCAGAAGGAGCCAGGGTCAATAAATTGACAACAACCAAACCAAGAGCCCCACCCACGGGTCCCACAGAGTTACAGGGACCTCTCTGGAACTTACATAGAGTCTAGTAAGAGGTGGAAAACCTGATTCAACTGAATTTATCCTGATCCTGTAATGTTTGCTTTACGAGGTCAAATGCAGGCATAAAAATGAGATTGTACTGTGTCATAGGAATAAAAGAGGTTTTTTGCTTTGTTTTGTTGGTTTCTTGTTTTTTATTTTGCACACCTCTGCAGTTTTGGTAATCTGTGAAATTTCACCCTGCTATAAAAGTCTGGCAAAACCATTTTTTAATTAATCAGAAGGAAATTATAATGTGGAGAAAGGTTTATAGCTAGAACATCCATATTTAAGCTGATGAGATCAGACTGGCAAAATGTAGGCCTAGATAATTACCTACCTAGAAATAATTAGAGGACATCAAAAATGAATGATTTTGATCCCATAATGCAGTGAAGTGGCCTTTAAGTAATAAGCTTTTAGACCAAGCCATTCTGGAGATCAGAAAGCGCCAAGTGAACAAGCAAACTCCTGATCCCAAGAGGTAGTTGAATGAGGACAAGGTTTCTAAAATTATGAAAAGGTCCAGTGAAGGTTTTTCTACTTATTTTTACTTAGTACAAAAAAAAAGGATAAAAATTAAATAGCATTTTGAAACAGCTTAAATTTAGTAAAGAAGGTGCCACAGTAGAAAGATGTGTTTATTTTTCAATATGGGTTGAACTGTGACAAATTTTTTGCACAAATGAGAATAACTAGAGATGTATTTTTAGATTATGCTGATACAGACTTTATATATACAAATGAACTAAAGATGTAATACATAATATTACATGTGTTAAATGTCAGTCATGTCCGACTCTTTGCAACCCCATGGACTGTAGCCTGCCAAGCTCCTCTGTCCATGGAATTCTCTAGGAAAGAATACTGGAGGAGTGGGTTGCCATCCCCTTCTCCAGGGGATCTTCTTGATCCACGGATTAAACCCAGGTCTCCCACGTTGCAGGCAGATTCTTTACCATCTGAGCCACCACGGAAGCCCAATATATAATATAGACATCATATATAATATAGTATCATCTAGAATACATGTTAGAAACTGCATATAAAATAAAATCATACACATACATGCCTACAGTTTTCATTTAACATCACTTTGGTTAATCTTGTCTCGGTGAGCCTATTTGGTCTACTTAGTGCAGGTTAAGGAGAATGATAACAATATGTCAAGTTTGGGATTGACATATGCATATCACTATATTTAAAACAGATAACCAACAAGGACCTACTGTATAGAACAGGAGACTCTGCTCAAAAGTCTGTAATAACCTAAATGGGAAAAAAAATTGAAAAAGAATAGATACATATATATGTATAACTGAATCATTTTGCTGTACACCTGAAACTAACAACATTGTTATCAATTATACCCCAATATAAAATTTTTTAAAATTATATAAAAATAAATTTTAAAAAATGCATTTAACAGTGTACACTGTGCTTGCATGTGTATGCATAATGAGCTGCAGAAATTCTAACGAGCTGCCTACCCTCAAGAGTACACAAAGAACCAAATTCTAGAATGTTGGTAAAAACTGGCCATTAGTAGGTTGAGGTGAGGAATTCAACTAAGGGGAGAGAAGCTGATGAGTAACAGACTGAGAGAAACAGGAGAAGGACCTCATGGGTGGGTGAATCCAGACTCACTACTCAAGAGCAGCCGAACGTCTCAAAGCCAGTGACCCTGAGGGATGGAAAGAGGAGAGGGTGTCATGAGACGTCTCAGTGGCTTCATGTCATGCCTTCATGACATACAGGGCTGCAAGGTTACCTGAGATCAGATACCCGTGTGACAGACATTATCTTCTTCCCTGGGCATACCTCCATGAACTATTGAAAACAAACACGGTATCTCTTTTGTATTCACCCAGTTTCTAGAACAATGTGTGCGTGCTAAGTCGCTTCAGTCATGTCCGATGCTTTGCAGCCCTATGTACTGTAGCCTGTCACGCTTCCCTGTCCATGGGATTCTCCAGGCAAGAATACTGGAGTAGGTTGCCATGCCCTCCTTCAGGGGTTCTTCCCAACCCAGGGATCAAACCTGTGTCTCCCATGTCTCCTGCATTGGCAGGCGGGTTCTATACTACTACTACTCGTGCCCCTGGGAAGCCCTCCTAGAACAATACTTGGTACCAAGTAAGATTTGGATGAAGTGAAATCTACATTTAACTTGGATTAATTTATTGGCTTTTTTTTTTTTTTTTTTTTTGGGAAAGCCCTCAGTATGTGTCAAGTGAATAAATATGAGGTACAAATATACACAGCATAGTAATATACAGAAATATTCATCAAAACTTCTTTTATTTCCTTCCTGTTACCCTACCATACCCTTTGTTAAAGCAGCAGCAAAAGTGTTCACTACAACAGCACAAAGGTTTTTACAAGCAGAAATGCCCAAAGAAGTAAAACATTCATTTCTCAGCTTCTGAATTTCAAAATAGAAATTCGAAATTTACAAGAGGAAACAGTTGAGAGAAAAGGGTTTTGAGTGTGACAAAAATGACTTTGAGTATTTACAATCAGAGACGTATAAGACTAGAGACATTAAGTGTACTTACTGTGTGGACATGTCAAAGAAATGTACATGGATTTAGGAGCCAGTTTTCCAAGCAAACAGGGAGTCAAGGGCCTGTAGCTCTTAGCAAGGGAGAACCTCAGAGGAGCTAGTAACTGACCTTGAGAAGCTGTCCTGAAAATGCTTCACTGAACTAAGCACAGGGAGGAGCAATAGACTCTCAATACATTTGCAAGAGCAGAAAGCTCGTGCCTCACTTCCTAGGGTGCCAACCAAGTTCCCAAAATCCACCCAGTGGGTTGCCATGGAAAGATGGGGAAGTAGCTCAAATTTCTAATGTGCCCAAAGAGCCCTTAACAGTTGAAAGAGATAGGATGCGAAGTGACCTATGACAATAGATGCCTGAGGCCAGAAGGAGCCAGGGTCAATAAATTGACAACAGCCAAACCAACAGCCCCACCCACGGGTCCCACAGAGTTACAGGGACCTCTCTGGAACTTACATAGAGTCTAGGAAGAGGTGGAAAACCTGATTCAACTGTATTTATCCTGATCCTGTAATGTTTGTTTTACGAGGTCAAATGCAGGCATAAAAATGAGATTGTACTGTGTCATAGGAATAAAAGAGGTGTTTTGTTTTGTTTTGTTGGTTTCTTTGTTTTTGGAACTTACATAGAGTCTAGGAAGAGGTGGAAAACCTGATTCAACTGTATTTATCCTGATCCTGTAATGTTTGTTTTACGAGGTCAAATGCAGGCATAAAAATGAGATTGTACTGTGTCATAGGAATAAAAGAGGTGTTTTGTTTTGTTTTGTTGGTTTCTTTGTTTTTTATTTTGCACACCTCTGCAGTTTTGGTAATCTGTGAAATTTCACCCTGCTATAAAAGTCTGGCAAAACCATTTTTTAATTAATCAGAAGGAAATTATAATGTGGAGAAAGGTTTATAGCTAGAACATCCATATTTAAGCTGATGAGATCAGACTGGCAAAATGTAGGCCTAGATAATTACCTACCTAGAAATAATTAGAGGACATCAAAAATGAATGATTTTGATCCCATAATGCAGTGAAGTGGCCTTTAAGTAATAAGCTTTTAGACCAAGCCATTCTGGAGATCAGAAAGCGCCAAGTGAACAAGCAAACTCCTGATCCCAAGAGGTAGTTGAATGAGGACAAGGTTTCTAAAATTATGAAAAGGTCCAGTGAAGGTTTTTCTACTTATTTTTACTTAGTACAAAAAAAAAGGATAAAAATTAAATAGCATTTTGAAACAGCTTAAATTTAGTAAAGAAGGTGCCACAGTAGAAAGATGTGTTTATTTTTCAATATGGGTTGAACTGTGACAAATTTTTTGCACAAATGAGAATAACTAGAGATGTATTTTTAGATTATGCTGATACAGACTTTATATATACAAATGAACTAAAGATGTAATACATAATATTACATGTGTTAAATGTCAGTCATGTCCGACTCTTTGCAACCCCATGGACTGTAGCCTGCCAAGCTCCTCTGTCCATGGAATTCTCTAGGAAAGAATACTGGAGGAGTGGGTTGCCATCCCCTTCTCCAGGGGATCTTCTTGATCCACGGATTAAACCCAGGTCTCCCACGTTGCAGGCAGATTCTTTACCATCTGAGCCACCACGGAAGCCCAATATATAATATAGACATCATATATAATATAGTATCATCTAGAATACATGTTAGAAACTACATATAAAATAAAATCATACACATACATGCCTACAGTTTTCATTTAGCATCACTTTGGTTAATCTGGTCTCGGTGAGCCTATTTGGTCTACTTAGCACAGGTTAAGGAGAATGATAACAATATGTCAAGTTTGGGATTGACATATGCATATCGCTATATTTAAAACAGATAACCAACAAGGACCTACTGTATAGAACAGGAGACTCTGCTCAAAAGTCTGTAATAACCTAAATGGGAAAAAAAATTGAAAAAGAATAGATACATATATATGTATAACTGAATCATTTTGCTGTACACCTGAAACTAACAACATTGTTATCAATTATACCCCAATATAAAATTTTTTAAAATTATATAAAAATAAATTTTAAAAAATGCATTAAACAGTGTACACTGTGCTTGCATGTGTATGCATAATGAGCTGCAGAAATTCTAACGAGCTGCCTACCNAATAACCTAAATGGGAAAAAAAATTGAAAAAGAATAGATACATATATATGTATAACTGAATCATTTTGCTGTACACCTGAAACTAACAACATTGTTATCAATTATACCCCAATATAAAATTTTTTAAAATTATATAAAAATAAATTTTAAAAAATGCATTAAACAGTGTACACTGTGCTTGCATGTGTATGCATAATGAGCTGCAGAAATTCTAACGAGCTGCCTACCCTCAAGAGTACACAAAGAACCAAATTCGAGAATGTTGGTAAAAACTGGCCATTAGTAGGTTGAGCTGAGGAATTCAACTAAGGGGAGAGAGGCTGATGAGTAACAGACTGAGAGAAACAGGAGAAGGACCTCATGGGTGGGTGAATCCAGACTCACTACTCAAGAGCAGCTGAACATCTCAAAGCCAGTGACCCTGAGGGATGGAAAGAGGAGAGGGTGTCATGAGACGTCCCAGTGGCTTCATGTCATGCCTTCATGACACACAGGGCTGCAAGGTTACCTGAGATCAGATACCCGTGTGACAGACATTATCTTCTTCCCTGGGCATACCTCCACGAACTATTGAAAACAAACACGGTATCTCTTTTGTATTCACCCAGTTTCTAGAACAATGTGTGCGTGCTAAGTCGCTTCAGTCATGTCCGATGCTTTGCAGCCCTATGTACTGTAGCCTGTCACGCTTCTCTGTCCATGGGATTCTCCAGGCAAGAATACTGGAGTAGGTTGCCATGCCCTCCTTCAGGGGTTCTTCCCAACCCAGGGATCAAACCTGTGTCTCCCATGTCTCCTGCATTGGCAGGCGGGTTCTATACTACTACTACTCGTGCCCCTGGGAAGCCCTCCTAGAACAATACTTGGTACCAAGTAAGATTTGGATGAAGTGAAATCTACATTTAACTTGGATTAATTTATTGGCTTTTTTTTTTTTTTTTTTTTTTTTTGCATCACAGACAGGAGCTAAAGGAAGAATGGGAAATGAGGAGCTTAATTCACAATCCTGCATTTATGGAAATATTTTTCTTACTTAACACCTGATTATAAGCTAGAAGTAGATCATGATTCCTGATGCTGCATTTTTGTCCAGCATCTATTTTTAGGTTACTTTCGGCTCTATTTTAAGGTTATTAGTATAGATTTAGAATGATGAAAACTTCTTTCAGACTGCCTCCTACTCAAATGTGGAGTTTAGGGAGTAGAGATCAACTGGAACCATCAAAAATCTCTAGCTCATGAGAATTCTCTGGTGGTCCAGTGCTTAAGACGACCTTGTCATTGTCCTGGCCCAGGTTCAATCCCTGGTTGGGGAACTAAGATCCCACAAGCCACGTAATGAGGCCAAAAAGAAAAAACTCTAGCTCACACTGTGCAACAAATAGGTCCTTGCACATTAAGAACTCTGAAATGGGGAAAGAAAACTATTACTTGGACAACAGTTTTGCCTTAGTAGGAAGCTACTTGTGGTCTGGAGGGAGCTGTGTTACTTCTGGGTCCTGAGGCCAGCAGTCTCCAGGGTAGGTTGCAAGGAAACTTGAAGATGGTTATCAATCAACATGATGGATTGGGATACGAGAAGGATTAGAACTTCCATGGTTTTGTTTTGTTTTGTTTTGTTTTGTTTTGTTTTTTTGACCCCACTATGAAGAATGTGGGATCTTAGTTCCCCGACCAGTGATTGAACCCACACTCCCCACACTTGAACCTTTGAAGTCTTAACAACTGAACCCATAGGGAAGTCCTTACATCAACTTTTATCTTTCAAATGTAAGATAGAAACTAGAATGTACCAATATTAAAAACACCGCTTGGTGAAAAGACAACCCTCAGAATGGAAGAAAATAGTAGTAAATGAAACTGACAATGGATTAATTTCCAAAATATACAAGCAGCTCATACAACTCCTTGGTGGCTCAGACAGTAAAGCATCTGCCTGCAATGCAGGAGACTTGGATTCAACCCCTGGGTCAGGAAGATCCCCTGGAGAAGGAAATGGCACCCCACTCCAGTACTCTTGCCTGGAAAATTCCATGGATGGAGGAGCCCAGTGGGCTACAGTCCATGGGGTCGCAAAGAGTCAGACACACCTGAGCAACTTCACTTTCTTTTCACTTTCATACAACTCAATACTAGAAAAATAAACAACCCAATCAAAAAGTGGGAAAAAGACCTAAACAGACATTTCTCCAAAGAAAACATACAGATGGCTAGCAAACACATGAAAAGATGCTCAACACTGCTCATTATTAGAGAAATGCAAATCAAAACTACAGGAGATATCACCTCACACCAGTCAGAATGGCCATCATCAAAAAGTCTACAAACAATAAATGCTGGAGAGGGTGTGGAGAAAAGGGAACGCTCTTGCACTGTTGGTGGGAATGTAAATTGATATAGCCACTATGGAAGATGGTATGGAGATTCCTTAGAAAACTAGGAATAAAACCACCATATGACCCCGCAATCCCATGCCTAGGCATAAACCCTGAAGAAACCAAAATTGAAAAAGACACATGCATCCCAGTGTGCATTGCAGTACTGTTTACAATAGCTAGAACACGGAAGCAACCTTGATGTCCCTCAGCAGATGAATGGGTAAAGAAGGTGTGGTATATATACACAATGGAATATTACTCGGCCATAAAAAAGAACGCATTTGAGTCAGTTCTGATGAGGTGAGTGAACCCAGAACCTATTATACAGAGTGAAGTGAGTCAGAAAGAGAAAGATAAATATCATACTCTAATGCATATATCTAGAAGAATGGTACTGAAGAATTTATTTGCAGGGCAGCAATGGAGAAACAGACATAGAGAATAGACTTATGGACATGGGGAGAGGCGAGGAGAAGGTGAGATGTATGGAAAGAGTAACATGGAAACTTACATTACCATATGTAAAATAGATAGCCAACGGGAATTTGCTGTATGGCTCAGGAAACTCAAACAGGGTCTCTGTATCAACCTAGAGGGGTGGGATGGGGTGGGAGATGGGAGGGAGGTTCCAAAGGGAGGGGATGTATGTATACCTATGGCTGATTCATGTTGAGGTTTGACAGAAAACAACAAAATTCTGTAAAGCAATTATCCTTCAATAAAAAAATAAATTAAAAAAAAGAAAAGAAACAGAAAAAAAAAAAACTTGATGGTGCAACGTGGCATTTATATTGAGATTGCTGAAAAATATTTTTCAATATAAAGGTGAGATGTGATGAAAGTGTACAAACCACTGCGTTAGGCTTTACTTGAATTCCTACAGGTCAGGAAAGAAAAGAGGGGCTACAGTTTCTTTGGTCTTCCCTGGTGGCTCCAAGTGTCTGCCAATGCAGGAAACACGGGAGACAAGGATTCAGTTCCTGGGTCAGGAAGATCCCCTAGAGAAGGACATGGCAACCCACTCCAGGATTCTTGCTTGCAAAATCCCATGGACAGAGGAAGCTGGCAGGCTACAGTCTATGAGATCACGAAAGAGTCAGACACAACTTAGCAACTAAACCAACCAACCAATGGTTTCTTTACCATCATCTACACACCAAATGACAGGATAATAGGCTTATTTCATTGAATTCCCACCACAACCCAGAAAGACAGACGTTACTATTCCTGTTACACAAGATTCAAAGTATCTACCTCTGGGTCACAAGCCTTGCAAAAAATCCAAACCCTTGTCTGTTTTCAGATTGTCTGCTCTTTTACAGAGAGCACCACAATATCTGATGGCTCAGATAGTAAAGAATCTACCTGCAATGCGGGAGACCTGGGTTAGATCTCTGGGTGGGGAAGACCCTCTGGAGAAGGGAATGACTACCCCTTCTTGCCTGGGAAGTTCCATGGACAGAGGAGCCTCGCAGGCTACATCCATGGTGTTGCAGAGTTGGACACGACTGAGCAACTAACACATATATTCGAAGGACTGCCGACTCTGAGACTAGCATTTGCCAAGGGAATCAGTGCTGCAGAAACTCCTCTTGTGTGAAGAACCCATAGGGAAGCAGACACAGTAAGCTCTTACTGTATAAATAAGGAATGTCCATAATCACGCCCATCAAAATCCATGTGTGTGCCTGCTCAGTCACTTCAGTCGTGTCTGACTCTTTGTGATCCTATGGACTGTAGCCCGCCAGGCTCCTCTGTCGATGGATTCTCCAGGCAAGAATACTGGAGTGGGTTGCCACGCCCTCCTCCAGACCAAAATCCATACGAAATATTAAATACTGTGAGGCATTTTATGAGTCATAAAAGTTATTAATCTTATTGGTGAAATAATGTTTAAAAATCAATAATATCCTATTCAATAGAGGAAATAAGCCCCCAGTAGATACATTGTATAAATTTGGTAGATATTAAAAAGTGTGTGTAAATGAGACTGAGATAGAGACAGAAGGGATACTACAAAGGTTTAAATAAATAAAAACCAAGCTCAGAAGGACATAAACAGAGGGCATTTGAAGTTCTCCCAGTCTTCAACATTCCCTAGCTTCTTCACCCTGTGAAGTTTTAATTGATTACAGAACATGTCTATAAATTATGACTGCAGTTACCTTGGTCAATTTCACTTCCAGCACATGGCTGCTATGGATCCGACTGTCAAAATGAGCTACTTCTTTGGATGAGGACTTAACCTTGGCAATGATCTTCACATAGGAGAACACAATCACAGCCGTTGGGAGCAAGAGGCAGAAGAAGAGGATGTTCAGGATGAAAATCTGGCCCCCTACTGAGGCCTGGGCCAGCCACCAGTCCAGGGTGCAGGAAGTTCCGAAGGGCTCAGGTGCGTAGTCCCCCAGACCTACCAAGGGCATGGTGGTCCAGAAGGCAGCATAGGCCCAGATGACCGCCAGGCAGATGTAGGCATGCTTTCTTTTCAGCCAAATCCCTGGAGGTGGAAGAAGAGCATTATCAGGATGTAATCTGCCCTCCACCCAGACACCTCCCTCGACAGGTCAAATTCCACATCCAAAGAGTTGATCCATTGGATTCTGGGAGACGTGGTCAGTAACCAAAGCCGGAGGGAGAGTTGGGTGGAGGGAAGGAGAGCTCCAGAGCTTGGGCTCTTTTTCCAAGAGAATAAATCAGGAAGTGATTTCACAGGGAAGGTTTTCTCTAGGCGTCTGGGAGCCTTGGGAAGGGGACGTGACAAAAGCTGGGGAGAGGTGGCGGTAAAAAGATGAGAGGATGCTGAAGACGGTGGAAGATCTTGGGGAAATATCCAGAATGACCTTGGAGCTCCTATCCAGGATAAGAGGCCAACTGGCAGAATATACAAATGGAGCCCCAAAAAGCACGTGTTAAGTGTTCATCAGAGGTAGAGTCCTTTGGGGGAGAAATGAGAAGACACTGCTTGTGTCCTTAAAATATCCTTCTTCCAAAAAGCTTGTGTGCCTCTCACCTAAGAACTCGAGGAGTAGGGGTGGATACCAGGGTCATGACCGAGTAGGGTGATGTTATAAGGGTTGGGTGAGAGCAGATTTTAACTCTTCCAATGTTATTAACACAACAGCCACACTCACAGCCAAAGGTGGAGAAGTGGGGAACCTAGGTAGAACATACCATGCTCTGCAAAAGTAATTTTGTGAAAATATTTTCAGAAAAACAAAGAAAAAAAAAAACAAAAAAACTCCGTGTTTCAGCACTGGTTTCCATTAGCCAAAAGAGAATTCCAAGAGGCAGAAACAGTGCAGTCAGTTAAGGAAAGCTGTAACGCACTAGTGATCATTTTACAAAGTTTAATACCACCACCAAAGACAGGTCAGCCTGCCCTAGGGCTTCAGCCTCTACAGGAAGTTACCTCCACCCGACTTATTGCCTGGAACCCAAAGAGGCATAAAGGTGGCACCTACCTGCCTTGGGTTTTGGTAGCAGAGAAGAAATATCGAATCATATTTAATAAAAGCCAAATGATTTCTTCAGCACAGACTCTGCTTAGCGTCACGTGAGGTCTGGGAAAATCAGAAGGGCCTAATCCTTCTCATTTCTAGTATTTGACCCGCTTCACGTAACCTTTCCAGACATCAGTGTTCTTAGCAGTAAAATGGAGGAAATAAAAATCTACTGCTTACAGATTTTGAGAAGGGTGAAATGAACCATGCCAGGTCTCCTTTGCAAACTATGAAGGACTACGTTGACATGAATATTCACTCCTGTGTTTGTTTCATTTGGCACTAACAAGAAATGTAACAGATGGCTTTCTTCATCTCTATTTTTTTTTCAAATAGACATCATCATAAAATGCAAATCTCATGGACCCACCGGGTAGGAGTAACAATCAGGTAGCCACGATATCTGTCAGCTCTTGGTTATCCATTATAACGCAGAAAACATTGGCACGGATAATTATATAAATTTACAGGAACGTGCATAAGCATATGTAGAAGCGTTTACGGTGAGGGTTGCTTGGTGAGGTGTTTTATACTTACATTCGGTTATGGTGAAAGGCTGTCAAGTACAGGAGGGAGTAGATTAGTAGATTGTTTCTGTGATGCTCCAGCAGTCAGAACTAGGACCAATGGGTGGAGGTTACTGGGAAGCAGTTTTGTCTCAATATAAGGAATAACATTGTAACAACCAGAGCAGACCAATCAGAGAATGGGCTGCCTTGTGCAGTAGTAAGCTCCCCGTCACTGGTCACTGGAATTACTCAAGAAGAGGCCAGGTGGCTGTCTGTCAGGGACGCCTTAAAACACTTTATCCCATTGCATGGGGGAAAGGTCTACATGGCCCCAAGCGACTTTCTAATTTCAACATTCCAAGATACCGTGTGGAGGGTTTAATTGTGCAACAAATCAAACGATGAAACCAGACTATCAAGAATCAACCTTAGAAGAAGCTGGAAAGCATATACAGTTCCCATGGGAGTTGTGTTGCTCCAGCAGTCAGAACTAGGACCAATGGGTGGAGGTTACTGGGAAGCAGTTTTGTCTCAATATAAGGAATAACATTGTAACAACCAGAGCAGACCAATCAGAGAATGGGCTGCCTTGTGCAGTAGTAAGCTCCCCGTCACTGGTCACTGGAATTACTCAAGAAGAGGCCAGGTGGCTGTCTGTCAGGGACGCCTTAAAACACTTTATCCCATTGCATGGGGGAAAGGTCTACATGGCCCCAAGCGACTTTCTAATTTCAACATTCCAAGATACCGTGTGGAGGGTTTAATTGTGCAACAAATCAAACGATGAAACCAGACTATCAAGAATCAACCTTAGAAGAAGCTGGAAAGCATATACAGTTCCCATGGGAGTTGTGCCCTGCAGTGATTCTGGGGGGTGAGCAACATTATCTCTATATTGGACTCGAAGCCTGAAGTCAAGAAAATATTTAAAAAGCAGAGACATTGAGGTTTAGTATTCCTCAAATATCTTCAGGAAATTGAACTTTTTGATTCTTCATCTGTAAAATCTGTAGGTATATTTAAAATTTACTTGATATGATCAAAAATAAGTTTCTAGAAAAAAATTGACTCTGATATCATCCAGAATAGGTATAATTGTATTTTATTGGAATTTTTGATTCAAGTTATTTCTACTGCAGATTCTAAACTGTTAGAAAAAGCGATGCGAAATTTTTCTTAAAGATGAGCGCTGGGTGGTGCACACATTGGACCATGACTCTATCCCTCACCCCAACCTCCTGTATATTTTGTTTTTAATTTAGGATTGTAAACTTTTAAAATATAAAGAAAAATTCTACCCCAGTGAGAGTGTCACATCAACTTGATCTTTCCCATTTTGGGCTCCAGGCCATGTTCTGTCTCCATGGTCACCATCACCAAGCTGATTGAGACTGATGGACAAAGCAGTGTAGCGTGAACCAGTATCCCATTCTCTGGTTGCGCCTAGTTCTCAATATTAAATTTAAAGGGCTAAATGTGTCTCTTTCGGGTTCAATAATTTTTCCAGAAGCCCAAGAAGCCAAAGTATTAAAAATTTATTTTTCCCATGTAGAATGGTCTTATCATTAAAATCTGATCACTAGCCTCTGAAAGGGTGTTTATGGCTGGCTCACCCCTAACCGATTCTCTTACCCACTGCTCTTTCTACATACCAAGACCACAAAAAGAATGTTGGCTGGTATTTCGTATGTGTGTCCTTTCCTGCAGGCTTGGTTCTCTAACCTGGAGGAGAATTCCTCATCTCTGCAGCCACGGGGAGCCTGAATGCTAAAGGAGAATCAGAAAAATCTTTCCATATAATTATACTTACTACTCGGGGAAACAGCTACAAAATCTTGGACCCAATATCTTTTCAGTGTATTTTATTTCTTTTGCTTACATGGCATAACACAGTAAAAGCTTACACACTTTATACAAAGAGATGATACTTTCATAAAAGCATCGTAGCGAAACACCAGACATTCCTATAAAAAATAGCATTGAAAGAAACCTACAAGGACACAGGTTCAAGTCTTTAAGCGTAAGTTAGAACAAGATTGGCTATGAGTAGAAATACTCCTAGTCTCTGAGTGCATTCATAATCTTTGTTGATTATCTCTGGGTAAAACATGTACCGCTCTGACAATCCACCTAAATTCGACTCTCAGGGAATAGAAACCTTCCTACTTACCATATGATAAATAGCAGATTTTCAGGTATCGGTCCAGACTGACAGCAGTCATAGTGATAAGACTTCCACAGCCAAAGAAAAATCCAGCCCATCCATACCAGCGGCAGCCAATCCAGCCAAACACCCAGCGGTGACAGAAGCAAGAGATGATGGTGAACGGTTTGCCTACAACTAGAGCAGCGCCAAGTGACTTGTCAAGGGACGTTCCCTCCGGTTAAACTTTACCCCGCCCGCCCAACTCGCTGTGGAGTCTTATCCTAGGCAGACAAGAGGGAGCTATTTGGGGAAACATTAGGTCCAATTTGTTTACAACCAGACCCAGATCTCTAGGATTTAAACTATGTATCCCTTCAGACTTCATCAGCTTGTTTTGTTTGTTACTTTCTGGAAAGTAGTCTTCTATTTTAATTCACACTCTGCACCCTCCTTATCCAATATATATTCAATCTTCCCCCCGCCTTGAAGAACAGGGCTGAAGAAGCTTTGCAATGCCTGTTATCTGATCCACCTATCAAAAGAGGGTTCCCCAACCATCATGCATTAGAAAACCCAAGTAACTGACATTCACAGCCTGCAAATGCTGGCCCCCTCCACCCTTCCCGGGTGTACCCTCCCTTGGTACACTGTTAGTTCAATCAAGTAACTCATCTTTATTGGGTGCTTTTATAAGCTAGACACACATCACCTCTAGCTGTCTACACAGCTAGTGCCATATCCAACTAACTAGACTGAGCAGCTTCATCTCAGAGCTTTCTAATCCTGTTGGGTCTACACTACATTTTCAGTAGGGAAACCCAATGTAAAAGAGTTCTTGTTTTGTTCAACAAATAATTATTTAATGCTCATTTTGTACATGGTGCTAGAGGACAATGTGGAAATCAAGATTAACAGATTCATTTTTAACAGAGGAGACCAAACAATAATTTGTAAGATACGATATGATGGAATGATGGCTCATGATGAGTGGCAGGAAGAAAAACAAAAAAGAGGAAGGAGAGAGACAGAATCTGCTGTTTTCAATCAGATCAGGGAAGACCTCTCTGTGAATGTGAGGTGTAGGTGGATGCTAAATCAGTGGCCCAGAACTCGAGCAAACGTTCAGAGGGAAAATATTCTAGGCAGGGCCAACAGCAAACTCAGAGTTTGAGCTAAGGATCTGCTGGGTGGTGCTAAAGGCTGCCAAAAAAGGCAATTGACAGTGACTTGATGGAGTACAGTTATGTCTGTTGTGCCTGGGATCCGTCAGCAAAACAGATATGTTAGGCTTCTGTCTAGAGTGGAGATGAGGTGAAGTCGCTCAGTCGTGTCCGACTCTTTGCGACCCCGTAGACTGTAACCTACTAGGCTTCCCCATCTGTGGGATTCTCCAGGTAAGAATACTGCAGTGGATTGCCATTTCCTTCTCCAGGGGATCTTCCCGACCCAGGGATCGAACCCGGGCCTCTGTCTAGAGTGGAGCCTTTAGCAAACCTCTGGGATGTCATCTAGAACCTTTGGGATATCAAAGCGTTTTTTTAAATTTTATTTGTTTGTGTGTTTGTTTGGCGGCACTGGGTCTTTGTTCCTGTGTGCGGGCTTTTGCTAGTTGCAGAGAGTGGGGGCTACTCTCTAACTGTGGTGCTCAGGCTTCTCACTGCCATGGCAGGCTCTGGAGCTCAGGGGGCTCTGGAGCTGCAGCACACGGGCTTAGTTGCCCCCAGACATGTAGAATCTTCCCAGACCAGGGAACGAACCCATGTCCCCAGTGTAAGCAGGCATATTTTCAACCACTGGATCACCAACGAAGTCCATGCCAAAGGGATTTGATGAATGTTTTGGAAATGTCTCTCCCTAAACCCAGCTGCACATTAAAATCACTGGAGGATTTTTTTGTTTTGTTTTGCTTTGCTTTGCTTAATTTTAAATATCAATGTCCAGAGTTCCAACTCCTAAATAATCTGATTTAATTTATCTCGAGAAAGCTAAGCCATTACAGTATATTTTTTATCTCCCCAGGTGACTGTGATACATATTCATGATTGAGAGCCGCTGAAATTTAAACAACAAATATTAGTTGTGTAGAATGAAACAAATCTGGTCTCTAGGATGTGTTTTTCAAGGTGCTTTATAATGAACCTATTAAAGCAAGGAAAAAATTTTAAAGACATAAACATTTTTTTAAAATAAACATTTTTAAGACTTATTGGAAGGAAAAAATGTATTGAGTGATATCCAGGGTTTCCCTGGTGGCTTAGTGGTAAAGAATCTGCCTGCTGATGAAGGAGACACAGGTTCAATCCCTGATCCAGGAAGATTCCACATGCCTCAGACCAACTACTGTGTTGCAACTACTGAGCCTCTGCTCTTGAGGCCGTGCTCGGCAACAAGAAAAACCCCTGCAATGAAAAGCCTGTGCCCTACAACTGGAGAGTAGCTCCTGCTCACTGCAACTAGAGAAAGCTCACACAGCAATGAAGACCCAGCACAGCTGAAAATAAATTAATTAATTTAATTAATTAATTTAATTAGAAAATAGAGAGAGAGATCCAGAGGTTGGAAAAAATGGTCTGAGTTGATCAGAGAAAACTAACCCATGGAAGAAAACGCTTCCTGGTGAATTACTCTAAGAGATGCAGAGCAGGTGGTTTATACAATCCTAGAGCAGACCTGCGTGGTTGAAAGCATTTTCAATGGACCCGGCCAATTATGCCTGCTGTGTGCTTCAGTCATGTCTAACTCTTTGGGACCCTGTGGACCGTTGCCAGCCAGCTTCCTCTGTCCATGCGATTCTCCAGGCAAAAGTACTGGAGTGGGTTGCCATGCCCTTCTCCAGGGGATCTTCCCTACCCAGGACTGAACCTGCATCTCCTGCATTTCAGGCGGATTCTTTACCCACTGAACTACCTGGGAAGCCCCAGACTAGTCTAATTCAACTGTAAGCATCTGTCCGCTACAAGTGAAGGATGTGGCTGAACTGGCAGGTTTCACTCAAGCATCACTAGGGGGCAGCATGGTGAGCTGAGCGGGAGCGCGATTATCCATGTTGCGACACCGCCATCGTGTGTCCAAATGGAAAATGGCACTCATTTTGCAGCCTCGCAAATCACCCTCGGGCACATCTTAACTTATTTTCACAGAAAGGGGCCGGGTCTGTCATGATCCTCTTAGTATGCATGTGTATTTCCCAAAGAGCTGACGATATTTCAGCCTGTCCATGCTGAGAAAAGTCTTCCCAAATAACCAAGATCATCCAAACTCAGTAAGAGGGCAGCGCATCCACTGCTGGGTGATAAATAGTGACTCAGTGGATCAACACTTACCGCTGAGCCATGTTTTTAGAGATTGGCAGCAGCAGAAAAATCAACTGATGAAGAGAGAGACAAATACCAGGAAATATTTTTTAAAGGATGCTTAGATGGGAAACTGCTAAAATATTTCTGGTGGAAAGACGAGTTGATTATATATTCGAAGGACTGCCGACTCTGAGACTAGCATTTGCCAAGGGAATCAGTGCTGCAGAAACTCCTCTTGTGTGAAGAACCCATAGGGAAGCAGACACAGTAAGCTCTTACTGTATAAATAAGGAATGTCCATAATCACGCCCATCAAAATCCATGTGTGTGCCTGCTCAGTCACTTCAGTCGTGTCTGACTCTTTGTGATCCTATGGACTGTAGCCCGCCAGGCTCCTCTGTCGATGGATTCTCCAGGCAAGAATACTGGAGTGGGTTGCCACGCCCTCCTCCAGACCAAAATCCATACGAAATATTAAATACTGTGAGGCATTTTATGAGTCATAAAAGTTATTAATCTTATTGGTGAAATAATGTTTAAAAATCAATAATATCCTATTCAATAGAGGAAATAAGCCCCCAGTAGATACATTGTATAAATTTGGTAGATATTAAAAAGTGTGTGTAAATGAGACTGAGATAGAGACAGAAGGGATACTACAAAGGTTTAAATAAATAAAAACCAAGCTCAGAAGGACATAAACAGAGGGCATTTGAAGTTCTCCCAGTCTTCAACATTCCCTAGCTTCTTCACCCTGTGAAGTTTTAATTGATTACAGAACATGTCTATAAATTATGACTGCAGTTACCTTGGTCAATTTCACTTCCAGCACATGGCTGCTATGGATCCGACTGTCAAAATGAGCTACTTCTTTGGATGAGGACTTAACCTTGGCAATGATCTTCACATAGGAGAACACAATCACAGCCGTTGGGAGCAAGAGGCAGAAGAAGAGGATGTTCAGGATGAAAATCTGGCCCCCTACTGAGGCCTGGGCCAGCCACCAGTCCAGGGTGCAGGAAGTTCCGAAGGGCTCAGGTGCGTAGTCCCCCAGACCTACCAAGGGCATGGTGGTCCAGAAGGCAGCATAGGCCCAGATGACCGCCAGGCAGATGTAGGCATGCTTTCTTTTCAGCCAAATCCCTGGAGGTGGAAGAAGAGCATTATCAGGATGTAATCTGCCCTCCACCCAGACACCTCCCTCGACAGGTCAAATTCCACATCCAAAGAGTTGATCCATTGGATTCTGGGAGACGTGGTCAGTAACCAAAGCCGGAGGGAGAGTTGGGTGGAGGGAAGGAGAGCTCCAGAGCTTGGGCTCTTTTTCCAAGAGAATAAATCAGGAAGTGATTTCACAGGGAAGGTTTTCTCTAGGCGTCTGGGAGCCTTGGGAAGGGGACGTGACAAAAGCTGGGGAGAGGTGGCGGTAAAAAGATGAGAGGATGCTGAAGACGGTGGAAGATCTTGGGGAAATATCCAGAATGACCTTGGAGCTCCTATCCAGGATAAGAGGCCAACTGGCAGAATATACAAATGGAGCCCCAAAAAGCACGTGTTAAGTGTTCATCAGAGGTAGAGTCCTTTGGGGGAGAAATGAGAAGACACTGCTTGTGTCCTTAAAATATCCTTCTTCCAAAAAGCTTGTGTGCCTCTCACCTAAGAACTCGAGGAGTAGGGGTGGATACCAGGGTCATGACCGAGTAGGGTGATGTTATAAGGGTTGGGTGAGAGCAGATTTTAACTCTTCCAATGTTATTAACACAACAGCCACACTCACAGCCAAAGGTGGAGAAGTGGGGAACCTAGGTAGAACATACCATGCTCTGCAAAAGTAATTTTGTGAAAATATTTTCAGAAAAACAAAGAAAAAAAAAAACAAAAAAACTCCGTGTTTCAGCACTGGTTTCCATTAGCCAAAAGAGAATTCCAAGAGGCAGAAACAGTGCAGTCAGTTAAGGAAAGCTGTAACGCACTAGTGATCATTTTACAAAGTTTAATACCACCACCAAAGACAGGTCAGCCTGCCCTAGGGCTTCAGCCTCTACAGGAAGTTACCTCCACCCGACTTATTGCCTGGAACCCAAAGAGGCATAAAGGTGGCACCTACCTGCCTTGGGTTTTGGTAGCAGAGAAGAAATATCGAATCATATTTAATAAAAGCCAAATGATTTCTTCAGCACAGACTCTGCTTAGCGTCACGTGAGGTCTGGGAAAATCAGAAGGGCCTAATCCTTCTCATTTCTAGTATTTGACCCGCTTCACGTAACCTTTCCAGACATCAGTGTTCTTAGCAGTAAAATGGAGGAAATAAAAATCTACTGCTTACAGATTTTGAGAAGGGTGAAATGAACCATGCCAGGTCTCCTTTGCAAACTATGAAGGACTACGTTGACATGAATATTCACTCCTGTGTTTGTTTCATTTGGCACTAACAAGAAATGTAACAGATGGCTTTCTTCATCTCTATTTTTTTTTCAAATAGACATCATCATAAAATGCAAATCTCATGGACCCACCAGGTAGGAGTAACAATCAGGTAGCCACGATATCTGTCAGCTCTTGGTTATCCATTATAACGCAGAAAACATTGGCACGGATAATTATATAAATTTACAGGAACGTGCATAAGCATATGTAGAAGCGTTTACGGTGAGGGTTGCTTGGTGAGGTGTTTTATACTTACATTCGGTTATGGTGAAAGGCTGTCAAGTACAGGAGGGAGTAGATTAGTAGATTGTTTCTGTGATGCTCCAGCAGTCAGAACTAGGACCAATGGGTGGAGGTTACTGGGAAGCAGTTTTGTCTCAATATAAGGAATAACATTGTAACAACCAGAGCAGACCAATCAGAGAATGGGCTGCCTTGTGCAGTAGTAAGCTCCCCGTCACTGGTCACTGGAATTACTCAAGAAGAGGCCAGGTGGCTGTCTGTCAGGGACGCCTTAAAACACTTTATCCCATTGCATGGGGGAAAGGTCTACATGGCCCCAAGCGACTTTCTAATTTCAACATTCCAAGATACCGTGTGGAGGGTTTAATTGTGCAACAAATCAAACGATGAAACCAGACTATCAAGAATCAACCTTAGAAGAAGCTGGAAAGCATATACAGTTCCCATGGGAGTTGTGCCCTGCAGTGATTCTGGGGGGTGAGCAACATTATCTCTATATTGGACTCGAAGCCTGAAGTCAAGAAAATATTTAAAAAGCAGAGACATTGAGGTTTAGTATTCCTCAAATATCTTCAGGAAATTGAACTTTTTGATTCTTCATCTGTAAAATCTGTAGGTATATTTAAAATTTACTTGATATGATCAAAAATAAGTTTCTAGAAAAAAATTGACTCTGATATCATCCAGAATAGGTATAATTGTATTTTATTGGAATTTTTGATTCAAGTTATTTCTACTGCAGATTCTAAACTGTTAGAAAAAGCGATGCGAAATTTTTCTTAAAGATGAGCGCTGGGTGGTGCACACATTGGACCATGACTCTATCCCTCACCCCAACCTCCTGTATATTTTGTTTTTAATTTAGGATTGTAAACTTTTAAAATATAAAGAAAAATTCTACCCCAGTGAGAGTGTCACATCAACTTGATCTTTCCCATTTTGGGCTCCAGGCCATGTTCTGTCTCCATGGTCACCATCACCAAGCTGATTGAGACTGATGGACAAAGCAGTGTAGCGTGAACCAGTATCCCATTCTCTGGTTGCGCCTAGTTCTCAATATTAAATTTAAAGGGCTAAATGTGTCTCTTTCGGGTTCAATAATTTTTCCAGAAGCCCAAGAAGCCAAAGTATTAAAAATTTATTTTTCCCATGTAGAATGGTCTTATCATTAAAATCTGATCACTAGCCTCTGAAAGGGTGTTTATGGCTGGCTCACCCCTAACCGATTCTCTTACCCACTGCTCTTTCTACATACCAAGACCACAAAAAGAATGTTGGCTGGTATTTCGTATGTGTGTCCTTTCCTGCAGGCTTGGTTCTCTAACCTGGAGGAGAATTCCTCATCTCTGCAGCCACGGGGAGCCTGAATGCTAAAGGAGAATCAGAAAAATCTTTCCATATAATTATACTTACTACTCGGGGAAACAGCTACAAAATCTTGGACCCAATATCTTTTCAGTGTATTTTATTTCTTTTGCTTACATGGCATAACACAGTAAAAGCTTACACACTTTATACAAAGAGATGATACTTTCATAAAAGCATCGTAGCGAAACACCAGACATTCCTATAAAAAATAGCATTGAAAGAAACCTACAAGGACACAGGTTCAAGTCTTTAAGCGTAAGTTAGAACAAGATTGGCTATGAGTAGAAATACTCCTAGTCTCTGAGTGCATTCATAATCTTTGTTGATTATCTCTGGGTAAAACATGTACCGCTCTGACAATCCACCTAAATTCGACTCTCAGGGAATAGAAACCTTCCTACTTACCATATGATAAATAGCAGATTTTCAGGTATCGGTCCAGGCTGACAGCAGTCATAGTGATGAGACTTCCACAGCCAAAGAAAAATCCAGCCCATCCATACCAGCGGCAGCCAATCCAGCCAAACACCCAGCGGTGACAGAAGCAAGAGATGATGGTGAACGGTTTGCCTACAACTAGAGCAGCGCCAAGTGACTTGTCAAGGGACGTTCCCTCCGGTTAAACTTTACCCCGCCCACCCAACTCACTGTGGAGTCCTATCCCAGGCAGACAAGAGGGAGCTATTTTGGGAAACATTAGGTCCAATTTGTTTACAACCAGACCCAGATCTCTAGGATTTAAACTATTTATCCTTTCAGCCTTCATCAGCTTGTTTTGTTTGTTACTTTCTGGAAAGTAGTCTTCTGTTTTAATTCACACCCTGCACCCTCCTTATCCAATATATATTCAATTCCAGCACAGTCAAAAATAAATTAATTAAATTGATTAATTAATTAATTAAATTACAAAATAGAGAGAGAGAGATCCAGATGTTGGAAAAAATGGTCTGAGTTGATCAGAGAAAACTAACCCATGGAAGAAAACGCTTCCTGGTGAATTACTCTAAGAGATGCAGAGCAGGTGGTTTATACAATCCTAGAGCAGACCTGCGTGGTTGAAAGCATTTTCAATGGACCCGGCCAATTATGCCTGCTGTGTGCTTCAGTCATGTCTAACTCTTTGGGACCCTGTGGACCGTTGCCAGCCAGCTTCCTCTGTCCATGCGATTCTCCAGGCAAAAGTACTGGAGTGGGTTGCCATGCCCTTCTCCAGGGGATCTTCCCTACCCAGGACTGAACCTGCATCTCCTGCATTTCAGGCGGATTCTTTACCCACTGAACTACCTGGGAAGCCCCAGACTAGTCTAATTCAACTGTAAGCATCTACCTGGGAAGCCCCAGACGAGTCTAATTCAACTGTAAGCATCTGTCCGCTACAAGTGAAGGATGTGGCTGAACTGGCAGGTTTCACTCAAGCATCACTAGGGGGCAGCATGGTGAGCTGAGCGGGAGCGCGATTATTCATGTTGCGACACCGCCATCGTGTGTCCAAATGGAAAATGGCACTCATTTTGCAGCCTCGCAAATCACCCCCGGGCGCAACTTAACTTATTTTCACAGAAAGGGGCCGGGTCTGTCATGCTCCTCTTAGTATGCATGTGTATTTCCCAAAGAGCTGACGGTATTTCAGCCTGTCCATGCTGAGAAAAGTCTTCCCAAATAACCAAGATCATCCAAACTCAGTAAGAGGGCAGCGCATCCACTGCTGGGTGATAAATAGTGACTCAGTGGATCAACACTTACCGCTGAGCCATGTTTTTAGAGACTGGCAGCAGCAAAAAAATCAACTGATGAAGAGAGAAACAAATACCAGGAAACATTTTTTAAAGGATGCTTAGATGGGAAACTGCTAAAATATTTCTGGTGGAAAGATGAGTTGTGTGCTATTCAAACTCAATTTCCCCAATTCTAGTAACTTAAGACCACATGCTACATAGCAGAAAATAGGGATCCAAAGACATATTTGTCTGTATCTAGGCAACACTGGGATTGTATAGATGAACACAAAAATAGGTGACTTACCCCCAAATCATTCATATTTATAAAAATGAATTACAGTTAAAGACAAACTGTCTTCTAGTTCCTCCTTGCTGGGCAATCAGAGAGGCCAAAAAAGCAAGAAATAAACCAGGGGTTCAAAATTTTGGCTGCACAACAAATTAACCTGGAAGCTTTAATTTTCTAATCCTAAATAACCTGATGTCAGAGTAACATTCTCAACCAATTAAATCAAAATTTCTGGGTATGAAACTTAGCCATAAGTTGTTGTTCTTGTTTTAAGTTCCCCAGGTGATATTTTTGTGCCAAATTCAAGTGCTATTGAACTAAAAGTTTCCTATTCTTACACTCAGTCCCTAAGCCACACTTAAGTATGTCATTACGAGGGCAGCCCTCCCTCCTTCTTTATTTATAAAAATGAATTACAGTTAAAGACAAACTGTCTTCTAGTTCCTCCTTGCTGGGCAATCAGAGAGGCCAAAAAAGCAAGAAATAAACCAGGGGTTCAAAATTTTGGCTGCACAACAAATTAACCTGGAAGCTTTAATTTTCTAATCCTAAATAACCTGATGTCAGAGTAACATTCTCAACCAATTAAATCAAAATTTCTGGGTATGAAACTCAGCCATAAGTTGTTGTTCTTGTTTTAAGTTCCCCAGGTGATATTTTTGTGCAGCCAAATTCAAGTGCTATTGAACTTAAAAGTTTCCTATTACACTCAGTTTCTAAGCCACACTTAAGTATGTCATTACGAGGGCAGCCCTCCCTCCTTCCTAGACCTAGACTCACCTCTCAGACTCATCTTTTAGCCTAAGACCTTACTCCCTTGATGCTTAACAGATTTCCGTACGAGTGGGAGGGATGTGAGAGAGCTCAAAATAGTGATCTACAGCCTGTTTGTAAGTTTGTTTTTGGAATCATTTAGC
Source organism: Cephalophus harveyi (assembly GCA_006410635.1). NCBI lineage: Eukaryota > Metazoa > Chordata > Mammalia > Artiodactyla > Bovidae > Cephalophus > Cephalophus harveyi. Next base: position 471,364 of record SJYT01040594.1, on the reverse strand, counting down.
CCCGTACAGTATGAGGTATCTGAAGCATCATGTATCATTTCATATTGTATCCTCAGCATCTGATACACCTGGCATACAGAAAGGACTCGATACACACTAAATGGTCAATCTCTATAGCCAGACACTACTCCGCTGACTTACCACAGATTCTGCAAAGATGACTTGTGAAAAGAGAAGCAAAAGAAGCTGAGGGTAGGGTGATCTGTGAGCCAGTGAGGACTTTATAACTGGGCACTGAAACCCTCAAAGGAGAAATGGCATGGCAGTGTTACCTGAAATCCCCAGATCACAGACTGCTAAATTGACAGTCATGATTTCCGCGGGTCTCAGCTTCTTTTTTCGTCTAGAAGACATATAAAGGACATACCCATTTCCAAACGTGGACAGAATTCCTACAAGGAAAAATAGAAATTTCCATCATTAAGACTAGGCTTTAGAGCTCCCTCAGATATGAAACACTTCTCAATTTCAAAAACGGACACCATTGATTTAAGAGGGTAGTGAGAGGACTCTAAATAAAAATCTAAGTTAAGAAGATGAAATAAAAAGCATGAGGTGTAAGTGACAGGCAAGGGATGGGTTGCCTCCAAAAAGGATAGGAGTCAGGGGTTATTAAACTGCACTTACCCAGAAAAAGGAGCCACTGATTTCCCAGTGAAGCTCAGGAGGGTGAGGGTGGTCAGTACTTGTACTAGCCACCAGGATGGAGCATCTCCTTCGCCATCTTTAGAGTACTGGCTTTATAGAAAAAACTCCTTCCCTCTGATAAGAAGGGTGAACCCCTTGGCTATCAGTAAATTCTGAAGACGGAGTGACCCAAACAAACTGAGGTGCTTTCACTCTCCTTGTGGACTCCTGAGGGGGAACTGGCATTCAGGAGTGGCAGAGGCCAGATTAGGTTGGGATGGCCCCCTGCAAGGACAGGGTTCATCTCCTGGAGACATATCCAGGGCTTTTTGCCTCCTGCGGACATGGACGCTGGGTGTCTGCCACTGCTACTGGACTAGGCATGGAGGGGAAGTGGGTGACAATTGGTAACATGGGCTCTCCCCCTCCCACCAAAGGGAGAGAAGGTGGCCGTCAACCCACCAACCTACCAACAATGGTATCAGTGTGTTCCCACTTTTTAATATCCTTTTATTAATGACTGATCAGCTTTGGCATTACAATGATAACTGTTCAAAAGCTCTTGCAAACCCAGTTTAAATCCAAAAAGACCCAATCCCTACTGACTTTAGTGAAGAAAAGAATACACCTACTTCCATAGCTTAACATGTAGAGTAGATTTCTTCAGGAATTCTTGCTTCATAGCTGTGTATAAATGAGAATCTGGTACAGCTGCCTTTAGTAGTAAGGAATAAGGAGAGTATTAACAGGAGAAACCCAGATTTTTCTATCTTAACTTCTACTTCTCCACCACAATTCATTTGAGGGGCAGCCGTGTGTTTCACAGCTGGGTGTTTCAGCTGATGGTATGAAAACAGCAGGCACTCACTGTATTGTGCTCTTAGGAAATTGTGAATTCCAGGCGTCAGAGTGGCCTTGTGGCCCATTACAACCTCTTTAGCTTTCTTAAGACAGAAGAGGCAAAAAATAGAAGAGACTGTGGAGATTGCAGAGCAAACCAACTGAAATGAAACCCAGGTCTCATTAAAGGGAACCAGCTAGCAAGGCACACTGGGAAATTAAAAAGTGACAACATGGCTGGAAAAATTATGAACACGTGGCTTCTACTTCGTATCCAAAAAGATTAAAAGCAGTAACTATGCATACGCATTTGATACACAAAGATCATTTAAACATCCTTTGTCTTTTTCTTCTCTTTTGAGAATACTGAATTTCTTACTTTTCCTTTCTTAAATTATTTTTCCTACTGATTCATAAGGCTTCACCCAGTGCCCAAAGCTTATCAAAAAATACTCAACTCTCTACGAGCTACATATAAATTATTAATAGGGGAATATTAACAGAACACAAGCTTATTTTTAATGAGAGTTAAAGGAGAAGAAGATGAAGAAGGTAAAAGCTAAAGCAAGGGGGACTTTTTTGATGATGGCAATCCTGACGCTTTCTATGAATACAAAAATGTTAGATCTTGTATATAGACCCTTGATGAACTGTTTCTAGGAAAAGAGCAGAGGAGGGAAATGGGTCTCTTGTTTATTTCTCCTCTATTCCAAACTCACATTATTTTTTCATCTTACAGTTTTCCTTAAGACTTCTAGTATTTCACAAGAATGTCACTCCACTCGTTCCTTAAAAGAATCCGGGCACATCCTTACACCTGTCCTAGAAGTGGGGGAATCAGGCACAGAACCAAGCCCAAAACTGGGTCAAGGATGAGTCCAGCCTCCCCTTCCCTCCAGCTGAATCTGGCTGCACCCTGAACAGAGACCTGGGAACATGCGTTTGGTCCCACCTTTGACTCCCTGAGTCATCTGAGGCTCCCTTTGTTCCCGGATTCTTTGGGGACCTCTTTTCCTGGCACCTCCTCAGCACCCCTACTTGAATATTACAGTAGATTTTCCTTCAGACCTCTAATCATCCTCTCTATTTTGTGTCATCTGGAGAAATCTGTCAGGTTACAGATGCTACTTTGTAATTCATTCCTCACAACTGGTTGAGACAAGTTCTATTTATAAGATGTCTATTTTTCTGTCTTTTCTGATCACTGAAGGCACTTATGTTTAATAAAAATGCAATGTGGATTTTACTGCCAGATAGTCTCTGTGTGAGCAGAGAGCAGTTTGCCCATTACGTTCATAGCTGTGTTTCCAGCAACATAAACAGTGGCAAAGAATGGGCACTTTGCCCATACAGTTGTGTTTGAAAGGATGTGGAGGTCCATTTATAAGAAACAGAATTTAAGTCAGTATGATAATAACTAATAACAAAACCAAGGACTCAGGAAAACCCTTTGCAGTAGAATTTCTAATTCAATTTCATTAATTCCTTTTCCTCAAGCACTGACCATAGAGGGGTATCCAGACTTTTCTAAAGAGTTTGGCTAATTTCAGGAAGTTAAATGAAAGTCTGAGCCAGTAATAAGTAGATGAGAAAGAGAGATGGGAGGAGGAAAGCAGGGAGAAGGAGAGAAAGAAAGAAATTGAGAAAGCTTGACCCAACATGTGAAAAGATTAAAGGCAGACATACCTAAAGATGTAACCCACCTGCACGCTGGTTACCCAAATTTAAAACAATGATTTTAAATGTAAGAAAAATATTACGGTTAAATCGAATTACCTAGACTGGTGCTGTCCAATAGAAATATAATGGAAACCAGAAATATGAGTCACATACATATTTAATTTTTTTCTGGTAGTCATATCAAGCAAAATAAAAATATTACTATTTATTTTGAAAATATATTTATTTAACCTAATGGGTTAGCTATGTATGCTATGCTAAGTCGCTTCAGTTGTGCTCAATTCTGTACGACCCTACAGATCGTGGCCCGCCAAGCTCCTCTGTCGATGGGATTTTCCAGGCAAAAATACTGGAGTGGATTGCCATGCCCTCCTCCACGGGATCTTCCCAAACCAGGGATCGAACCGGCGTCCCTTGGTCTCCTGCACTGAAAGGCAGGTTCTTTACCACTAGCACCACCTGTAGCCGATTGTTTAAAATTATTAATGAGCTATTTTACATTATTTTTTCTGGTCCTGTGTTTTCAGTATCTGATTTCTATTTACACTACACACATCTCAATTTGGAGAAGTCAGAAGTACTGAGGAGCCACTCGCGGCCAAGACGCTGGATGCCAAAGCCAGGAAGAAGACGCACCACGTTGTGGATCAGGCACAAAAACTTTAGACCCTGGACTGACTGCCACTTGTTATTCACACATTTTTCAACTCTCACCAAAATCACTTGGTGATGCTATCATGGCCAGACTTGACTTTAGGTAAAGCAGACTCAGTGTGATCCTCCTGACGGTAGCATGGGGACAGAGTTCCCTCCGTTGCAAAAAACAGAGGCTAAACTGGATGCATTCTAAGGTCCATTCTGAGCCTATACTCTTATCATCATATCAAGAACACTTTTCAAAAAGTAAAAGCACTCTATTTTAAATAAGGTCTCCTTATCATTAATTTTTTTATTTGGTAGACAACCCTACTACCAAAGCAATCAAAATGAAATAGTCTCAAGAGAAAGTATTTTGCTGTAAAGCTTCTTGGATTATCGAGGGAATATTTATCCCTAATAATAAAGATAATGGATCATTTCTATGAAACGTATAATATAGGCCAGATGCCACCCGTTTTTCCTGCTTCCTCCCACTCTTCATCACAAAATATTCACTAAGTGTTGGCATCTTTGTGCAAAGTCAACATAGCAGCCTATGAATTTTCTAGGTGCAGCCTTTGCACGGAAAAAGAAAACAAGGAAACTTACCAATGATTGTTAAGTAAAAGCCCGCCACTAAATCCGCTTCCCAGGAAAGCTTGGAAGCAAAGGGATCCCCATCGCGAAGATAAGGCGGCCGGCGCTCGTCCGGGGGTGGGGCCGTGTGGTTCGAAGCCATGCTCTCCTCCAGCGCAGCGGTCTGAAAGGCAGACGCGTGCAGGTCACAACAGACCAGAAGAAGCCCGCCCGACCCATCTCACGGCAGTGCCCCCAGCTTTAAAGTGAAAATCAAGTTCGCAGGGTCATACTTGAGTCTCTAATAAGTGGTGAACACTTGAGCGCTTTTCTTCCAGGATCCACATTTGTCAATATTCAATTCTCCAGTGTGTAAGTTATCCAAGTGTATGTTATTTCCTTCCCACTGCCAGCCAGTTTGTGCCACTTCACACCCTCCTTGGGTGAATAAGAGGCTGAAAGCCAAATCTCATCCATTTTCCTGCTTCTGGCAATTTTTTTTTAACTTTTAAACTTTTTACTTTATATTAGAGTATAGCCGATTAATAATGTAGTGATAGTTTCAGGTGGAGAGCAAAAGGACCCAGCCAAACACAGAGTATCCCTTCTCCTTGAAACTCCCTTCCCATCCAGGCTGCCACATAATGTTGCCTCTCACAATTTTTTTAAAGGTCTGAGCCAAGAAAAGATGTTGTATGGACACACACACACACACACACACACACACACACACACACACATGAGATATTTAATCAATATTTATTAAAATACTATCAATATATAAAATATTTTAATTTGCCAGAGTACAGTGGGTTTTTATTTATCCAAATTGCCCAGAAGAGCATCTCTGTCAGTTATATGTTCAGTGAGCTTCAGAATTTTTCTAAAAGAAAAAATAGTCATTGATTATTAGAGCACTGAATACAAAGAGACATGGAATCTTCACTAAATGAAGTTAAGAACTAAAAGATTGTCAGGAAAGGAACAGAAAAAAAAATATTTTACAAAGTAATAAAATTTAAAGCTGAGTTATTTAAAAACAAAATATCTTTCAAAATTAGACTGTTTAGAATTGAGTTCTATATTGGTTGTAATTGGTGCCGTGATAAAGAATCAGCCTGCCAGTGCAGGAGACCCAGGTTCAATCCCTGGGTCGGGAAGATCCCCTGGAGAAGGAAATGGCAATGCACTTCAGTATTCTTGCCTGGAAAATCCCATGGACAGAGGAGCCTGGAGGGCTACAGTCCATGGGGTCACAAAGAGTTGGACATGACTGAGTAATTAAACAGCAACAACACTAGGCTCATCCACAAGCAGATTTGAGTTTCAAGTTTCTTAAAGCAGAAAGCAACTCCATTATCGCCCACCCCCACCCCTTCCAATCCAGTCTCTAAATCCACTGTTTGCTGTAGAAATACCATATAACAGTGCAAATGCTTCTGTGAAAAGTCTGATATTCAGGGAAGATGCCAAGAGTTGCAAAAGAAACCTCCTATCTAAAAGTGAAGAATAAAATAAATGACTGCTCAAGACACACCCCCCCCCCCCAGATTTATGATTGTGTGCAAAGATTAAAAAAAAAAAACCTCTTGGAGTAAATTGTATGTCATTAATCACATTATTCGTATTCAGATATTCCTTTGAGCAATAAAATATACTCTGGCACCCTCACATTTGCTACTTAATGGTCTTTTGCCCATGAATAATGTTTCTTAAAACTGTTCTCATAACAGCTTACTATAGAAAAGTCTAAAAACATCCCCACTCCTCATCATCTGTAAAAGTTTTCAATATTTTTTGAGTTACTAGCATTGACCTCTATGATTTCACAATAAAAATTAAGAGGTAACTTGAGATGGAGCCAGACCCAAGTTCTCCTGTCTAAAACTGAAAGAATTTACAAATGACTATTTAGCAGATATGGAAAACAGAATGGCAAATCGTCACCTACTGAGAGGAAGTAAACACCATCAATCAGTACCAAGGATGATGATTTAATTCTATCCAACTTTATCCAGTCTTAGAATTATCTTCAAAGAATGTTAGGCCACAGATTTCTCTCTGGCCTGCTAAATTGTCACTGTTTAAGGCAGGAGGTAGTATGGACATTGTAGATAGCTACTTATACATAGGATCTGAAAGTGTTTTTCCCAAAATGGGCTTCCCTACTGGGCTGTTCTGGCTTCTGAAAAGTTTGTGGTTTTTTTGCCTGAAGGCTTTATCAACCCCACATTTATTTCTAGGTATATACCCTCTGAAGGGCTCCCCAGATGGCACAATGGTAAAGAATCCACCTGCCGATGCAGGAGGCTCAAGAGACACAGGTTCAGTCCCTGGGTTGGGAAGATCCTCTGGAGGAGGAAATGGCAACCCACTCCAGTGTTCTTGCCTGGCAAATTCCATGGACAGAGGAGTCTGGCAGGCTACAATCCTTGGGGTCCCAAAAAGTTGGACATGACTGAGCACGCAGGCATGCACATATATTATCTGAGAAAATAAGATGTGACTCTGTCAGCATCCATGAAATCTTTAACGTCAAGGAGTTTATGAAATCGGTTACTTGGTACCCAGTAGCAGCCAGTGGAGCTGGAAATAAGTGAGATACGGGTAACACCAATTATGGTGCAAAGGAGGAGGATGGAAACATGGTAACACATGGTGATGCTTGAAAGAACACGGAAGGCCATGAAATATCCAGAAAGTGAACAAAGAAGCACCCAAGAGTTAGGGAAAGGATGTCAAAGCAAGAAGAGCAGCAAGAATTGACAATATTCAACTTCTAGAGGTCAAATTTCTTAGCATGAAGCCTGATATAATGTAAACAAGGAAGCACAGATTTTAAAATTCTGTAAGTCCAATGGATGGCTTATCTAGGTCAATGTCAAGTGGGTGTTGGCCCATTTTTACTACTGTCTTCAAAGGTTACCCACAGTAGGCCTAGAAGACAAAAGGTCTGTGGTCAAATTCAATTTAACCTCAATTCCAAAACTATGTTGAACCAAAGTGGTGAAAGCAGATGGACACGCTCATCTTGTCCTTGATCTTAGAGGAAATTCTTTCAGTTTTTCACTATTGAGGATAATGTTTGCCATGGGTTTTTCATATATGGCCTTTAATATGTTCAGGTAGATTCCCTCTATGCCCATTTTCTAGAGAGTTCTTACATAAGTAAGTGTCAAATTTTGTCCAAAACTTTTAAAAGAATTAATATAGATGAAAAAAATATACATATTGATTCCAGAAATATATGCTCCTCACTAGGCTAGAGGCCAAAAACTCGAGATCAAACTTCCTTGTAGCTCAGCCCCAATGACCAGCCAGCCCAGGCCCCTCATCGTAAGCAGGGAGACCACTACTAAAGATGCGGGGGTGGAATTTTCTTTGCCTGCTTTGTTCTCACCTCTCTGCTGCCCTCTTCAATCTCAGGCTCTGCCTTTCCCACTGGAGAACCACAGTGCCTTATGCCATCACCCCCACCCTATCCTTTCCTGTCAAATTCTTCTCTAAAAAATTGGAGTTGACGCATGTGGTTGACATAGGAGAGTGTTCACAATATATTTGGTGGGGAAGATATGAAATATCCAGAAAGTGAACAAAGAAGCACCCAAGAGTTAGGGAAAGGATGTCAAAGCAAGAAGAGCAGCAAGAATTGACAATATTCAACTTCTAGAGGTCAAATTTCTTAGCATGAAGCCTGATATAATGTAAACAAGGAAGCACAGATTTTAAAATTCTGTAAGTCCAATGGATGGCTTATCTAGGTCAATGTCAAGTGGGTGTTGGCCCATTTTTACTACTGCCTTCAAAGGTTACCCACAGTAGGCCTAGAAGACAAAAGGTCTGTGGTCAAATTCAATTTAACCTCAATTCCAAAACTATGTTGAACCAAAGTGGTGAAAGCAGATGGACATGCTCATCTTGTCCTTGATCTTAGAGGAAATTCTTTCAGTTTTTCACTATTGAGGATAATGTTTGCCATGGGTTTTTCATATATGGCCTTTAATATGTTCAGGTAGATTCCCTCTATGCCCATTTTCTAGAGAGTTCTTACATAAGTAAGTGTCAAATTTTGTCCAAAACTTTTAAAAGAATTAATATAGATGAAAAAAATATACATATTGATTCCAGAAATATATGCTCCTCACTAGGCTAGAGGCCAAAAACTCGAGATCAAACTTCCTTGTAGCTCAGCCCCAATGACCAGCCAGCCCAGGCCCCTCATCGTAAGCAGGGAGACCACTACTAAAGATGCGGGGGTGGAATTTTCTTTGCCTGCTTTGTTCTCACCTCTCTGCTGCCCTCTTCAATCTCAGGCTCTGCCTTTCCCACTGGAGAACCACAGTGCCTTATGCCATCACCCCTACCCTATCCTTTCCTGTCAAATTCTTCTCTAAAAAATTGGAGTTGACGCATGTGGTTGACATAGGAGAGTGTTCACAATATATTTGGTGGGGAAGAAAAAAACTATCAAAGACTTATGAAACATTCGTGTCCGACTCTTTGCGACCCCATGGACTGTAGCCTACCAGGCTCCTCTGTCCATGGGATTTTCCTGGCAATAGTACTGGAGTGGATTGCCATTTCCTTCTCCAAGGGATCTTCCCAATCCAGGGATCAAACCCGGGTCTCCCACATCGTAGACAGATGCTTTACCATCTGAGCCACCAGGGAAATCAGAGAAAAAATAGAAAGATATATATCAAGGGATTATATTTTTTTATTACGAATTGTGGTAGCATTGTTACTATGCATAGTGATATTAGGAGGAATTTTTCCTCTACTTTTTATTTGAGATCACTTGATGATATATTCATTTTCTAATTATGTAGCAGGGGTATGTTACTTTTATAATATGTATTATCTATATTTTAATATAGGAGTTGCTACAGATTATTTGTGAAATTTGTGAAAATTTTATACCCATTCATTCATATAGACATTTACAAACTACAAGTTGTATGGTAGGCCTCTACTGAGTCCATGAGTCCCTTCCTTTGGGACTTTGTCATTAAGCGGGGGCCTCACTGGAGCTGAGTTAGATTTTTCTGCAGAAGACTGCACTCATAGCCCTGAAATCTCACCACACACGGGAGCAACTCACATCTCTACCCCTGATCTGTGCCTAGCACTGGCCTGACTGTGTGTCAGCCACAGGTCTAGGACCCAGGAGACACCTTGGGAATTTTCTCCCCATTTTTTGAGTCTCTTCTTGCTCACTGAGTGTTCTGCAAATTTAATAAGCTTAAACCGTGCTCTTCATGGCGATTTTTTTTTCTGTGTCAGCAGCTGCAGAAGCTTGATGTGCATCAGGCAGTAATAATACTCATACTAATATGTTGTAAACCACATCTGCACCCTAGTGAAGCAATTTGGATGATTCTGGCATCCTTGTATTAAGGATATGGTATTTTTGTTTTTTATATGCATAAAGAAGGACCCTGCAAGAGCTTAAACAAAGTGGCAATCAAGAAAAAAATAATAATAATGTGGGAGCTCAAATAACCCCAATCCAGGTCTCCAGAGAGGTAACCTTTATAAGTTAGTTAAGTGTTAATGAGATCCTTGCCTTCTCTACAGGAGAAATATTCACAGCCACAAAGAAAACTAGTGATCAACTTGAGGTCGGCTGTCAAACAGAAATGCACATAACACCCTTCAGATTTTCCTGTCGTGGTTCAATATGATGCTAGAGAAGAAAATAGTCATTTTTTTGACCCACTTAAGACAAGAAGCATGAGAAAGAAGAGAGGGATAGAGGAAAAGAGAGGAAATGAAGGCGGAAAAAGGAAGCAAAGAATATTTTCTGTTGCAGAACCAAACCAGCAAGAGAGCAATCAATTCAACTCAATAGCTCCTAAGCCATGTAAAAAGGGGGCTGAGTTGTCTGTTGAGAATAATAACCTTCGAGTCAATTTATTCCAAGCAGTTCAGCTTGAAGCAAATTGACAAATCTAAGGCAATGGGAAGATTGTAAGCCATAGAAGTCTGCTTTAATACGGTCTTAAATCGTTTGTCTTAACTTTTTGTGTGTCAGCTGTCACATAATTCCCAATTCAACTATCTCTCCTCTTCTGAACTTCTTAGTAATGAGTTTGAAATTAATTTATCCCACATTCTCTCCAAACCACTTTTACCAGGCAAAAGGCAGTACAAATTTCATGTAAGAATGACTGTTTTAATTCCCAGCTCTCAGTACTTCTCATTCTCAGGACAAGAGTACCCACCTACTCAATACAAGTACCAGACAACATTGTCCAACTCTGGCATGAGGCACATTTGCCCCTTCCTTTGCCTGGGGTACTCCTATCCTCTCTACCTTAGGATCTCTTCTTAAGGAAGCAATCAAATAGCCTAGACCTCTGCAGATTATCAAGGTAGGCATTGTCTCAAGAACACACAGGAAAATGTAAGCCCCAGAGGGGAAGCTAGAACCTCAGGACCCCTACTGGCGTCATGACAGAACACCAGATCCACAAACCCTTCTCAAGTGGGGAATAGTTTTGTCCGTACCCTCACAGTGAACATTTTATTTCCTCCCCCCAGCTCTTAAACTCTAGGATAAAAAGAAACTTGGGCAAAATAAAATGGCTTTGAAAAAGGGGTACAAAATCCCCTGCTTCCTTTCCAAATTCATGTCCTGCAGGCTCTGAGCTCATCCAACTCTCCACATCTGATCGTGTAGCTGAGACGCCTAGTGACAACGTTGCCCTCAGGAATAGTAATGGCCAACATGATGCACATGCAGAATCTTCAGCAAATGAATCTATTCCTATTCCTTTGAGAAGAAATCAGCCATACCACATGAGGGTTAAAGAAAAATGGGAGGAACAAACCGGCTAGACATACAGTTACTTTGACAGGAAACTCAGAGGGCTTCAGAAAGATCCGAAACTGTAATTTTACTGCAATCTCTCATTGTTCTACTGTGCTTCCTTGTTGCATTCCTGACCCAGTATTCTGTTTCTGCAATGCCTTTTAAGCATAAGTTGATAAGCATTAGTTGATAGATTTCACCCTAAACTCAACAAGAGAGGGGAAAAAAAATCCAATTCGCTTCATCAATTACACAGTGGCATTCAGCATAAAGAGTCAGACAGAACGGCTCTAACTTGCTCCTAGTTCTTACAACCCCAAAGAGGAGGGAGAGACGTCCCCTAAAAGTGAATAAAGAACCGCAGTCTCTGTGTCAGCCTCGTCCATCCTTATCATTCCCTTTAACTAACCATTCAACTCAAATGTCCTATTTTCCCGACAATCATCTTAGAATTTTTTGTTTCTTCATATTTTTCCCCCTTGTTAAAACTCACCAATTTAAGGGCCTGCCAAAAAGAAATGTCTTTCCCTGGGCTTCTCGGACTGGGTTTGCTCAGATCTTGCAATGTCTTCCTATTGGTTCTTTCCAAAACACTAGTTACCCTGCCCTTCAGCTGATTTTAAACAGTATCAAGTGAAAGGTACTCATTGTCTAGACTTTCCTGCTCTCTCCACCCCTCTCCTGAAAGGACCAATCATATCTTTGGAAAAAATAATCTCATTTTATTGAATTATTGAGAAGAGATGTAATTTTTGGAAGCTTAACTTATTGGTGATTAAGAACTCAGCAGCAGCTACTGGGCCCAGATATTGATCAGAAACTAGAATAATGCTATTTGCTGACTGTACTTTAAAACACCATATGCTTGCTTTTTTATTTCCAGATTTTAAAATCTCAGGTTACTATTTAGGACCAAGAATTAAATCCTAGAGCTTTTTATTAATTGTCTTCTTAGCTTTTTTAAAATATCAAAGCACACTCTCTTCAATTACCTAACATAACTTCCTGAAGGAGAGCACAAAAATAGAAACAGAGAAGCTCACATATAATTTTTAAAGCATAAACCTTAATGCTTTGTCCTGACCTGGTTTATGGCTCTAAAGTTTTACCAAAATTAAAATCGAGGTTTTTGGCTCTCTGGTATTAAGCGTCTATGGGATCCTTGCATGGATCAGATATTCTTCGCATAAGTGGAACTGTGTTTAGTGATCCACATGCCTTGTTCCATTACAACTCCACGACAATAATTTTTTGTCAATAAGAATACTGAGACTGGGGCTTCCCTTATGGCTCAGTGGTAAAGAATTTGCCTGCCAATGCAGGAGGCACTGGTTCGATCCCTGGTCCAGGAAGTTCCCACATGCCTCGGGGCAACTAAGCCCGTGCGTGACAACTGTTGAGGCTGTGCTCCAGAGCCCGGAAGTCACAACTGCTGAAGCCCACATGCCCTAAAGCCTGTGCTCTGCAACAAGAGATGCCACTGCAATGAGAAGCTCTTGCACTGAAACTAGAGAGGAGCCCCTGCTCGCCACAGCTACAGAAAAGCCCACACAGCAATGAAGACCCAGCAGAGCCGAAAAATAAAATAAATGATAAATAAATTTAAAAAAAAAAGAATACTGCGATTTAGAGAAATTCAGCAGCTCATGAGAAGTTATACTGCTTAACTCCTGGTAGAATCTCATTAAAAACTTGTGGACTAAATCAATGAACAAACATTTAACGCACACAGAACACTGTTTCAAATACGTTCAAATGTTTTCATGGACAAAGGGGAGAAATTATATGTATAATAAAGGGGAAAAAAAGGGTATGTGTCAATAAACACAGTCTTTTCAGGCAAGTCTCCTAAAAAATAAGACTATTTCAGAGCAGTCCCAAAAACAAATGTTCCCAGAATTTCCAATACAATCTCGATTTTAAATATTCTATCCTGTCAACACAATAATTGTGCTTTTTCTATCATGAGATCCCATTTTTTAATTTCAGACTTATTGAGGTATAACTGACATACAAAATTATAAGATATTTTAAGTGTACATCATGGTGATTTAACATACACTGTTAAAGGATTTCCTTCCATTGAGTTAATTAACACATTCCTTGCTTTATATATTTATCTCTGGTTTGTTTTTTTGTTTGTTTGTTTTTTGGTGAGAACAGTTAACTTACATTCTCTTAGTAAATTTCTATTATACAATACAATGTTAAATTTCAATTGCAGTCACCATGTTATATGTTAGAGGTTCAGATCTTATTCATCTTATCTCTAAAAGTTTCTACCTTTTTACCAACCTCTCTCTATTTCCCCCAGCTTCCAGCCTTGGCAATCCCTTTTCTACTCTCTGTTTCTATCAGTTTCACCTTTTCTTTCTTTAATATTCCGTATATAATGATATCATGCAATAGTTGTCTTTGTCTGGCTTATTTCACAAAGCAGAATGCCCTCAGTTCAGTTCAGTCACTCAGTCGTGTCTGACTCTTTGCGACCCCATGGACTACAGCATGCCAGGCCTCCCTGTCCATTACCAACTCCTGGAGTTTACTCAGACTAATGTCCGTCGAATCAATAATGCCATCTAACCATCTCATTCTCTGTCATCCCCTTCTCCTTCTGCCTTCAATCTTTTCCAGCATCAGGATCTTCCAGTGTGTCAGTTCTTTGCATCAGGAGGACAAAGTATTGGAGTTTCAGCTTCAGCATCAGTCCTTCCAATGAATATTCAGGGCTGATCTCCTTCAGAATGGACTGGTTGGATCTCCTTGTGGTCCAAGGGACTCTCAAGAGTCTTCTCCAACACTACAGTTCAAAAGCATCAATTCTTCAGCACTCAGCTTTCTTTATAGTCCAATTCTCACATCCATACACGACCACTGGAAAAACCATAACTTTGACTAGATGGACCTTTGCTGACAAAGTAATGTCTCTGCTTTTCAGTATGTTGTCTAGGTTGGTCATAGCTTTTCTTCCAAGGAGTAAGCGTCTTTTAATTTCATGGGTGCAATCACAATCTGAGTGATTTTGGAGCCCCCAAAATAAAGTTTCTCACTGTTTCAATTGTTTCCCCACCTATCTGCCATGAAGTGATGGGACTGGATGCCATGATCTTCGTTTTCTGAATGTTGAGTTTTAAGTCCACTTCTTTACTCTCCTCTTTCACTTTCATCAAGAGGCTCTTTAGTTCTTCTCCACTTTCTGCCATAAGGGTGGTGTCATCTGCACATCTGAGGTTATTGATATTTCTCCCAGCAATCTTGATTCCAGTTTGTGCTTCTTCCAGCCCTGCATTTTTCATGGTGTACTCTGAATATAAGTTAAATAAGCAGGGTGACAATATGCAGCCTTGATGCACTCCTTCCCAATTTGGATTCAGTCGATTGTTCCATGTCCAGTTCTAACTGTTTCTTCTTGACCTGCATACAGATTTCTCAGGAGGCAGGTCAGGTGGTCTGGTATTCCCATCACTTGCAGAATTTTCCACAGTTTGTTGTGATCCACACAGTCAAAGGCTTTGGCATAGTCAATGCAGCAGAAGTAGACATTTTTCTGGAACTCTCTTGCTTTTTTGATGATCCAATGGATGTTGGCAATTTGATCTCTGGTTCCTCTGCCTTTTCTAAATCCAGCTTGAACATCTGGAATTTCACAGTTCATGTACTGTTGAAGCCTGGCTTGGAGAATTTTGAGCATTACTTTACTAGCATGTGAGATGAGTGCAATTGTGCAGTAGTTTGAACATTCTTTGGCATTGCCCTTTTTAGGGATTGGAATGAAAACTGACCTTTCCAGTCCTGTGGCCGCTGCTGAGCTTTCCAAATTTGCTGGCATATTGAGTGCAGGACTTTCAAAGCATCATCTTTCAGTATTTGAAATAGCTCAACTGGAATTCCATCACCTCCACTAGCTTTGTTCGTAGTGATGCTTCCTAAGGCCCACCTGACTTCACACTCCAGGATGTCTGGCTCTAGGTGGGTGATCACACCATCATGGTTATCTGGGTCATGAAGATCTTTCCTGTATAGTTCTGTGTATTCTTCCCACCTCTTCTTAATATCTTCTGCTTCTGTTAAGTCCATACCATTTCTGTCCTTTATTGTGCCCATTGTTGGTATCTATAATTTTCTTGGAGAGATCTCTAGTCTTTCCCATTCCATTGTTTTCCTCTATTTCTTTGCATTGATCACTGAGGAAGGCTTTTATTATCTCTCCTTGCTATTCTTTGGAACTCTGCATTCAGATGGATATATCTTTGCTTTCTCCTTTGCCTTTAGCTTCTTTTCTTTCCTCAGCTATTTGTAAGGCCTCCTCAGACAACCATTTTGCCTTTTTTGCCTTTCTTTTTCTTGGCAATGGTCTTGATCACTGTGTCCTGTACAATGTCACGAACCTCCATCCATGGTTCTTCAGACACTCTGTCAATCAGATCTAATCCCTTGAATCTGTTTGTCCCTTCCACTGTATAATCATAAGGGATTTGATTTAGGTCATACCTGAATGGCCTAGTGGTTTTCCCTACTTTCTTCAATTTAAGTCTGAATTTGGCAATAAGAAGTTCATGATCTGAGCCACAGTCAGCGCCCAGTCTTGTTTCTGCTGACTGTATGGAGCGTCTCCATCTTTGGCTGCACAGAATGCAATCAATCTGATTTCAATATTGACCATATGGTGACGTCCATGTGTAAAGTCTTCTCTTGTGTTGTTGGAAGAGGGTGTTTGCTATGACCAGTGCATTCTCTTGGCAAAACTTTGTTAGCCTTTGCCCTGCTTCATTTTGTACTCCAAGGCCAAACTTGCCTATTACTCCTGGTATCTCTTGACATCCTACTTTTGCATTCCAGTCCCCTATAATGAAAAAGACATCTTATTGGGATGTTGGTTCCAGAAGGTCTTGTAGGTCTTCATAGAACTGTTCAACTTCAGCTTCTTCAGCATTACTGGTTGTGGCATAGACTTGGCTTACTGTGATATGGAATGGTTTGCCTTGGAAACGAACAGAGATCATTCTGTTATTTTTGAGACTGCACCCAAGAACTATATTTCAGACTCTTTCATTGGCTATGAGGGCTACTACATTTCTTCTAAGGGATTCCTACCCACAGTGGTAGATATAATGGTCATCTGAGCTAAAATCACCCATTCCAGTCCATTTGAGTTCACTGATCCCTAAACTGTCAATGTTCACTCTTGCCATCTCCTGTTTGACCACTTCCAATTTACCTTGATTCATGGACCTAACATTCCAGGTTCCTATGCAATATTGTTCTTTATAACATCAGACTACTTCATCACCAGTCACATCCACAATGGGGTGATGTTTTTGCTTTGGCTCCATCTCTTTATTCTTTCTGGAGTTGTTTCTCCATTCTTCTCCAGTAGCATATTGGGCACCTACCAACCTGAGGAGTTCATTTTTCAGTGTCCTATCTTTTTGCCTTTTCATACTGTTCATAGGGTTCTCAAGGCAAGAATACTGAAGTGGTTTACCATTCCCTTCTCCAGTGGATCACATTTTGTCAGAACTCTCCACCATGGCCCTCCCATCTTGGGTGGCCCCACACAGCATGGCTCATAGCTTCATTGAGTTAAACAAGCTGTGGTCCATGTGATCAGTTTAACTAGTTTTCTGTGATTGTGGTTTTCATTCTGCCTGCCCTCTGAGGGATAAAGATAAGGGGCTTATGGGAGCTTCTTGATGGGAGAGACTGACAGTGGGGGAAATTGGGTCTTGTTCTGATGGGCAGGACCATGCTCACTAAATCTTTAATCCAATTTTCTGTTGATGGATGGAACTGTGTTCCCTCCCAGTTATTTACCAGACCAAACTATGGTGGAGGTAATGAAGATAATGGCGACCTCCTTCAGAAGGTCCCATGCACACACTGCTGTACTCAGTGCCCCTGACCCCACAGCAGGCCACCACCAACCACACCACTGTTGGAGATTCCTGGACACTCATAGGCAAGTTTGGGTCAGTCTCTTGTGGGCTCACTGCTCCTTTGTCCTGGGTCCTGGTGCACACACAGTTTTGTTTGTGTCCTCCAAGAGTCTGTTTCCCCAATCCTGTGTAAGTTTTGGCAGCTCTATAGTGGGGTTAATGACGACATCCTCCAAGAGGTCTTATGCCCCACACAGAACTGCTTCACCCAGAGCTCCTGCCCCTGAGTCAGGCCACTGTTGACCTGGACCTCCACAGGAGACACTCACTCAAAGGCAGGTCTGACTCAGTCTCTATGGGGTCTCCTGGTGCACACAAGCTTTTGTTTGAGCCCTCCGAGCATCTCTGTGGGTATGGGGTTTGATTCTAGACACGATTTCTCCCCTCCTACCATTTTGCTGGAGCTTCTCCTTTGCACTTGGACGTGGGCTATCTTTTTTTGGTGGGATCCAACATTCTCCTATCAGTGGTTGTTCAGCGGCAAGTTGTAATTTTGGAGTTCTCGCAGGAGAAGATGAGTGCAAGTCCTTCTACTCTGCCACCTTGTCGACTCTGGTCCCTCAATGTCCCTTCATGTTAGCACAAAAGGATTTCCTGAATAATATTCTGTTGTGCACATTTACACATCCTTTTTATCCATTAGACTTTTGATGGGTACTTTGATTGTTACCATCTCTTGACTACTGTTGTAATCTCACTTTTGAAAATGTTCTCACCATAAACGTGCCTCATTTCCCATCACCCACTCACCCTACTTCTGAAGGTCAGATACCTTGTTTTTCAAAACCTGGACCTGAAGGACAAATCTGTCTTTATTGAAGGCATGTGATTTATTTTATTTTTTTAAATTTGATTGCATTGCACAGCTTGCAGGATCCTAGTTCCCCAACCAGAGACCAAATCTGGGTGCTAGGCAGTGAATACACAGATTCCCATCCACTGACCAACCAGAGAATTCCCAGTTATTTACTTTTTGAAATTTACAAAACATTATGTCTCTCCGAAGAAAGATGTTGGAATGAGAAAAGTAAATGAAAAGATGTCTTAAATGGAGGGAAGGGGGAAACAATACAAAGACATTGACTTTTTAAATTTCTGTGTGGATTCTCTACCAATGCCAGGCCATGTCTTTTGTGTAGATTCATTCTTGCCACAAAATGAAATCTCTGTGTGGATTCAAGAGACCCAAGATCCAGGATAGTTATACTTAGATGTGTGCTAAATCACTTCAGTCACGTCTGACTCTTTGTGACCCTATGGATTGCAGCCTGCCAGGCTCCTCTGCCCTTGGGATTCTCTAGGCAAGAATACTAGAGTAGGATGCCATATCCTCCTCCAGGGGATATTCTTGATCCAGGGATAGAACCCGCATCTCTATCATCTCCTACATTGGCGGGGAGGTTCTTTACCACTAGTGCCATCTGGGAAGCTCTTTAGTTATGCTTATTGTTGATATAAAAGGTACTAATGACCACAGAGAATCAGAGTTAAGTGTCCAAGGAGAGTCCCAAATGCTGGATTCCAAGAAGGAAGACGCGAATGGTTTAGAAGAGAGTGACACCTTCTATGCAATATAGTAGTGTCCATAAAACTACTTGGGTGGTATTATCTATTTCTAAAATTAAAGAATATCTGTTCTTCTACCATACAGATCTAATCGGTTCTGGGAATAAAACAGTAAAACAACAAAGATTGTTCCTTCTTTCATGGAGTTTCCATTTTAACAGAGGTACAAGGTCACTACAAAAATGTATTTAATTACTGTTGAGATAAGCACTTATTCGGTAAGCATTAATAGGAATTCAGTTCAGTTCAGTCGCTCAGTCGTGTCCGACTCTGCGACCCCATAAATCATAGCACGCCAGGCTGCCCTGTCCATCACCATCTCCCAAAGTTCACTCAGACTCACGTCCATCGAGTCCGTGATGCCATCCAGCCATCTCATCCTCGGTCGTCCCCTTCTCTTCCTGCCGCCAATCCCTCCCAGCATCAGAGTCTTTTCCAATGAGTCAACTCTTCGCATGAGGTGGCCAAAGTACTGGAGTTTCAGCTTTAGCATCATTTCTTCCAAAGATATCCCAGGGCTGATCTCCTTCAGAATGGACTAGTTGGATCTCCTTGCAGTCCAAGGGACTCTCAAGAGTCTTCTCCAACACCACAGTTCAAAAGCATCAATTCTTAGGCGCTCAGCCTTCTTCACAGTCCAACTCTCACATCCATACATGACCACAGGAAAAACCATAGCCTTGACTAGATGGACCTTAGTCAGTAAAGTAATGTCTCTGCTTTTGAATATACTATCTAGGTTGTTCATAACTTTTCTTCCAAGGAGTAAGCGTCTTTTAATTTCATGGCTGCACTCACCATCTGCAGTGATTTTTCTGGAACTCTCTTGCTTTTTCCATGATCCAGCGGATGTTGGCAATTTGATCTCTGGTTCCTCTGCCTTTTCTAAAGCCAGCTTGGACATCAGGGAGTTCACGGTTCATGTATTGCTGAAGCCTGGCTTGGAGAATTTTGAGCATTACTTTACTAGCATGTGAGATGAGTGCAATTGTGCGGTAGATTGAGCATTCATTGGCATTGTCTTTCTTTGGAATTGGAATGAAAACTGAATTACAAGTGTCTAAAGTCATGTGGTGGGAAGTCCCTATTTTGGGGGTTGGCCAGGGGGAGTGAGTATGAAACAGCAGGACCCTATGGTCCTCCCACTATGTCCTCTGCCTCCTGTGGAAAGCTTTAGTCAAAGAATAACTTTAATCAGAGAAATAAGAACATGCAGAAACAAAGGGAAACAGTCCAAGGAGACTACATGATGATAACGTAGTCATCAAACACAGCTAAGCACTTATAGTTCCTTCACAAGGGCCGTAGATAATATTCTGAGCCATTTCCTATGAGCCATCTTATAGATACTGAAATCCCCCACCAGGTGGAAAAAGTCATTAATAATTACTTGATGACCAGACTATAGCCGTGACTTAAGCTGCCGCAGTTCCAAAAACTGGCCTCAAAGAAATGGAAACAAACCGACCCTGGAACTGAAGATTAGTTGTACCTAAAACAGCCAAGATGATGCTGGTCTGACCACTGATAATCAATTTCAAAATGTCTGCCAGAGATGACTATGCTGTTTTCACATGTAGCCCCCTCCCTCTGTCTATAAATTTCTTCCCCTCTGATTGTCAATGGGGAGAGTTGGCCTTTGGACAGAGGTCTGCCCTCTGCTCCAGTTGCCAGCATCTGAAATAAAGCAAAATTTACTTTCCACCAATCTGGCTGGCTTATTGGCATTTGAGTGGCAAGCAGCTGAATCCAACATCTTTCAGTAACAGATGTGCTTTGATAAGGTACTGGGGTAGTTAAAAGCCTCAGATGCAAGACAAGCTGTCATTTATCAGATCCAGCACTTAGCCTTTGCCAGGGGTCCTCCTGATATCCAACCCAAGACAAGAACCTTTGAGGCGTACATCTCACTCTTTTCTGGGTCTCAGCCAAAAAGATCTCAATACCACCCCCAGGACAACAGTATCCACCACCTAGTCCACTGAACTGTGTTCTCTGGTGTGTGTCTCTGTGTGTATAATTACTGCTTCAGTTGTGTCCAACTCTTTGTGACCCTGTGAACTGTAGCCTGTAAGGCTTTTCTGTCCATGGGATTCTCCAGGCAAGAATACTGGAGTGGGCTGCCATTTCCTCCTCCAGGGATCAAAACTTTGTCTCTTGCTTCTCCTGCATTAGCAGTATAAATATTGACAGTATTCTTTACCACTGAGCCACCTGGGAAGGCCGTGTTCTCCGTTATACATTCCCAAGTAATCTTGAATTTCTCTTTCATAGAGCTCCCTTCTTGATCCATGTCTCTTCTGCCTGACAAAAAAATTCATGGCTACAGGAACTGTGACTCTTGGTGACCAAGGGTGCCCCCAGGACCAAGCATACCATCAGAAGCATATTTAGTAGGCACTCAGTAAATATTTTTTGAGTGAATCAATCAATGAAGAGGGAACTGTTCCATGTTAGAACTGAAACCAAGAGGCAGGGAGTCAGGGTGACACAGCAGAGGCCTTGCGCAGCGAGACTGGACCATGCTGACTGTTCCCCTGTTCCCTCATGAAGAAAATAAAGAGTAGGAATTTGAGTGTACACTTATCCCTTCTCTCTTGCTTCCGAATTGTTCTGATTATTAGTCATGGTGCTATTTTTTCAGATCCTCTAGTGCAACTTTTCAGTTATAAGCTCTTGGGCCCCAGATATTGATAAAGGAAGATTTTCTCATCCATTTATTTATCCTTAATCTTCTTTGTCTGTCATTTTGACTTAACACCAATAATACGCAAGCAGATGGTTGTAAGTTAATGCTCCTTCCCTGGGATTTAACATATAAACTTGGGCATTAGGGGAAATGCAGATTTATGTTTCCTTTTATATCAGGAAAGCAATCACCATAAAAAAAATCCATCTCAATGAATGTTTTTCCCACACAGGAAGCAAAAAAACCTATGTATCTCAACTGAAATAATCCGACTTGCCAACTGAGCTACTATGAATAATGTATCTAGTGGCATTTTTTCCAGAATAGTAGCCTGCATCCAGCTCCCTGGGTCCACACTTTTAAAGGACTACTTCCATCTTAGCTGAGAACAAACTCAAATCTAAGTCATCTTAAGGAATGTGCAATTATTATTTTGAGCATCCCTGCCCTGTAACAAATACATTAGTGCAATATTTAAGTTTTATTATAGGTGACTATTTTTGAAAATTTTCTTTATTCCCTCTTCAGGGCTTTTCTCCTTTCTTTGGCTGGATGGTTCCTTTCTAGGTATTCTAGATATCTACTCTCTCACTTCCTTCATATCCTACTTCAGTGATTTCTTTACAGTGTGTTTCTTCCCTGGTCAACCTATATAAAAATGCCCAGCTTTCTACCTTGGGAGAAAGGCAGATATACCTTCCAGATATAACTCAGGGAGGAAGAATCCAAAAACTCTGAGTCGAAGAGACTGACTAGAGAGTTTAGAAAGGTAAGAAAATATCATCTCTAATGGAGCCATATGTCACCCAATCAAAACTGATCCAGACTTGACACAGATGTTCGAATAAACAAAGACATGAAAACAATTACTATTATAACTCTATTATGTATGTATGGACTTCCCTGGTGGCTGAGAGGTTAAAGCATCTGCCTGCAATGTGGGAGACCTGGGTTTGATCCCTGGGTCGGGGAGTTCCCCTGGAGAAGGAAATGGCAACCCACTCCAGTATTCTTGCCTGGAGAATCCCAAGGACGGAGGACCCTGGTAGGCTATAGTTCATGAGGTCGCAAAGAGTCGGATACAACTGAGCGACTTCACTTTCACTTATTATGTATGTATACTCAAAACTTAACTAGAGACATGGAAAGTACAAAAACGTCCCTAATCAAACTTCTGAAGATGAAAACTGCAAAGCCTGAGATTTAAAAAAATACTCTGGATGGTAGTATTAAATCAGAAAAGATGGTGAATTTGAAGAAAAAGCAATAGAAACTCATAAATGAAACAAACAGAAAAATATAATTTTATATATGTAAGTTTTCTCTTATTATTTAAATGTAGTGTGGGATATATAGTATATATAAAAGCAAAGTGAACGAAAACATTAAAAAGATTAGAAGTGAAGAAAAATAAGTATAATACCATGTGGTTCTTATGTTATATGCAGAGTGCCTATCCTTTAAAGGTCGACTGTGATCAGTTATGTGTGTAATAATTCCTAAGGCAACCACTAAAATAACAAAACAAAGAGTTGTAGCTAATAAGCCAACAAAGGAAATAAGATGATATCATACAAGTAAAAAAGGAAGGAAGAACAAAGATTAGATGATGTCTTTGTCAGGGTTCTCCAGAGAAGCAAAATCAACAGGGCTGTGTGTGTGTGTGTGTGTGTGTGTGTGTGTGTATGAAGAGGGAGCGATGTATTAGAAGAAATTGACTCACATGCATATGGAGGTTAATAAGTCCAGCAATCTCACTCACTTCTGGGTATTTTTCCAAAGAAAACAAAAGCACTGATTTGAAAAAATACATGTACTTCTATGTGGGCATATTTACAATATCCAACATACGGAAGTAAACTCAGTGTCCATCAATAGATGTATGGATCCAGAAGATAAATATTGTTGTTCAGTAGCTAAGTCATGTCCAACTCTTTGCCACCCCATAGACTGCAGCAAGCCAGGCTATCTTGTTCTTCCCTGTCTCCTGGAGATTGCTCAAATTCATGTCCTTTGAGTCAGTGAGACTACCTAACCATCTCATCCTCTGCCACCCTCTTCTCTTTTTGCCTTTATCTTTCCCAACATTAGGGTCTTTCCTAATGACAAAATTGTTAAGAATTTTCTGTCTAACTAAAGGAAGAAAAGGGCTTTCCTGATGGCTCAGTGGTAAAGAATCCACCTGCAATGTGGGAGACAAAGGAGACAAGGGTTTGCTCCCTGGGTCGGGACGATCCCCTGGAAGAGGAAATGGCAACCCACTCCAATATTCTTGCCAAGAAAATCCTGTCAACAGAGAAGCCTGGCAGGCTACAGACTATAGATTCGCAAAAAGTTGACCATGACTGAACAACTGACCTTGTCAAGGAAGAAAACCTCTTTGATTGCAACTGCATTATTAAAAGGCTTTTAAACAATACTTTTACCATGCTAAGTCACTTCAGTCATGTCTGACTCTTTGCGACCCTATGCCCACCAGGCTTCTCTGTCCATGGGATTCTCCAGGCAAGAATACTGGAGTGGGTTACCATGCCCTTCTCCAGGGGATCTTCTTGACCCAGAATCGAATCCACGTCTCTTATGCTTCCTGCATTCCCAGACATGTTCTTAACCACTAGCGCTACCTGGGAAGCCCAAACCATACTTACCTCTTTTCAAGTCTGAATAGAATCACAAGCCTCATGGCTTTTTGTCTAGCTAGAAGATGACTTTTGTCAAAGAGATGATCTTTCTCTGCCTCTTCCTCTGCTTTCTAGAACACTTTTCCTCACGCCTCCAAGATCAGCTAAATGTCACTATGTGTACCATTCCAGCAATACATGAACCGTGAACTTCCAGATGTTCAAGCTGGTTTTAGAAAAGACAGAGGAACCAGAGATCAAACTGCCAACATCCGCTGGATCATGGAAAAAGCAAGAGAGTTCCAGAAAAACATCTATTTCTGCTTTATTGACTATGCCAAAGCCTTTGACTGTGTGGATCACAATAAACTGTGGAAAATTCTGAAAGAGATGGGAATACCAGACCACTTNGGCAGAGGCCCTGGGTGTCTCCCTTCAGGGAAGCTTAACTGAAGATTCATATGACTCATGGCGGACAGGAAAGACTGAGGAGCCAGCCAGGCCAGGGCGGTCACAGAACTGAAAGCTGCCCTCAGATGCCAGCCCCCGGCGCCCTGCTGGCCCACCTCCCCCCAGATCCAGCACAAAAGGCAGCCTGCTGTGTCAGAAAGAGCAACAGAAGATCAAGGAACAAGAAGAAGCCCTCTGGGGGCAAAAGTTACCCCAGGCCCTGAACACAAGGGCCGACGGGCCCTGCTGACACCAGCTGAGAGAATTGCCACCAAACTCTGCCTCGTCACTAAGAACCCAAGGGAGCCTTTGCCACCACGCCACAGGAGCGGCCATGTGACGTCTGTATCCAGGCTGCGTGTGGATGGCCAAGTGGGAGGGTTCGCAGCGGTACAGGGGGTGGCGGAGACCTCCGTGCGGAGGGGAGCTGAGATGTATTATATGAGGTGTATCGGCCGGGCAGCGAGACTGGCTGCTTCCTCGGAACATAAGCCAGCTGGTCCTGAAGGCTGTTCCTACTGAGAAGCTCTCAATAGCATCTTGAGCAAGGCAACCCTTCTGGGATCAATGCCTGGCCCCGGGCTGGGAAGAGAAGGGAAGGGGCATGTGTCCGCAGGGATGTAGGTGCTAGAATAATTGTTCAAAATACACCTGTACATCTTGCCTCCTCGTGTAGCTCTGCTTACCTTTAAAACTATCCTCCTTGCCTTTCAGAATTTGTCTGGTGCTTCCTCACTGAATCCACAGAATTCTAGCCAGAAGAAAGAAGGGGATGGGCACCTGGGTCCAAGCCCCCACTCACCTCTGCTAGCTTTTCCCATCAATCTCCCACCCTCTTTCCTGCCTGGACAGCCAGACTGGAGAAACCTGTACCTCCTGCCATCTGCTGGACAGAGACCACATTCTGAGGCCAAGACTTGCCAGGCCTAATGAAGTGGCAGTGGGTATTCTCGGTACTAAGAAGGCAAGAACACCATTCCCCCCCCGCCCCCATATGCACGAACCTAGTTAATTTCACAGTGCTCCTGATCAGGTTTCACCCCACTTTCCCAAATATGCCTCACCGAGTATCTACGCAAGTCAGTGAAACGGCAGCTTAGACAATAACCACTTTCATGTTTACAATATAATATATTTAATTGTTCCAAACACCTCTGCTTTTCCTTCCAACTTGGTTCAATATTTACCAAGTACCCACGCAATCTGTAGGGAGCATTGTGCTGGGTGCACAGGGAGTGAAAAATGACGAAACTCGGGGCTGTCCTCGGATTGTTTTTAGGAGATGACCAGGGATGAATGCAAAGCCTAATAAAGGGATGGGCCAAAGAGACCTGAAAACAAAGAGCCAGAGGGGTTGAGGGGGGACAGATGGGCCTGTTGGTGTCCGGAAAGTTTCAGGAAGAGGGGCCCGAAGGACAGAGCGAGTCTACAGCCCTAGGTCGTGGAGGGAAAGAAACAGTGCAACCGAGTGAAGGGAACTTGTCCTCTGAGATCAGCAAAACCTGAGATCAAACCCCGGTCACACCACTCATCTGCTGAGCAATTCTGGCCAAGTTATTTAACCTCTTGGTGCCTTTCCTTCATCTCTAAACTGAGAATAATGACTCCAGCTTCACACAGTAGTGACAAGGATTAAATCAACTAACATTCGTAACGAGCCCTGTCTGGCACACAAAAGCACTCCATGGATATTAATTTATTAATTCCAAATATTGCACTAAGTCATCTCAGCACTAACCCCACATGGTCCTTCTGAGCTGCTTGCAGGCTGGGAAGAGGCAGGATGGGGCAGGGCGGGTCAGTGGAGCAGAGTTCACAGCTGACTTTCTAGTCCAGGCAGTGTTTCCGCACGGAAAACAAATACCTTTCACTCATTGTCACCCCAGCATTCTCCTTCCAGGAGCAGATATTACAGAGTTTAAAAGCACACTCAAGTCAACATCCAAAACAGAAAAGGCCTATGCACGTACACGTACACACACACACACACACACACACACACACACACACACACACCCCAGCAAGTAATTCTCCAGGCAGCAACAGGATATCCTGCAATTCAACTCATTTCTAACACTATCAATCTGAAGAGGACTTCAGATCCCACAGGTCAAGAAAGGACAAGGTCATTTATCCTCCACCCTCCAAACACCAGACAGTTGCAAGCCCAGGTTGTTATCTGTTTCTGATCAACTGACTACAAACTGCAGGCTCCAAATCCACCCTAGCTCAGAACACCAACTGCAAGTCCAGATGGTTACCTGTACTTCCGACCAACTGCCTATAACTGGAGGTTCTAACGATCCTTTTTTCGGGCTGGATTAATTTGCTAGACCAGCACTCAGAACTCGGAGAAATATTTTAGTTACTAAATCACTGATTTATTGTAAAAGGATGTAACTCGGGAACAGCCAAATGGGAGAGATGCTTAGGGCAAGCTTGCCCCTGTCCCCAGATTTCCACATGTTCACCAGACTGAAGCTCTCCATACCTTGCCCTATTGGGGGATTTTTATGGAGGCTTCATTACATGGGGGTTCCCCTTGTGGGTCAGACAGTAAAGAATCTTCCTGCAATGCAGCAGACCTGGGTTCAATTCCTTGGTCAGGAAGATCCCCTGGAGGGGGAAATGGCAACCCACTCCAGTATTCTTGCCTAGAGAATTCCATTGACAGAGGAGTCTGGGGTTGCAAAGAATCTGACACAACTGAGTGACTAATACTTTCACTTTTTTCCATTACACAGGCATGATTGATGTTGAATCATTAGCTCAGTTCAGTTCAGTCTCTCAGTCATGTCTGACTCTTTGTGAGCCCATGGACTGCAGCACACCAGGCTTCCGTCCATCACCAGCTCTCGGAGATTACTCAAACTCCTGCCATCCGACTGTCTCCTCCTCTGTCATCTGCTTCTCCTCCTGCCTTTAATCTTTCCCAGCATCAGGGTCTTTACCAGTGAGTCAGTTCTTCGCATCAGGTGGCCAAAGTATTGGAACTTCAGCTTCAGCATTAGTCCTTCCAAGGAATATTCAGGACGGATTTCCTTTAAGATTGACTGGTTTGATCTCCTTGCAGGCCAAGGGACTCTAAAGAGTCTTCTCCAATACCACAATTTAAAAACATCAATTCTTCAGCACTGAGCTTTCTTTATAGTCCAACTCTCACATCCATGCATGATTACTGGAAAAATGATATCTTTCACTATAAAGGCTTTTGTTGGTAAAGTAATATCTCTGCTTTTTAATATGCTGTCTAGGTTTGTCATAGCCTTTCTCCCAAGGAGCAAGCATCTTTTAATATCATGGCTACAGTCACCATCTGCAATGATTTTGGAGCCCAAGAGAACAAAGTGTCACTGTTTCCATTGTTACCCTATCTATTTGCCATGAAGTGATGGGACTGGATGTCATGATCTTAATTTTTTGAATGTGGAGTTTTAAGCCAGCTTTTTCACTCTCTTTCACTTTCATCAAGAGGCTCTTTAGTTCCTCTTCGCTTTCTGCCATAAGGGTGGTGTCACCTGCATATCTGAGGTTACTGATATTTCTCCTGGGAAACTTGTCCTTCATCCAGCCCAGCATTTCACATGATGTAGTCTCCATATAAGTTAAATAAGCAAGGTGACAATATACAGCCTTGATGTACTCCTTTCCAAATTTGAGTCTGTTGTTCCGTGTCTGGTTCTAACTGTTGCTTCTTGACCTGCAAACAGATTGCTCAGGAGGCAGGTCAGCTGGTCTGGTACTCCCATCTCTTGAAGAATTTTCCACAGTTTGTTGTGACCCACACAATCAAAGGCTTTGGCGTAGTCACTGAAGCAGAAGTAGATGCTTTTCTGGAATTCTCTTGCTTTTTCTATGATCCAATGAATGTTGGCAATTTGATCTTCGGTTTCTCTGCCTTTTATAAATCCATCTTGAACATCTGGAAGTTCTTGGTTCATGTACTGTTGAAGCTTAGCTTGGAGAATTTTGAGCATTACTTTGTTAGCGTGTCAGATGAGTGCAATTGAATCACTGGCCACTGGAAACTGATTCAACCTCTAGCCCATCTGCTCTCCCCAGAGGTTGAAGGGTGGGACTGAATGGACTAACCATCTAATCACAGATTGGTTCCACAGGCACCAAGCCCCCATCCTTAGGTGTTTTCCCCAAATTGATCATTAACATAGCAAAAGGCACTTTTCTTGCTCTTATCACTTAGGAAATTCCAAGTGTCTTAGGAGTTTTATGCCAGAAATGAAGGAGAAAAAAAAACAAATATCTATTTCTTAGTATAAATCACAATATGACAAGTCAAAATTATCATTTTCATGAGAGTTCAATTAAATTAAGTGCCTGAGTCTTTTTCATGTCTGGTCTCCTGGTATCTTACTGACATATTTTTATTCTTTTGAAATTAAAATAAATATTGTGAAGATCCAAGGATGAACGCTTCCTTGGTGGCTCATATGGTAAAGAATCTGCCTGCAAAGCAGGAGACTTGGGTTTGATCCCTGGGTCCAGAAGATCCCTTGGAGAAGGGAATGGCAACCCACTCCAGAATTCCATGGACAGAGGAGCCTGGTGGACTGCAAAGAGTCGGACACAACTAAGTGATTAACAAACAAAGACCAAAGACCAGATGAGAAAGAAGGGTCTTGAAATGCAGGAACAGAAGAAAAACAGACCCTTATTGCCCTTCCCGCCATGCTGTAACCATTGCAGAATTTCTGAGTCTTTCTGAGTAGCATGGCCTGTCTCTGCTCCTATCCCATTTGAGGAAAACGTATTTACCTTACTCTTCTCCCATCCTGTGTAGGGAATATATATGTACCTCATCCAATCAAGAAATGACTTGCAAGACCTCTATCCTGCTCCTTGTCCCCTGGCTATAAAAACAGACCAAGGACCCACATTTGAGGGGTCGGCTCTCCTTGGCTATCAGGAAGTTTCCCTGCTGTACTGGCTGCTGCTGCTGCTAAGTCACTTCAGTCGTGTCCGACTCTGTGTGACCCCATAGACGGCAGCCCACCAGGCTCCCCCGTCCCTGGGATTCTCCAGGCAAGAACACTGGAGTGGGTTGCCATTTCCCTCTCCAATGCATGAAAGCGAAAAGTGAAAGCGAAGTCGCTCAGTCGTGTCCGACTCAGCGACCCCATGGACTGCAGCCCACCAGGCTCCCCCGTCCATGGGACTTTCCAGGCAAGAGTACCGGAGTGGGGTGCCATTGCCCTCTCCGTCATTAGCCATGAGGGAACATCATAAGCCATGAGGGAAATGCAAGCTCAAGATGAGATATGACTACAAACCAATAGAATGGGTAATGTAACATATCACAATACTAAGTGCTGGTAAGGATGAACAATTGAATCATGTGTTGCTAGCAGAATGACTAAAATACACTGAAAATACCAAGTGCCAGAGAGGATGTGGAACAAGTGGATATCATACACTGCTGGTAAAGTCACTCTGGAAGCGAGTTTGGTAGTTTCTTTTAAAGCTAAACACAACTTTCTTTATGTCCCAATAATCATACACCTGAATATTTATTGGCAGCTACCCTCTTTCCCCCCTGCTCTAATAAACTTTATTCTCCTTGTATTCTGCTTCATGTCTGGAAATTCTTTTCCAACTCATGCACAGATCATGACATTTACATTATTAAAAAGACTATAATCCTTACTGAACCTTCTTTGTTTCTAGTTGCTATCCTAAACTATAAAGATTTGGGCAGGGGGGGTGAGTGGTTCTGTTGGGTCTTTGTGGCACACAGGATCTCTGTTGCAGTATGCAGGATCTTTCCTTGCAGCTCAGGGGCTCCAGAGTATGTGGGCTCAGTTGTTGCAGTGTGCAGGCTTCAGGGTACTTGGCCTTAGTTGCCCCTCAGCATGTGGGATCTTAGTTCCCCAACCATGGATGGAACCCACATCCCTTTCATTGGAAGATGGATTCTTAACCACTGGACATCCAAGGAAGTCCCATGTAAAGTTCTTTTTAAAATCATTGCTTTGTAAGCTCAGTATCCTACCAAAACAAGAGGATAATGCATAAACCCAACAGGAGGTGAAGGATTTGTTAAAAAAAGATTT
This sequence comes from Cephalophus harveyi, assembly GCA_006410635.1. Classification (NCBI taxonomy): domain Eukaryota; kingdom Metazoa; phylum Chordata; class Mammalia; order Artiodactyla; family Bovidae; genus Cephalophus; species Cephalophus harveyi. Next base: position 440,858 of record SJYT01040594.1, on the reverse strand, counting down.
GTACGGCAATATCATGGAAATGCAATACTTCTCTTTAACTTTAGATGAGTCATACAGTTTAACAGACTCTGCCCAATGAATATTTTGGGTATGCATTGTCGCAAAAGACTTAACCAATTTATCAAAAAAGCATTGGAAATCCACAGCTTAAAAAATTTGAGCTGGTGGCACAGGTATTCTCAAATCTTTACCATATGTCAAAGAAAACTTTCTACCAGATATGAAAAATTGGTTTCCGCCACAACAGACAGTGCTCTGGATGTTTTAGATCAAAATCTATGTTTATTAGAATTAAACATAAGCATAAAATCCTAGTTTATTGAAATTAAACATAAACAATGTGCTCATGCTTTCCTCACTGCTTCATTCCAATGTGTGATACTGAAAATATTATTCCTCACTTTTTGGAAATAGTCTCTATAAAAAGTATCATAGACACAGTTATTATATATATTCCAATGCCAGAATTCATCACCGATTTGTGGATTTAATGAAAGAAATAAAAATCAATGAGTTTAATTTTCTTGTATTCTTTGTGAATGTCCATTGGTTGAATTTGTGAAGATTCTTATGAGTATTTATTGTATTGCTAACTCCAATTCAAAATTTTCTTGAAACAAAAGAAATGCCTTTCAAATATCCCATCAGTTCAGTTCAGTTCAGTCGCTCAGTCATGTCCGACTCTTTGCGACCCCATGAATCGCAGCACGCCAGGCCTCCCTGTCCATCACCAACTCCCGGAGTTCACTCAGACTCACGTACATCAAGTCAGTGATGCCATCCAGCCATCTCATCCTCGGTC